>OZ012701.1:3066422-3343922 GCA_963942565.1 Maea johnstoni
ATAATATATATATTATATATATATAATATATATATATATATTATATAATATATATATATATATATATATTATATATATATATATATATATATATATATATATATTATAATATATTATATATATATATATATATATATATATATATTATATTAATATATATATATAATATATATATATATATATATATATATATATATATATGTATATATATATATACACACACATACATAGACAGACAGGACCAGATAGATAGATATGTGTGTGATTTCAGTGCCACACGTCATTGGTTTATCGCGTACAGATGTCTTGATTCTAAACAAAACTGAATATGATATAAGGTCTTGCAATTATATGCACTTTTTAGTGGTGGTTGGTTAGTTAGAGTCCTGCATGATAGATGTGTAGTTTTGGGTTTCTGTTGCATGATTCTTGGTAGGACCTAGTAGATTTTCACCCACCGCTGTTCCCCAGGGCCCTAGTAACGACACCGCACCTATCACAATGATAACAAGGTGAGTATTGCACTACCCAGCTTTCTTCATATATCTCAATACCATGTTATCACATGTTCCTCATTGATATCTGGTCAACTTTTAGTATATCTCACTCTCAGGTACCTTTAACTAAGAAAAGGGAATTTCTTCCCGGTTTCCGGGTTTCTATCTCGTCGCGATATGACCTAAGCTGTTGAAAGCGACGTAAAAACCCCAATTCCTTCCCTTTCTTTACTATATAGTTCGAACTATCTTCGTAGATGATATCGTTGGCCTGTGTTTTACGATGGTACAGGTGTGAAACAGCAGATAGAAAAAATTCGCTCCTGTTCTGGAAAACGACAGAAAAATATCTCATTTTCCTCCCACGATTTTTTCCAAAGACAGCAAAAAGTTTATTCTTTCGTTTTCCAGAAAAAAATAGCGTTTTTTTTTCTGCCGTTCACATCTGCGTATGTGTTGGGCTTAGGCGATGGTTTTTGCCTGGTACTCAAGTAACCTTTGCCCCTCACGATGACTAGTCCCATAATTTTTGCCTAAATATGCAGAAATATGATGATTTCGAAAATCCAAACTTATGTTTTTGGGCATATGGGCTGGTTTGAGTACAAGTGGCAGTTTTGATATGGTAAAAAGGGAAGAAAATTCTCAGGTACATAAATCATATTAGATGTCAAAATCAATATGGAGTTTTGGAATTTCTTTTTTTTCGTCACGTTTTCTGATATATTGTGGCTAAATCTTGATTAGCCAGTTGTAACTGGTGGAGGAAAACCTGAGTAGCAGGCGAACACAACAGCCTAACCCCATTCCACTGGCAACATTGTCACATGCCAAAAATCAATATGTAAAATGTTTCTTTCAGTTAAAAAATCTATCCATAAAACTATTACTTTCAATAAAAATATTAGGTCCCATTAAAAACAAATTTAAGATAGGTTTATTTAGTGGTCTTTTTTGTTTAGTACAAAATAGTACTCATTAAAAATTATTGTTCAGTAAGAATTTCGTTCATTAACAAATTTTTCTTCAATAAAACAATCTCTCAGTTAAGAAATATCTAAGACAACAAGGAAAGGTAACTGTGGTTTTTGGTTAAGCAAAGTATAGCAATATTTCCATCCCAGATAACAACCCGTTAGTTCTAACCTAGTCAGAAACCCACCCATCCATTCTTATGAATTCCGTCAGATGTTGTCATCTAGAAGGATTTCACAAAATATCTATATAGGTTGTTTGATAGTGTTTGGTCTTTCAAATATTTTTTCGAAGTATGCTTTTGCTGAAAAATTAATCCAAATCGTTAGGCTGCCCTAAGGAATAGAGGGTTGATAGATGATAGAGCACAGAAATTGATGATTAACAAAAATTCTAGTCAGAATTGTGTGAAACAGTTATGTATTCGATAGTTCTCAGTCGTGTCCCATTTAATCATTTTATCACATTTTTATCATATTCGTACTGCTAATTAGTTGAATTTGTATTACATTTGTATGTTCTCTTTTTCCTCCCCTAGCCGATGCTTGCAATTCAGCACCCTGCAGGAACAATGGGCGTCTGCTCAGCCAGAGACTCCTCCTTCTACTGCGCATGCCCACAGGGCTTCATAGGGTCTACGTGCGAGGACTGTCTTCGAGGAATGGTGGATCATCCCTGGCAGCGTGCCCTAGCTGTTTGCCCATCGCTATTGTTTGTTGGCGGCATCATTTTTTGCAAGGAAGGAGAAGGAACTCTGATGATGATGATAAGACTAGCAAACGTCACCGGGTCCAGATTTGCATAGAACGTCACGAGATTGAGGCCCTACTGAGAAGAATTGAATCAAACTGAAGGTTAACCAGAACGGACTATCAATAATCCTCCCGTGGTCTGGCACATATGTACGATAGCGCTGGTGTGAGCAGCAAAAAAAATCCGCCATTTTTCTGGAAAACAACATGTGATAAAAATGATTTTTTTTCCAATGTTTTCCCGAAACAAAAGAAAACTATTTTCCATCATTTTTCAGAAACACAGCGAAAAAAATGTTTTATTTTTTTTCTGCCATTCACACTTCAACCATTGTTCATATGGGAATATCCTGATGGGAAAACAATATCTTGAGACATATTTAACTGAAAACGGTAGTTTCTAATTGTTTTAAGAATCTCTCATCAAACGTTACTCAGATATTTATTTTTCATTTGATGAGTTATGATCAAAGTTATCAGACCATACATGAATTACAAATGCAGAGGGATTGAAAAATAATCAAAAAAATGATATATGTTTAGAGTAAATGCTAGATAGCAAAGGTCTTTTATTTTCATACTGATAACGATGTTAAAATATATATATGGGGAATTTAAACATTTTCCCAGAAATGATTGGCTGCTCAGTTAGTAACTGAGTTATAGGGTTCATGCTAATTTTAATACCTGTTTATTCCAGAAATCTAACACAAAGTGTCATAGTTTTATAAGTAGAATAACTACTATTATGGTAAGATTGCCTCATTAGTTGTTTCTAACAAATGATAGTAGCTAAAGACCTGCCTTCATTGTTTTATTATATGCATTTGATATGACACAATAAGAACATAGATAGAAGATAGAACAAGAATAAAACAGCATTTTGTCTGTTATTCCGAAGGCAGACATCTATAGAGAAAGCATCTTGCTAAGGCAAAGATAGCAATTTACAGAACCAAGGTTATTTACAAACTCATTATATCTTAGAAACGCAAAATGAATATAAGTATCTATAAGGTTCTCACCTAGAACCCTTGAAAATGGCTAATTTATTGACCTTTTCTTAAAATTGCAAAAACGGAAAGGTTGTCAGAGGGTGCATATATTTGAAGACTAGAATACACAAAGTGTGCCTTCTTTGAAACCTCAACATGAAACTGAAACTAATCTCTTTTCTTGAATATAACATTGTGACTCTAACAATAGTAATACTTTTTGACAAAGGCTCATATTTCCTGACCTAAAACATATCTGACACACACACACACATCAGAGCAATCTTTTTGTTAATCAGGTAGATATATTACATACTTGCACAATGAAAACAATAGTTGGGTTTTCATGGCAATTAAGTTAAACTGATTGGATTCTACATTAAGACAGTTGTATTTTGCGTTCAATATGTATTTTAAAAGTTGTATACACGACGGAAGAAAATATTCACCCAAATCCTTATAAAGGAACATACTATATTTATTACATACAAGCAGAGAGCTAACATTGCCTGAGATCTGAAATGACTTCAATGTATATTGCATTTGCTAAGTACTTATGAAACAAAAACTAATCACTAATTACTAGTTTAGGGTAACAGCCAGAAGGGGATTATGGAGGTAATGTGCAGTAATTGTGTGGAGCATATACATATATATATATATATATATATATATATATATATATATATATATATATATATATATATATATATATATATACATACATATATATATATATATATGTATATATATATATATATATATACATATATATATATATATATATATATATACATATATATATATATACATATATATATATATATATATATATATATATACATATATATATATATATCTATATATATATATATATATATATATATGTGTGTGTATATGTGGTTGTCTGTTTTTTTAGTTTGGTGTAAATGGTATTTGCCCGTATGTCTGTATATGTGTCTATTCCTCTGTGGTTTTATTTAGAATTCTGTGGTGCGCTATCTTATACATTCATTTTAATTTTGACCTTGAATTGATAAGAATCTCCTGCTGTAATATTTGCATAATATTTACTACGAGAATAATGACTTAGAAACACTTTTTTACTACTAACTGAAAAGATGAAAATCTCATATTAAGTATTCTATTCACTGCTTCCGATAACTCTACACTCCTCTGCGACGTTTACGAGATATGAGTGCATGGCGCATATTTATTCACTCTTTATAGCTCTGCGAATTTAATGAAAAAAGACTATACACTTGATATCATTGAAGGGTAATATGCTTATATACATATAACCGTGTTTCATGAATTGAAGTACATGTTGAAATTAAAAACATAAACCTTCATCAAAATTATTATATATTGAGACTAACCACAAATTAAGGGAATCTATAGGATTATCAACTTTATTTTGGAATAAATATTGATGTATTCGTTGTATTTATCTCCTCAAGGCAAAACGTACTGTGGAGTAAATACTATAATCAAGCCGTTAATGCTCAAAGGGGCTGGGAGCGACAGAAAAAATGAAATCTTTCAGGCGAAATGAAAGTTGAAAAAATGAAACGTTATTTGGAGCATTACCAAAAACTCTATCTCAAATATTTTGTAAAACGATTTTCTTTTCCAAATCTATTTTCAAAAGTGTAAAAGATCCAAGAGACAATTTCAAGTAGAACTCTGTAAGCATTTATCGATTTAAACAAGGGCTAAGTTCATAATATACCTAATGACTTTCATAACCAATACAGAATGATGTAAAATTATGGGGTAAGTTCATCATAAACCTAATGACTTTTATAACCAATACAGAATGAAGTATAAGTATAATGCTAGGCAATAGCATTCGATTAATCTCTCTGCAGGTGAACGTTTGTTGTATTATTTGACCAGAAATACTAGATTTGGTAAATCTATGCTTATTACAGGTTGTGTGCAATTACTAATCTAATGAGTGCTTTAAGAATATTTGAATAGTGGTTTCGCTATTTCGCTAGAACTTCGGCAACACAACATATTTTGCCATAAACTCCAATGACCTTGAGAAAACCGTAAAAATCAAATTTCTTTAATCAAAAATTCGCAATTGCTAATGCATTAGCAAATATGGGAAGGTCACTATAAGGCTTATAAAGAGTGAGAAGTAACATGTATACGTCACCCTCAAACTGTAGTTATATTTACTATCCGTGGCTGCGCAATAACATATGTAAACAATGATTTTACACCTGATATACATATTTTGCACCTCCTTGCCCAGTTTACAATAAAGCTCTAAAACGTACAGTGTGTTGCTTTTTATTTATACCCAGTGGGTGGAAATATACTACCCACGACGTATGGCTCTGTTTGACCATTTAGACAGATTAACATGCACATGATAATATAATGGGATATGAAATAATGCTTTTAGAAATATATATTGTGTATGTACATGTGTATATATATATATATATATATATTTATCTCTCTCTCTCTCTCTCTCTCTCTCTCTCTATATATATATATATATATATATATATATATATATATGTGTATATATATATATATATATATTTATATATATATATATATTTATATATATATATATATATATATATACATATATATAAATAAATACGTACGTGTATATATATATATATATATATATATATATATACTGTAAAACCCTTTATTACCACGCACATTTATTTTCACGCAACTGCCGTCTGAATCTGATCGCGGCCACTTAATTACGCGCATCAACTGGATCACCGCTAGATGGGCCATTGTTATGCTGTTTTGAACGTATATCAGCGCCAGTAATATACGCGTTATCATCACCTAGCGCGAAATGCGTGAAATTAAAAGGAGCGCGGTAATAATGGGTTTTACAGTATATATATATATATGTCTGTACGTGTTTAATGTATAATATAATAGTATATATATATATATATATATATATATATATATATATATATATATATATATATATATATATATATATTTGTACCTGTTCATGTGATAAATCCGTAATCGTAATTGTGTGCATGATCCTTTTGAAACCAAAGAATTTCCTATATTTTTTCATAAAAAAACAATGTTTTTTCTTGTCCCCCAGATGATACGAAACAAACTCCCGTAGCCGTAATCTTGCAATTCCAGCCTCTATAGATGAAACTATTTGTATCAGCCACACCGCTAGATTGGCCTTCTAAATGAACATCTGATTTTCCAAGTAGTTTTGAACATAACACATTCCATTACGAAAACATTCTTTACTATGTAACTCATGGTCTGTGTTCATATTTTGTTTTATATTTTCAGTTTCTTAAAGCACCAATTAATGATCATTTCCAGATATTTCTTTCATCATAAGTCTTTAAAGTCCGTCTTACAGATGTATTTACTCACCTTTCTCAATTTGACGCCAGATTATTGATTTCTTAGCTTTCCAAAAGTCACACAAGTAATCCACTTAAGTGATATTCCACGCTATCTTCTATCCTTATTTTAGATAAAATGTTATTGGTCAATCTATCAATTCAAATCTTATTTTTCTCAAATCTGAACTGTCAATGTCATAGGGAATGTTTCAAAAGCTTTTGATATTTTGGTTCATGACACATCATCCATTAAACTTTACTGACCATATTTTTTGCATTTTTAATTATTTCCCATTTATTCTGAAGGATAACGTGATGTAAATATTGTGAAAGGATTTGGAATTTCGATTTTCGTCACTTTTTCTGCTATATCGCAGCTAAGTCGTGACCAGCCAGTTGTAACTGGATGAAGAAACCATAGTACCCGGCGAAAAACCCAAGCCACATACCCCGGGTAGAATTCGAGCCCGGACTGTGGTGAGAGACATCTAGCAGTCAGTGGCAACATCATGGCTAGCAGTCACGGCCATCAGGGCAGGGCCTTTCATCAGAGTAACTGGAGTATCCTGGACCCCCTCTATACAGGAAGAAATACCCCATATATATATATACCCATTCCCCCTAAAATCTTGCCCCAGCAGGTCCCTAACTCTACAATATGTATTAGAAGCCCCTATCACCTTGCCCCCGCAGGTCCCTAACTCAATAAATTAACATAATAATACCGAGCGGCAAGCTATCCGAGCTGAAGTATTCTATACGCATCTTATAGACCCCGCGTGGTCAGAATCAATAGTTTTCTAGAGGGGGGAGATGCATACAAAAATAGCATTCAAAGAACACATTTTAGCCCATAAAATGTTTGAAACAACTACACAGTGCTCGTCACAAAAACGATATCAGAAATTAAAAGGTCACTAACTTTATCTTTGAAGCCTAGATGGTGAAACAGGACATTTGACAGAATTTCTTAAAAATGGTACTCAGAGTTACCGAATTAGTACATGTACCACACTTCTTTATTCTTATATAATATATTGTTCAGAAAAGGAACTTCTTTTATACATCATGAATGATTATGCATAACTCATCAACATAAGTCAAAATAGCAAATTCAATAATATGAAAATCGTTTTAGCCAAAAAGATGCAGTGTTAAAAAAGTCGTATTGGTACATTCATTTAGGTTTTTTGCATAATTCTGTAATGGCCAAAATAGCCACCAGCAGCAAGAGGGTTGATAGGAATCTGTTTTGTAGCTATTACTTTTTAGAACTAGTCATAGTGTCAATCAATTGTAATGAATTATTCTAGTTTGTGAAATACTGAATAGGTGGCACTAGTTGAGAGTATTGTAAGACCTTTACCCATTCATGCTCACAACGGCCAGGACCAGCCTGACAATTTTGATGAAATCTTTCAGGCTAAAATTGGCAAAATTGTCAAATGAGAAATGTTGATCAGATCATTACCAAAAACTCTCCTTCAATATTTTTGTAAAATCCTTCTCATATCAAAAGTTATTGTCAATAGTACCATCGATCCAGACGATAATTTCTGTAGGAACTTTTAAGTGCTAATGGTTTAAGCTTGTATTTCCCAGGTGGCGCTGTGGGAGAACCGGACCTGAACATGACGTGCAAGGAGTACCGCCTCTGCCCTCCCACCTCCAGGTGCATCAAGGGACCACACGGTTTCAAGTGTGTCTGCGAGAGCGGCTACGTGGGGGCGCTCTGTGAAAAGAAGGAGATGGCCCATTGGATCATCTACACCATCATGGCGCCTGTGCTTGTCTTGGTGCTCCTTGTAGCTGTAAACTGTGCTTGCTGGTGCTACAGGTGCCGAGAGAGGAAGAGGGAAAAACCAAAGCCCATGCACAGCTTTGCATACATAGACAGGTTGAAAAGGATGCTATAAATTAACACAACAACCTGGTACTTATTGACATGGTGATGTAAACTGATCATATGTATGGACTGCCATTCCTGTATGAAGAGAGAGAGAGAGGAAGATAAGGGGGAGAGGACTTTGGAATTTTGTTTTTCGTCACTAACCAGTTGTACATGGTGGAAGAAACTGGAGTACCGGGCAAAAACCACCGCCTAATCCCAAGTCACTGGCAAAATTCTCACATGCCCTGGGTGGGATTCGAACCAAGACATTGGTGAGAGACAGCGAGCATTCAGTGACAACGCCTTACACCACACCACCATCAGGGCAGGCACCTAAGGGGGAAAGTCAGTAGGGGCCAAATACCATGCGATCACATTAGGTCCAGTGCCACATTATCGGCGACAGTTGTTTTCAGTGCCACTAACATGCCTGCATTGTGATAAGTGCTGTATCTGGGTCATAGAGGATTTAAATGAACAAGAGGAGTATGCCCATTGCTTGCAACTTAGATATAACAGTTGATTCTCTGCTGTGACCGGAAACCCATGCTGGTGACGTGTGAGGTCTGATCGCTTTGAATAAATGAATGGATGTTTAAAGACACGTTGGCACACAAAGGTCATTTAGTCAATTCTTCTAAAGACTCTAATGCGAATACTAACAATTGGAATGATTCTTGGTTTCCAACTAAAATGATCCACACACTGAGAGGTAAAATTGTTTCATATGCAGGGCTTTTTGTGTTTGCCACTATTTTAGTTACAAATTGAAGGGCAAGCTTTTCCCTCCTGAGATAAAGAGGGAACGCATTTGCCCCAACACAACGACTTGCTGCAGGCAACGTTCTAAAGGCTCAATGAGAAAGCCTCAAACCCTGATTCTGAATTAGATCAAACCATATTACTCCATATATAAAACATGCATAGAGTACAGACATCTAATGCTTGCATCAATAGACCGGACGTCTGCCAGTGCCTGGTTGTACAGACACCTATGGATAAAATGTGAATTATAAAGCACATCAATGACCCAAGTAGATTCCAAATCAACGCTATGTTCAGTTGTAAGGTCATCCATGGGTGGCAATCAAGCGTGGGGTCGTATATTTTGCCCAGACTACCCACGCACTCAGTGCAGTAATCAAATGTTGGCACTGTAGTCTAGCTTTTATCGAACAAGGGCCCTATATATTCTTAAAAGAACTGCACAATCCTCACCCCAGTCAGTGTTGGACTCAACAAACTCAAAGCTTTGACACATTTTATCTTAAGGCTGTGATGATGTTGACACACTGAAAATAGCACATATCTTAATTTAGCACTCTTGTCCCCTTTCTAACAATTGTTATCCAATCCCTGTGGTCTTGGTGTTTCAAATATGTTTTCTTTAACTGAGTTGCTTGAGCTGACCTTAACAGGACCACTATTTGTAATTTGCAATGTTTTACCTCAATTGAGCTTTTCTTGATCAATAAAGGGTACATTTTATTTGTAAATACGATGCAAGTCTGCTATATATACTAGCCTAGGGCCTGTGGATGGAGAATGTTATGTTCCTGCAAGATAGTACCTTACAGCACAGGATTTTTATATAAATTTTACTTACGAAAGTAGGTCAAAAAGTTAGAGACAATCCTCTCTTGGGTTATTCATTCCTGTTGAACAACCCACAGGGATGTCATATTTGTATAATGTCAGCCTGTTGTAAAATACTTGAATAGGGATTGGATGTCGAACTTATGGTGCAAAGTTAACTAAATGCGGATTTAGGTAGTGTAAAGTATGCATTAATTAAACTAACGCAATATCAACACAGTATACAGTATCTAGATCATGTTTCCTGGTGTTAATGTTCTCTTATAGTTTATATTTTGTTTTCTGTTTATATTTTTTCTGTTTATATTGATGAAGCCTGTATAAGCAGAGATGGTTCTCACCTCATTTTACCATCAGTAAAAGATTACTGCTCACTTAATGTTCATAATGTTCTCACTCACTAAGTACAACCGCTGGGAACAATGTGGTTGTATTCATGTTTCCCATTTGAGAACTTTTTTTTGTATAATTATGACAACATCTCCATATTGTCTATTCTAAAGTAACTGCTACTGTCTTTCCTAAAATGCAAAAGGATATACTGTATGAATCTTAATATGAATTTACCTACATGTTATCTGTATGGAAACTGTTTCCATACTTCTATTATATCATATTCTATTCTATAAAATTATTCATTACATTTTTGTATATTTTATTGTCCTCCCGTCAAAGCGATTAAGAAAAATTAACAATCATCTCCAAACGCTTGCCTGCATTATAATGTATACCTCTGTTGTTTCAATCTCCGGCACATCGATCCGGTCTACCGCAATTGCTACACAGATGTATCTCTGCCACCACATGATCGCATCACTCTGCTCATTTTGAGCAGTTTCGTTCTATTTCATAGCATGATTTCAAAATAAATAATATGAAATATATAGCTCCTGTGCAGAATTTTCAGTTTAGCGCTATGTGGTTGGTCAATTTGCGGTGACAATGACATTTCTGATATCAATTCCGTAGCACTATTTTGCGATAGCTCGTGAGAAAATGCGTTGAACAGAGCTGAATTGACAAATCAGCCAGTCGGCTGTTCAGTGCTCTAGCACTGCAAGGAATAGGTCATTGTTGATCCTAAATATGACCAAGTGCGTCACGTGCATTACACCTTTTGACCAATAGACTACATCTTATGATGTCACTTATCAAAATATTCCCCGAAATAGTTTCGGTTGTGGTGGCAGATATAATTGGGTAGCTTATCTCTCTGTGGAGAGTGCCATTGTTCCACCAACAAACCTAGGCAACAGCCCAAAGCCTCACATTGCCCATCAAAAAAGGAGGGGATGGGTCAGGAAGCAATCTCTGAGTGGAATGGATGGCGGGGTGGGTTGGTACATATCTTAAAATAATTCAGGGTACACCCTTTTGGAGGTTGGTGGAAGACTTGATACTAAAGAAATAAATGAGTATCGTTGACTGCTACCTGGGGTCTATTTGCATTTTCAGTAATGAATGAATGGATAATACAAGGCATTTCAGTGCCATATAAACTGTACAAAATAATTGTACATGTCATTGTCGAAGACAACATAAAGCAATAAATAGATATAATGCCCACAAAAAATAAACAGTTTCAAAACATAAATAGCAAAAAAAAAATTCTAAAAATGTTTCACAAACGGTAAAACAGACGAATCTCATTTAGATTACATAAGATCCTATCTGGTAGAACTTTTTAGAAGAGTTCTTTGAAGCGATGTACATTAAAATGTCTATTTCTGGATTTAATAAAATCCACACAATGAAACATGTTGGGCAGTCATGCGACAGTCACAGACTGTTCACTGGGGATGGTCTTCCTTTTTCAAAAGAAAGGAATGAGTCAAGTGAACGTGACCAATTTGCATTTGATAGTCCACACTGTGCTAGCTTTTTCCCGGTAATTATGGATCTTTGTAATATCTGGAATTTTCCCTGTATGTTAAAATGGCATTTAATGATGATCTGGTTTAATATGGACAATACCCTAGTGTCTCATTTAATCTAGTTTGGCTTATGGAAGTATTTCAGTTCCTCACACGAGACCAAACTTTTTTAAGGTTTCTAGTTCCTGGTTAAATTCCTTTAACTTGTATAATTAGTATTATTTAAATTGGGTATGTTTACATTTTGATTATTCTGATTGGCCTTGTATTTTTGTTGTTTTTTTCAAATTCATGGCTTGCCATACCGCTTTTCATTGAATAAATCAGATACATAAATGATGGTGTTGTTATATAGTTTCATATTGAAATCTACTCTTATGGTCTGGTCTGAAAAAAAAACAGGAAATGCATTTTTAGGTACTAGTTGGGTCAATACGATGCTCATCTGAGAATACCTCCCAAAACTTGAGAGAAAACCCGTTAATAAATCTGATCACACCCTTAAATATAACACGCAGGCAATACATTTGTATAGGTACCACTTGGGTCAATACCATGTTCATATGATATCACCTCCCAAAACTGAAAGAAAAAACATTGATTAAACTGATCACACTCTCGAATATAACAGACAGGCAAAGCATTTGCAGGTACCAGTTGGGTAAATATGATGCTCATCTAAAATACCTCTGAAAAACTGAAAGAAAAGCCATTGATAAATCTGATCACACCCCTAAATATAACACACATATAAATGTAGTGCCAACATTTAATTCCTGCACTTAATGCGGCGTATGCAGCACGGGCATAATACACGGCCGCACGCCTGATTCCCATGTACTGGGCTTATTTTCTGACATGTTGCCAGCGAATGTTTGTACAACCCGGCACTAACAGATGTCCGGTCGACTGTTGCAGGAATGTAATGTCTGTACTGTAGCTAACTTTAACTGACAACTTAAATGAAATAATAAAAAAAAACTGATCACATCCTTAAATATATACACATCGGCAATTATACAGACCTTTAATCCTTTGTCAGTTGACCGGACGTCTGCCAGTGCCTGTATGTACAAACATCGATGGGTAACATGACAAAATATAAGCTAAACATAGCAATGATCCACAAAGCTCACAAATCAAAGCTATTTTCTGTTGTGAGCTCATCCATGCATCCCTGCACAGAAAACTGGATGGCGTGCAGTCGTGTTTTAGGCCTGGGCATTTAGTGCAGAAATTAAAGGCAGAGTAGGGTATTCGAGAAGGTGACAGCAACGTCTAAAACTTTAAGTCCATAGGAAAATACCCCGAAGTTTGCATAATCTTACGTTGGCAGATC
The DNA here is from genome assembly GCA_963942565.1 of Maea johnstoni. Taxonomy (NCBI): domain Eukaryota; kingdom Metazoa; phylum Annelida; class Polychaeta; order Spionida; family Magelonidae; genus Maea; species Maea johnstoni. The sequence goes on from OZ012701.1 coordinate 3,079,716, forward strand.
CCGTTTGAAAATCCAAAATAAAAAGGGGTCACCAGTTATGCCAGTGAAGACATTTAATTCCTGTAACAGTTGACCGGACGCCTGTCAGTGACTGCTTATACAAACAACCATGGATAACATGTCGAAAAATAATAAGCCATGACGATAAATAACCAAGGGTGGCGCGTATCAAAGTTAAGTTCAGCTGCGATATAAGTGGCCTGCAGTGGCATAAATACGTAGGTAAGATGGGCCGGAAGCGGGCATGCGGCCGGGTATGTCTGGTCTAGCAGTAAATTTAGTGCGGGAATTAATAAGCGGTACTGTGTGAGTGCATTTTGAATGAAAATGGTTGTGCAGAATCAAGGCTTATTTTGAATAGCTTTTAACATCAGGTCAACTGTGTTGAATTAGTCCAAATATAATCCATGTTCACTCAATACATCACGAAATAATGTAGTCTTTGGGTACTGCATTGAATAAAATGAATGAATTCCATACGTGTGAGGAGGGGAGGGTTAAAAACACTAAACAAATCAATTAAGCACTAACAACTAGCAAGGGACTAGGCCGATAGATATTATTGCTATGGCGTCTGCTGGACCATGAAAACGGCCCTGCCGTTGTATTTGTGTTCATTTGAATTTAGCCTTTGTGTCCTCTATACCAAAATCAAATACTTACAGAGAATGGTCAAAATTGTGTATCATTTTGAAACATTGTATTAAGAAATGGGTAAAGTGAAATTATGAAAATTATGAAATTCCTGCAGTAAATGCTTTGGCAGCATTGGTATAATAGACGACCCATGCCTGATTGCCACTGTTGACCTCACAACTGAACATAGCATTGATTCGCAAGCTATCTTGTCATAAGTGTGCTTGTCTTATTTTTCTGACATGTTATCGATGGGTGTCTGTACAACCAGGCATTGGTAGATGCCGGGTCGACTGGTTCAGGAACTAAGTGTTAGTAATGTAGGGTTTAGAACATGTTTTTCTTTAAGAATAACCTAAATGCAGGGTTAAGCTTTTCCTTGAAGATTGCAGGACTGGAGTGGCATTATTTCTAGATAAATAAGTATATTTCCTCCCAGTAGAAATTTTGCAACTAATCAGGAAAATGAGCAGTATACGTGGTAGGTAAACACAGAAATTGTTGAGCCTCGCAAAGTTTGAACCAAAAGCTGGAATAGAAGGGAAGAGGGAATTTTTTTTCACCTGATTAAGTAAAAATTCCAGTTATGTTCATTCATTTAACATGTGTCCCCTTTTTCTGGAAAGGTTGGGTGCAAGAGAAGTAGATATTAGAACAGTGTAGGATGTCAGACAACTTGTTTATGGGTGTTTTCAGTGGTTGTTAATGATGGTGAGGTAGTAAAATAACATTTTAACTGATGAAAGCAGCATTAATTCAATATTTATTTCAGTTTGTCGAGCAGACCAACAGAGAGAGAGAGAGAGAGAGAGAGAGAGAGAGAGAGAGAGAGAGAGAGAGAGAGAGAGAGAGAGAGAGAGAGAATGAGAGAGAGAGAGAGAGAGAGAGAGAGAGAGAGAGAGAGAGAGAGAGAGAATGAGATGGATATTCCAGGTTCATGTAGACAAAGCACTCTCGCAACCAGGCCTCTGTGGACATTTCTGTGTGTGGGGTCCTCTAACTTGTCCAATAAACAGTGGACTTATTTTGCCCCAACACATGGAAAGGAATGGTTTGCACAATGTCCTCATAATACGCGAAAATGAGAATTTTTTTGCAACCATACTGGATTGAGCTGCTACCTTCTGGAGATTCAAGAATTACAAGGTTCCTTGCTTCACTACACATGTGGACATGCCTCGCTAGATATGTCTCAATATAGTGAAGTTATACAAGGCACTCGTCATGCACATGGCGCCATTCTAAAAGTTTTGGATGACATATTATATACAGCCATATTGGAGCTTTTGAACAAGAAGTAAGTTATCTTTTATATTGTACACTAGTTTTGCTAACTATATCATGAAAAGCATTAAGTAGGTCATGAACATCTGTAGAGTTCAGAAAATCGTTTGTTGATTGGAAGATGATATTAATATGCGAGTGCAAGAACATGCAGTGCCAACTTTGCAGGTTCATCCCCTCATATTGTTAAAATATATGCAGAGAGGTAAGGTACTGGCAGCCTGTACAATGTGATGTCTGATTCTTCAACTATTTTCGAACAAACATGTTTGAAAGAATGCAATTAGATTACATTTGCTCACCACATAATTTTATTTTGCAGAATTGAATAGGAAATCATAGACGGGGTGTTCTGGGGAAACCAACCAAGTCCTCAACAAAGACCTCAACATTGTCTGATCGAGCCATGAATCCTTTTAATGAATTTTGCCGGGACAAGGATATGGGTATGCATTTTACATTGCCCTTATTCATTCTTTGCTGTGTTTTTTTTACTCCAGATAAGAATGTAACTGTTTTCAGTCTTGAATATTTGAATATATGGATATCCTTATCTAGACCTTTGGCAGCATCCTCAATGAAAAGGGTTTGAGCCTGAGGTAAAGATTATCCGATTATTGCCTATGATTATCATTGAATGCAATTTGACATGTTCAAACAAGAAAACAAACATTGTAAATTACATTTAAAATAGCTGTACTTTTAGGTGGCCAGCCTGCCAGGAATAACTGTACAACAAAAGCAGATTCACCTGTTTATGACCCCTCCAAACTGGAAACGCTGCGGTATCGCTCCAGAGAGGTAGATGAAGCCAGATCCACCTCTCTGAGTGATCAATATACTCTAGTAACCATGCAGCCACTACTCGGCCATAGGGTACCGCAACTTGACATATATGACATATAGATCTGTTTTGAAGCGGTACCTTATGTCTCAAGGGAAATAGAAATGGCGGCATGGAAAATTGTGTGTCCACAACTTTGGTTATTAATTGATCATTGCTCGTTCAAATGGACCGATAATCGATCTTGAAAATTGTGACCAATTGCGAACAATAGGAAAGCCTAAGATTACTCGAAATGGGATCTTCACTATTAATAAATCATGAAATAATATTTTGGAGAAACATTGTCAAATAATAGATGCATTACACCAATGTCAAATTCTTTGACTGCTGCAATGTTGCAAGAAGTGTGCATATTTTTTGTCTTGTCCAATTCCATTCTATCTGGTTAATGCAACCGTACCTGTACTTTCTTGTTATTGTCAGACTTGAATTCCCACCATTTTCATATGTCTAGATAATGAGAATAAGGCAGAGATACTCAAGAGATGGGGGAGAGAGTGGAAGCTGCTTTCCCCTGAGGAGAAAGCTGTATACATACAGAAGGCAAGGGAACGCAAGGAGGGCAACTTCGTCCTCAATGACAAGGAGAAGCGCAGACTGGCAACACAACTATTTGGTAACCTGCAGGCTGTGGTATGTTATATGTTAGGGCCTTTAGGTGTTTTTACTGTTCCAATGGCATACATCAACAAGTATACAATATATGAAAGTTGCCCTTTTTATTGGTTCCAAGGATCAAATAACTGTACAGACAAATTGTGATGATTATTTAGTGTACATATGTTGCACATGCAAATTCATAAGAAGTTTACTATAATATTTAGTCAACAGGACTAACCCCAGAACAATACTTCCCAGCTGGGGACTGGGACCACAACCTGAATACAGAGATAAAACTAAATTATGACTGGACATCAATAAACTAATGTTAAACATTTTTTATTTCATAATATTTAAGTCTAAAAGTTTAAACATCAGAAAAATGAGTTCTGAAATCCTACTTGCCTGCCAGTGACAGTAGCTTCAGCCATCATAAAATGTGAAAAGAACTACTAAAACATAAATAAAACGAATATTGGTAACTTCCTATCAATATGACACTCTATTTCCCCTACACCTCTGCGAAAAGCCTTCAGAAATGTCATGTGACTGATCTTTCGTCTGCCATCATGAATTATGTCATACTTAGATGGCACCTTACATCTGAGGCCTTGCAAAAGCCTGTGAGACTCAATTGCTCATTCTTGTCTGGGAATTATCATCTCTTGTCAAATTGTCACACTGGGTGAGGAACCTATATATCTATATATCTACATATTTGTAGGACTGTCATTGATAAGGAATTCTTACCGATTCGATTATCGATAAGAAAATTACCGATACGGTATTTCGATTCTATTTGAATTGATAAGAATTCACATTACCTGTAGTCGCTTATTTTGACATCGTCGCCAGCAACTGGCTGTAGAGGCATGGGGGCGGTTAGAGCGAGAGGGTGTTACGTGACCTCTTGACCCTCCCCCACACATGTGCATAGCGGTATACTCCATGTGTGTGACTTCCGCTCGCGTCCCGTGTTGCGAGCGGCATGAAGTCAGCGACAGGCAGGTGAGTTACGGCATTTTACCGTTTTTATTACGTATTTTGTATTATTTTCTTATGAATCGATATCTTGGGACGTCCAAGATGTCCCAAGATATCGATAATCGACAAGGATTTCTTGCTGATTCACCGAAACGGGCGGTATAAATGACAGCCCTACATATCAGTTTTCAGAGGTTAGAAAAAAATACAATATATCCCCAAAAGATAACATGTCTGTTTGAAGATAAATGTGTAATTAAAACAATAGGAACAATGTAATATCTAAATTACTTGTAAAACTGTGTTTTGAGAGAGAAACCATAGAAATGGCAGACGTCTCCTAAATGAAAAATATGACATTCACCTTTGACCTAAACATGTACCCCATTAGCATACAGCATGAAACCGTTTCCGTTTGAGAAGTTTCACGATCTATTTGTTTGCAAATAAACTTGTGACATGACAAAAATCTACAATAAGTTACTTACCTGGATACTTCTTTGTCTGTTAGCCCTATCTAAATAATTCAGAATTACTTTATAGGAGTAATTTGGGGCTGTATATCGTTGTCAGTGCTGATACATGTAAGCACAGCTCCTAGCCGTGATCAAGCACTATAAGTGCGGTCTGAAGGGGTAAAAAGTGTCCCATTTCCGAATAATGGGAAATGACCTGCAAATTGTCTTTAATACTCCAAAATTGTTTTTAGTAGTCCAAATAGCAAATGAATTTAAAAAAAGAACTTTTAATGTTGAAATTTAAATAAAATAAACAAAAACCCTTGTTTTGTCACAGATATGTTGACGGAGAAGGGTTAGAGCAAAGAATTCGAAGGCCTGTCATCAATTGAGGCTGGAAAGGTGCTCGAGAGGTTATATGGGGAAGTACTCGATAAGAGAGGCGGGGAGTATTCCAAGTCAGCGTATATTAAAGTCAGAGCGGGCCTCCAACACCAACGTCAAACCGAACCATCAATATATGCACTGACAGTGAATTCAACCAGGCCAACTAAGTGCTAAAAGGAAAGCTGCAGCTACTAAAATGTGAGGGAAAGGATAAAACTAATCATAAAGAAGCAGTGACGGATGGAGATTTTATAAAGAGGCACGAACACTTAATCAATAATTGATTCCCCTAATGGACTGCAGGACAAGGTCCTATTTGACTTAATGTAATTTTTTGGGCGAAGGGGTAGAGAGGCCTAAGGAAATTAAGGAGGGACAGTTTTACATTTTCAGAAGATCGGGATGGGAAAGAATACGTAACGTTGATTATAACGAACTTGACAAAAATCATTCCAACATTACGAGAGAGGCAGAGGAGACAGATAAACGTATCCCTTACGAAAACAGGTTTCTGACAATACACTGACAAGAGACTGGCATCACACTGACAATAAACTGACATCAGACTGGTTGGAAATATCAGCATCTGACAACACACTGGTAACACTCTGGTAATACACGGACATGAAATTTTCATATCTGACATTACACTGGCAGTATTACCAGTGTGTTGTCAGTTGTCTGACAACACACTGACAACAGACGAATCATACACTGGTAGGAAGTTGATCTTATTGCCAGTCTATTGTCAGATGACGCTCAAATGGAACTTTAATGCCAGTGTAATATCAGATGACTGACATCACACTGGCAAGAAAATGACCACTATTGCATGTGTATTATCAAATCAAATGCTCAGATTAAAACCTTAGACATCTTTCAAAACTAAATTTTAATGACTTGACTAACTTAACAAAGTAAAGTTTGTGCCTTCCAGTTTCCTGCACCAGCAAGTCCTGGCTTAAGTCACAATTTAGCCTATTTAGTACTGAAGAATTGATGAAAATTGAAATTCAAATAAAAAGTGAGTAGAGTACATTATGAAGCCAAACACAAGAGTTGGTAGAAATTCAATGTTTTATTAATACCATTTCAATTTTACAATCATTTTTCTATTGTTTTTATGCAAGCACATCATATCATAATCATAATCTCATCCAATATTTGCAAGAGCTAGTCAACTAATAGTATTCCTGGAATCATTCTAACCTTTCCCCTTTGAAAGCAATATTGACTTTAATCTCTGCCTAACAATTTATATATACAGCCCTTAGAATGCTGCGTTACCTAACTTCCCCTTACCATGAACAACCCTTCACTCTTTTCAAATGAAAAACTCTTATAATGAATATGTTCACAAGTCAGTAAAAAATCACTTTAATTTCTTACAGAGTACTGATGGCAGTGTTCTGCAACACGAATTAGTGTAGACCAAAACTAAATTAAATAAGTATAATTTCTTGACCCATCGGTGCTTCAGATCAACATGATGGTGGGCTGGCTCATGGTGTGGGCTTATATTCAATGTGTACAATGAGTAGCAGCCAGTCCACCACATATACAATTGATAGAAGAGCTTATAGAGCGACGAGTGACAACAATTTCGCAGATGGGGAAAAAACATTTTGTATTACTAGAAGAGCATTTAGGTTCATGATTGCCATATGTACTACAGGCAACTGCATTAGCTGATAATATTGGATAATTTTATTTTATATATATATATATATATATATATATATATATATATATATATATATACACATATATATATATATATATATATATATATATATATATATATATATATATATGTATATATATATATATATATATATATATATATATATATATATATTATACAAATATGCCATGCCAGTGGGGGTAACATGATGGAATGTTTCCCCGAGGGAGGATGGTTTTCCCGAGGGCGGAGCCCGAGGGAAAACCATCCTCCCGAGGGGAGACATTCCATCATGTTACCCCCACTGGCATGGCATATTTGTTTTATCATACTGAACAAACCCCATTTGTAATTTAAACAAAGCAAGGTCACAGATGACTGGTGGTTCACACATTTCCCGCTAGGTGTCGCTAGTGGCAACGGGCAACATGAAGCCCTCACTGATGGCATCAGGCAACATGATGATTGTTAACTGTTAAGTCAGCCAATCACGGCTTACGATCTTCAAGTGAGGTATGATAAATATACATATATATATGTATATATATATATATGTATATATATATATATATATATATATATATATAAATATATATATATATATACATGTATATATATATATATATATATATATATATATACTGTAGAACACGAAATTTCCGCGTGTGTTTATACATAGCGTACTTAGCATCTGGTGCCCCTTCGCTATATATAAAAACGCTGTACTTTTCTCTTTTTTTAAGCCACTGGTGGCGCTGACGTCAATTTTCGTTTTAATGGCGGCCGCTTAATAGCGTCACTAGTAAATCTAATAGAAGATACGTAGCCCTGATGAATCACTAGCGCCACTAGTACAAACATGAAGCATACATTGCCCTTCTTGAACCATTCGTTTTGTGTGTTTTCCTGGCCGAAATTCATTTTGATAAAAGTGTTTAAAATCTAGCTTTAAATGATGTTAAACGTTACAGTATTCAACAGTCACAGTCCAGGTTGACAGAAGCCAGAATACTGAGTGAGTGTTGCACATAGCAACCAGAAGGATAGGTGCTAAGCTATTGTTCCGACGGCTCTGTTTACACAGAAACAAAAGCCAAATTTAGGAGGTCCGTCTGGTTGCTTCACTCTGGCAGCATTAGATCAAGAGCTCAGTAGTGTGGCTTCTGTCAACCACTTTTGAGAGAATGCTCAATCAAACTGCTGCCAATTAGCAAGCATTCTCTGCTTAAATTAGTTCCTCTTTTTTGCGACAGATGGCGCTGTCAGCAGTGGCTGCTACGGTACAGAGACGCTAATATAAAGATACGCTATGACGCAAAACTCCCAAATTCGCTATACTTGGGACACGCGTGAATTTCGTGTTCTACAGTATATATATATATATATATATATATATGTATATATATATAAATATATACATATATACATATAAATTGAATTTTGCAAGAGAGATTTACAGATGACGTATATGTGCATGCAATTAAATTTTACAGCATCCAAGACTCGCTCTCTTTCCAAATAGTTAAACTTTGTTTAAATATTTGTAGCATCCATATGCCATTTAAAACTGTATACTCTGATAGGTCAATATGTCACAAGAATAAGCACATGCATCAGGAATTACAGCAACTTACTTTACAATGCTATTATAATGTTATGTTATGTTATGTTATGGCTCAACTCTAGTAATATGAAGCTGTGTATGCTCATTTCGGATATGACTAAGAACTTTGAAAGTGTCCATCACGGCAAATATCATGGAACCATCATTCCTTCCTAATTTACAGTAGTATTTAATCTGGTCATAGTGGGTTTCTTCACCTGAGTCCACCTTAACTGTGTACAAGTTTTGTTTTTGAACACGCCTGTAAGCTGTTGAGTGGAAAACTGAACCGTTCATTTTGATGCGTTTGAATATAGTTACATGCTTTTCAATATGAAGTGGGAGTAGTTCTTGTAGTGCCATTTTGTCAGGGTAAGAGAGACTTGACAGTTTTGTATTTACTATAGCTCCTAGCACGTGTAAGCCGTCTCCAAGCTTCTCTTTTAGAACTACCTTGTTTTTGGTTGATAACTTATCTAATAGGTTTGAAGCTGTGCTGTTTTGTTTCAACTTCCTTGTGTAGTCTGGTAGCTATAGGGAAAAGGCTACAGCGGTCAGAATTTGACTTTGCACATGTTGCGTGCCATGGAAGTAACGTACTAGCTGACCATTGTAGTCCTTAAAAGAGAAGCATGATGAGGCCTATAATGGGCCAAGCTGTCACACACTCGACAGTGTGTAAGAGAAGATGAAAGTTAATGGTCATGAAACTTTCTCTGTACAGTTGAGGTGTCAGTATGCAGAATGTACACAGACAGTTGTCAGATACTTGTAGGTCAAGTGGAGATATGGACGATCCAAGCAAGAGGTAGATTCCTTTGGTCAAATACAGGAAGTGGTCATAATACTTTCCTGGCAAAATTCCACTTAGACACACTGGTCCATAATGCAGCAGCCACATTTTGAACTCTGATGCCTTGAAGTGTTGAAGATTGTCCTTCACAGATCGAGGTGTTCGTGTCACAGCATTTGGGGGGCATATGGCAAGCAATCGCTTGTCCACCTCATCTACCTTACGCCCTATGTAATATGGATCAGCTTTGTTGCCTGTACGGAACCAAGTAGTAAGAAGACGTTTCATGACCCTGAGACAAACTGTGTGCATGTAATCCACCCCTACTCCATTCACCACATCAAAATGCTCAAGGTTTGAGAAAGCACATGTTTCTTTGATACCATTTACTGGCTTCCCTGTGCTCATGGCATGCACTGCATTGACTCTAATGCTTTCCTTGTTCCGGGCCTTGGAAAATCCTGTCTCTGTTGATGAGTTGTAAGGATACACGTGGGTGTGACCCTTACCAGATTTAGCTGTAGTGCCTTTCTCTTCGCAGTAAGAGCAACCGTAATTCCCGTTATGATGAACTTTTTTAATGAAATCATCTTTGGCTGGGGTGTCGAAATGACCTGATAGGCAAACAACACGAGAGAATACAGTTCTTCCATCTGCCAGTGTGAACTTGTGCCCTTGCTGCAATTCTGTTATCTCAGAGGCTATGGGTTCAAACATCAAATTCATATTGGTGCAAGTCTCAGCTTCTTTTTTTTTTTTCCAGGTCACCAGTAATTGGTCGCAGGATCACAAGTGCAATTGATGGAATGGGACTAACAATCGCATGATCAGAGAAGTATGATTTCCTTACCAAGTAATATCCATATTTTAAATCATTTCTAAAAACAAAACATTGATAAGACCCTTTGGTCATTGGTAATAAGACAAATTGAATTTTGCAAGGGAGTAGATTTACAGATAACGTATATATGCATGCACTGAAATTTTTGAGGCATCCAATACTCGCCCTCTTTCCAAATCATTAAAAGTTGTTTAAATATTTGCAGCATCCTTAAACCATTTAAAACTGTATACTCTGATAGGTCAATATGGCACAAAAATAAGACCATGTATATAGAAATTTGGTTACTCAATTTTCCAAAAAGTTATGTTATGATCATCTTTTCTTTCATTAATTCTCTTCTACCATACCAAAACCAGTCTCAGCTTCCTGAATTCCTTTTTCAGATCACCATAGAACAGTAACTGGTTACAGTATATAATTCTGATCTGGCTTCCATTGGAGAGGGGTTAATGTTATTTGAATTCAGGGGTGTGGAATTTTCAAAGGGCATGGCCTTTTTGCCTTAATTATCATACTTAGATCAGTTAGATGTATGAATTTCATGGGAGCCCTTAGCATGAAGCTCTGTATCCATAGAGTTGATGTGAGATCTCAGTCACTTTCGAAAACATTTGGAATGTCACTAATGAAGTGCTTTCCATCCATTTCCATGTTCACACATTGCAGTTTTATTTGATGAAGATATACTGCCGCAACAGCATAAGTGGGCTCAACTCTAGCAATATGAAGCTGTGTATGCTCATTTCGGATATGACGAAGAACTTTGAAAGTGTCCATCACGGCACATATCACGGAACCATCATTCCTTCCTAATTTACAGTAGTATTTAATCTGGCCATAGTGAGTTTCTTCACCCGAGTCCACCTTAACTGTGTACGAGTTTCGTTTTTGAACACGCCTGTAAGCTGTTGAGTGGAAAACTGAACCGTTCATTTTGATGCGTTTGAATATAGTTACATGCTTTTCACTATGAAGTGGGAGTAGTTCTTGTAGTGCCATTTTGTCAGGGTAAGAGAGACTTGACAGTTTTGTATTTACTGTAGCTCCTAGCACATGTAGGCCGTCTCCAAGCTTCTCTTTCAGAACTACCTTGTTTTTGGTTGATAACTTATCTAATAGGTTTGAAGCTGTGCTGTTTTGTCTCAACTTCCTTGTGTAGTCTGGTAGCTTTTGGGAAAAGGCTACAGCAGTCAGAATTTGACTTTGCACATGTTGCGTGCCATGGAAGTAACGCACTAGCTGACCATTGTAGTCCTCAAAAGAGAAGCATGATGAGGCCTATAATGGGCCAAGCTGTCGCACACTCTCAGCAGTGTGTAAGAGAAGATGAAAGTTAATGGTCATGAAACTTTCTCTGTACAGTTGAGGTGTCAGTATGCAGAATGTACGCAGACAGTTGTCAGATACTTGTAGGTCAAGTGGAGATATGGACGATCCAAGCAAGAGGTAGATTCCTTTGGTCAAATACAGGAAGTGGTCATAATACTTTCCTGGCAAAATTCCACTTAGACACACTGGTCCATAATGCAGCAGCCACATTTTGAACTCTGATGCCTTGTAGTGTTGAAGATTGTCCTTCACAGATCGAGGTGTTCGTGTCACAGTATTTGGAGGGCATATGGCAAGCAATCGCTTGTCCACCTCATCTACCTTATGCCCTATGTAATATGGATCAGCTTTGTTGCCTGTACGGAACCAAGTAGTAAGAAGACGTTTCATGACCCCGAGACAAACTGTGTGCATGTAATCCACCCCTACTCCATTCACCACATCAAAATGCTCAAGGTTTGAGAAAGCACATGTTTCTTTGATACCATTTACTGGCTTCCCTGTGCTCATGGCCTGCACTGCATTGACTCTAATGCTTTCCTTGTTCCGGGCCTTGGAAAATCCTGTCTCTGTTGATGAGTTGTAAGGATACACGTGGGTGTGACCCTTACCAGATTTAGCTGTAGTGCCTTTCTCTTCGCAGTAAGAGCAACCGTAATTCCCGTTATGATGAACTTTTTTAATGAAATCATCTTTGGCTGGGGTGTCGAAATGACCTGATAGGCAAACAACACGAGAGAATACAGTTCTTCCATCTGCCAGTGTGAACTTGTGCCCTTGCTGCAATTCTGTTATCTCAGAGGCTATGGGTTCAAACATCAAATTCATATTGGGTTTTTTCCTTCCACACCAAAGTCCAGCTAGAATCCGGTACTTCGACAAGGTCCTCATATTAGGTGGGAGTTCATTGATCTGGAAGTAGACTGGCCACAAATGAAATGAAGTAGATTTAAAAACTGCAACACCATCTGTGTTCACCTTTAAGGATATATTGCATTTGTCTCCAAGTATTCCATCGTCACTAAGAGATGAATATATGGCCCCGTCATAGACATCTTCTATATTTCTTGCATCTTCTTTTTCCCGTTTAAATCTGTAAGAAAGCTGGTCGAAAAATCCAGGCTCTTCCATGAAAGCCTGTATCTGGTCAGCTATAGGTAGATGGATAAACTGAGATGTATCCTGATTGGGATCATTGCATTTGGTGCACACATCTTCTACCAATGACAGGCATTTGTTACAGTACTTCCATATTTCCATTGGTATGTTTGCACATTTACAAAAGAAGGCTTTCAGCTGTAACAAGCTCTTGAAACACTGACTTCCCAAGGGCATATGTGCTTCTAGCAGAGACAGTAGGTCAACTATTGCTGCACCAGTTAACCCATGACACAGAGCAAATTGCATAATTAGGACTGCACTCTCATCAGCGCACAACATGCAGCCATCGTATAATTTCTCAAACTTTATGTCCTTTTCAGCATCAGATGCACTTTCACTCTCAGATCCTTGATCCGAATGATCTGCAAATGTTTCTTCAAAATCACTGTTGCTTGAGTCAACCTCTACTGGGATACAGTCACCAGAAGATTCTCCCTGAGATCCAGCATAAGTACTTCTCTGGTCATTGTCTTCAGAATCTGTTGACCATTCACTGCAAGATATAACATTTCTTAATTACAAGGATGGCAATATTACCACTGATAAGGCCAGACAAAATGAGTGCTGGTCTTACAAATTGTGTGTGTGTATGTATGTATGTGTGTATGTATGTATGTGTGTATGTGTGTATGTATGTATGAATGTCTGTATGTATGTACATATGTATGTATGTGTATGTATGAATGTCTGTACTTATGTGTGTATGTATGAATGTCTATATGTATGTATGTATATTTATGTATGTATATGTGTGTGTATGTATATATGTATGTGTGTGTATATGTATGTATGTGTGTGTATGTATGTATGAATGAATGTGTGTATGGATGTATGTTTGTGTGTGTATGTATGTATGTGTGAATGTGTGTATGTATGTATGTGGTGTGTGTGTGTATGTATGTATATATATATATATATATATATATATATATATATATATATATATATAAAAATATAACCTGATACTGAAATGAGTTATGTGGTCTCTCTATCATTAATGATGCCTTTAAGAGGAGTGCGGACATACGAACGGAGCGACCTCTACTGACTGTCATTGTAACCGTTCTACACGCGCACGTTTTAGATACTGGCACAAGCGTTCCTTCGATGTGGCAGTTTTTCCCGGGAATTGTATAGCGCCAAAATCCCAACTGCGTTCTGCACGTGTGCAGTGACGTCACATATCAAATACTGGCGCGTGCATTCCTTTGATGTAGCAGGTTTTCCCGGGAATTGTATAGAGCCAAAATCTCAACTGCCATAAAAGTAGTAGTACTAGTATACTATTATCATTATTATTATCATTATTGTTATCATATTTATTATCATTATTATTACTATTATTATTATTATTATTATTATTATTATTATTATTAGGAACTTTAGGCAGATAGTGGCAGACCTAAATCACTTTTTATTTCCCCGGATAACAATTAATACTGATAATAATTATATTGATAATGATGATAATAATAATGATAATAAAAAATAATCGTTGATATAAAAAGATGACAATTTCATAGTAACAGTGATACTGATGATGAATATGTATAATGATCATAACAATAATAGTGTAACGATCCTGTCTCAACTCGGCCAAACAGGGGTGTGGAGGGGGGGGGGGGGGGGGGGTGGGGACAAGAATGGTTTCCGAAGCCTGTTTTCATGGTGAAAGTTGTAGCGTGGTTGTCAGCCAGTGGGATGTTGACGTACAAGGGGTGTGGTTATTCAATTTACAAGACTAGAGACTCACTGTCTAGTTTGAACCTTTGAGAATTGGGGGGGGGGGGGGGTTGCGGGGTATGTGTGAAATTGGTCTAAATTCATAAGTGTAAGAGCAAAGCAATACATTTTACAAAAATCATTCCAACAGCTGAAGATACATACATAACTGAAAATATAAATCCTTACTTCAGTGTTCTTTATGCAATGTCAGTAATGTGGCGCCCCCTAGTTTAAAAATCAAGACTCTTGACCCCTATAGTTTTATGAAAAAGTCTACATGTAGAACAATTTCAACAAGTTTAAGAAAAATCTGAATGCTTAGATTTTTTCTATAACTTCGCCAACTTCATGCAATATTCAAGTGTTCTGTATGCGATGTCGGTAATGTGGCGCCCCCTAGCTTGGAAACAAGACAGTTGACACCCATTTTTTAATTTGATTTATGAAAATACTTGGTCCAAAGAACAATTACAGCAAGTTAAAGAAAAATCTGTATGTGGAGATTTTTTCTATAGCTTCACCAACTTCCTGCAATATTGAAGAGTTTTGTATGAAATGTTGGTAATGTGGCGCCCCCTGGCTTGGAAACAAGACAGTTGACCCCAATTTTAAAATTTGTCTTATGAAAATACTTAGTCCAAAGAACAATTACAGCAAGTTTAAGAAAAATCTGTATGTGGAGATTTTTTCTATAGCTTCACCAACTTCCTGCAATATTGAAGAGTTCTGTATGCTATGTCGGTAATGTGGCGCCCCCTAGCTTGGAAACAAGACGGTTGACCCCCATTTTTTAATTTGATTTATGAAAATACTCGGTCCAAAGAACAATTACAGCAAGTTTAAGAAAAATCTGTATGTGGAGATTTTTTAAATAACTTCACCAATTTCCCATAATACGGAGGTAACATGGGTGAACTTGCCAGAGTAGCGCCCCCTAAATTGACAACAGAACAATGGAACCATATTTTTGGAACTGAGAATGAAATATATATATACTAAAGAATATTTGTACAGCATTATCTTTTTTTATGTCATTTTACTTCTCTGCAATTACTAAACAAAAATCTGTGAATTTTGAACAGTTGTCTAAATTGCCCTGAAGGGGGCGCCCTGTTGGGGAGAACAAAACATCTCATCCCTTAAATTTTCAGAATTTCAAGAGAGGGTGGTGCGAGGAATCTCTGTACCAAATTTCGTGGAAATCCATGACTTGAGCGAATTGTCCTGTATGTCCTTAAGTGATGCCTGGAAAAATGTGAGCTTGTCTATGTTGGAAACACAAACATAACACAGAGCACCTAACACACATTATGAGCATAGATAACTGCTTATCGCTGTCATGCTTTCTTTACAATCTCCAATGTATACATTCAAGTCAAGCGGTGTTGAGTGTTATTCTGACCTTTGTAACTCGTCAGCATGTTTTAAAATTAAACAAACATGCAATTTCAATAAATCTCCGCCAATAGATATTTATTTCTTGATAACTGGTGTGGAAAATAAATATTTTTTGGAAAATTATCATTTCTTACCTTTCAAACTCTGTTAATTTCCTCTTTCTTTTAACGTGACGGTTATGTTTAGTAGTGTAAGGCATGGCTTTCAACGGATTTTCCATTTGGTAGTAGGTGCAGTACCTACTGCAAGACGGTGATGGGTTATCTGCAAAAAAATTCATTCCATATGAATCAAATAAGCTGTAGCAAACAAAGAGCGGGAATGGAGTGTGTGTTAAGTACTACTGGGCTAGATAACATTTGGGGACATTCCTGTTCACAAGTGTTTATGAAATAAATGTAGATAAAATGAATAAAAGGAAATATTGGTGAATTTTATGCAATATTTTTTCTTGTTATGTGCAAGAAAAATGTGTAGGACCAGTAAAAGTTTTGCAGGACAAGTAGGTCTTAGGTGTTTCTGGTGATACATTTTTAATACTACTTATATATCGATATTTAGATACCAAGGCATAGGATTATCAGCATTTCATATTTTTCATCTAGATTTATTGTCCTCAAAAGGCTGGGCTAAAATATATGCTACTTTAGTATTTTATGAACCCAGTTTCACATGATTTAAATGTCAGAGTATGGACCCGAGGGGTAGGGAAGTAGGGATTAGTGACAAAAAAATGCCCCCATGTGCAGGGACATAACAAAATAGGGCAGACGGTCAGTGCACTATCCCAAACCTATCTCAGACCCGTCAGCTCTGGGATTAAATTGACTAATGCATTACATAGGACGACATGGGGATTTAAAATATCAATACAGTAAAACTTACCCATTGTGTGCACTGTGTTGAACTCTGGGGCTCAGCTACAGCAATAGTCCAATCTTCGGGATATAAAAATTCACTGAAAAATTAATTGATGCCTGGTTGAAATAGATTACTGGAATTACAAATATGACCAACAGACATTTACATGCTTATCCATTACAAACGTATAATATATTTTCATACTTATAATCCCGTGCCCTATACTTCAGCCGTATTTTGATTATTTCTGTCCTTGGTTGTCAGGATGTGAATACTGGATCATAGTCTTAGCAGGGTGCCTGGGTTTCATATGGAAACCCAAATCCTTAAAAATCACCACTCAGGACAGACTCAAATTCTTTTGAGAGTAATTTCCTAAAATGTTATTTCAAGCACATAATTGATTTTTTCAACTCAATATTAATCCCATGACTTTCAATAAGCAAAGACATAAGACACACAAAAATGTTATAATTGCCAATTTTGGGCATCAGTTTCTAAATCCTGGCTAAGACTGGTTGAAGTGGGTTTTTTATTAGAATTTAAAACCCAGTTTCTGGTCCACCACTATCCCTACAAGGCTAGTAGAACTAACTAGCTAATGGTGTGCCCTATTTTGACTTCATAAATGAACAATCTGGTACTATAAAAGCAGGGCAAGGAATTATGCATATAGCTCAGTCTAAAGTCCTTTCACTGCCCCTAGTATGCTTGTTTTTTACAATAAAAACAAAATAACCCCCTTTATTCCCAGACTTGAAAAAAAGCCAGACTAGTTTGGTGTAGTCCTTCTAATGAAAGCAAAATTGATCTTTCAATTGACATTTTGTAATTAAAGCCTATTTAAAAAGAATTTTGAAATTTCACATTTTGGATGCAATGCAAAATCAATTTATATGGGTGCAGGGTCCTGTTCGCCGACATAGCATATAAAGCGGTAACCCCTTCATTCCTGGACAATACTTTAGGGCCGTTCCATTTCAAAGTTTGGGGGGGGGGGAAGGAACGGAAGATAGTTAAAAATTTGACACCCCCTCCTCCTGCCAGAAATTCAATGTAATATAATTGGAAAAATTAATTCAGAATTGGCCCCCCCCCCCCCCCCCCCCACACTTTTAAATGGAACAGCCCTAACTCAATTGAACAGAATTTTGAAATTCCGCGTTTGGGATGCAGTGAAATATCAATCCACAAATGGGAATAGGGTCTGGTTTGATATCGATGATATAGCATGAAAAGGGTTAACCCATTCCTTCCAGGAGAACTTGACAAGCAAAGATTCATAATATAATTGAGAGTTGTAGGCCTTGCTTTGATGAGCATTTCTTCTTTTAATTATGCAAAAATATACTCTGGACACAGTGGTGACAAAATCATTACCAAAATGATTTAATTTTGAGTACCACAGGCATAAATGGGTTAAAATAACACTTCGTGTGGCAATCCATCCCCACATTGATAGCCACTCAATAAAGTGTGAGTGTTTTGTTTATGAGGGCCAGGCCAGACTGCATTGGGTGCATGAATTATGTAGGTAAGGTAAGGATAATACTGGAGGCTGCCAGAGGAATATCAGTAATCACACACACAGCTAGGCCAAGTCAAGGGAGGCTGAGCAGCGGGGCTTGAAATTAAAGCTTTCAAACTGGTAGTTATACCCAGAGACTTTGCTATTTAGCCAAGACCTGTGCAGCCTTCCTTTTGGATAGGCAGTTTCCTAAAAAAAACTTCTTTTCAGATAGGAAAATGTTTAAATGCAGATTCTTGAATTATAACCTTTTGGGGGTAATGACCCTATGTTTTTTTTTGTCAAACCATCCTCTAAGGCATCACCGAGCTGAATTGGCAGTGCAATGCCCCATATTTTGAGCCATCATGAAAAAATTGAATGTTCAGTAGATCTGATGTGTCATCTTATATGAGTTCTAGCCTAAATAATGCACTAATGTATCCCCCACTGCTTGACAGGACTGTATAAATAGAACATGGGTGTCAAAATATTTAAGTCCTCGAGCAAAGACTACTGGAAATGGAGCACAGCAATTTTTTATGGCTCCTGTGCGACAATTGGTTTAAATTATTAACCCTTCCAATGCTGAGGCTGCTATCGTCCAATGCACAAGAATGCAAATATCTTTTTAAAAGCATCTAAACCCTATCATGTTGGTACTCATTGGATAGCCCTCACAAATTATTCTCTGATGAGTACCCATATGCCAGGTTTCAGTCATTCTTCAGCTTTTTTTGCATCATTTTGTATTGGCCAAATTAGCCACCACCAGCATAAGTGTTAAAAGATCCTTGAAGAAAATGGTGGATTTTTACTTATAAAAATATGGATAACAAACCAACGAAGCTTTTGACTAAATTGAAAAATAGTTGTAAGATATACCACAAATTGAAGAGTGTCCCCTGGATTTTTCATAGCACAGGTTTGCATTACAGATATGTGCAAACCTGTTGGTGTTGACTTAGCAAAAACTCTAGAAGACAATGAATCACATAGTCTGGCCTGATTTAGGAATAACATTTTATAGCATGAGATAACTGAAGGGCAGTAATTGGATGAGATCAGCATTCCTAATTCAAATATTGTGTCAGAAAATTTTGTAAGATGGATGGAGGATGTCACCACGAAATTAAGATTGTTTTGTTATAGGTATAGAGCAGAGCTGAGTGGCACTATTTGTTGTGTAACCTCTCACCCTCCAACCCCCATGGCTGACCATGGGTCAAAACACAAGCTGAAGGCAAGTGGTCCTAGCCCTTTGACTGACCAGTGTAACCTGACCACCCTCCCTATCACCATCCTCAGGAATAAATAAACGACCAGAATAGAGAGAAATCCATTATTTGATGGATGAAATCCTAGACAAGTAGCTAATTAGACTAGTTTACTAGTCCCTAAAATGTTGACATCCCCTTCTGTGCTGACCAAGCAGTGTGGTGTAGTACCAGGTAGGGTAGATAGATGGCACCACCTGATCCACCTATCTCTAGAGATTTTAGTCTTATTCAAACTGAATCCTGGTGAGATAAGTGTAAACTAAATTGACCACTATGGCCACCTAGAATAATTGGAGCTTGGTAACAGAAAAAACATAACAGAAAAATACATATGACAGCCTAAAAATCTTGGCTATTAGCTAGTCTACCTGGACCTTACCTGATCCACACATGGCCACAGTGGGCTGCTCCAGATCTATCCCTCTCTCGGCAAACGCCTGTCTCAGCTGCTCCGGTTCCTTGACCATCTTCTCCTGCAGATTCATGATGCTATTGAACGGCATGTTGACCCCGCCCTTCACATGGCCCGGCTTGATACCTAAAATGTACACAAACATAACCCTGTAAATATTTGAAAATATTGGGTTTATACACTTGTTTTCTCTGAACTGAATCCCTAGTTTCTGGGAACTTACCCGGAAGAATATTTACCAATTCAAAACTCGAATCAAAATAACAGTGCCAACAGTATCCTTTCAAACAGTAGAAAAGTATATTAGAGATAGTAGTGTAGATAAACACTGGGAGACCTCCCTGTACAACTTCTAGTCAATATTGTACCTAGGTATATGGACCACCTGTGTCTGAAATAAAGTATTGAATTGAATTGAATTTCCCCTGCACAATGGTCACATTACCATTTACACTCACACCCTCAAGTCTGTTTATTTGGAGAAAGTCATGGACTACCTTGGTGTGAGGAGCACTACAACATGTGTGGCCATTTAAGCGCTCTAGGGTTCAGACAATCAGGCAATGCCTTTCTGCTGGGTACAGCTTAGTGAACTGAGGCAATAATGACTGCACTGCCACCTATAATTAACTAGTAGCATAACCTGTATTGATTTGGCTATCTCACCCATTTATACTTTGGAAAATGCACTATCGATTCTATAAATATTCTGATTTATCCTGGGAACTGAACATAGAAAAATAAAAAAATTAAATTGATTAGGGATGTTTGTTGATTTTATACTGGTATATCATCTTGAAATGTGTTCCAAAAGTTGCTTTTGTTTTTTGGGGTAACTACAGATATAAATGGGTTAATTGCGCCCTCCCTGAAAAAAAGCTTTATGTTGTTCCTTGACCCAATTGTTCAATTTAGCAGTAGTTTTGAGCAGGAAATGAGGAAATAACCCAATCACGTTCTGGCAATCCACCAACACTACTGTATTCCACATGAATAGCCGTAATGGATACCTGCCCATTCTCCCCTCTTGTTACACCTATGCTACAGTAAACCAAAACAATGCAGCTAGCCAAGCCTTAAGTAACACACAAACAAACCCTGTTTGTGTGCAGTGGCCATCCGGGAATAAATGGTGTAAATGGCCACCTGAGAAGCAGAGTGATTGGTGCCCACTTGTCACCATGCCAAGTACATGCAGGATTTCTTCACAGGGTGGATGGTAGTGTCGGTATTGGTTTGTGATGAGATTTTACCTACTAACCCACCCATACCTGGAATTACCATGAAAAATTCATCTGTGTGCAAAATCAAGGGTCACTTGACCTCTTAGTTTTTACTTATAACACACATGTGGCCTAAAAACTCTTGGCCAAGATGGTGTCTTAAGAACAATATGCTATGATAATTTTGTGTGTGCTATTATGGTCACTGTTAACATGTTTTTTTTCAAATTCCTGAGATTCTTCATAAACTGCTACACTTTTTAAGCGAAAAAGGGTATGACATCCTATACCACGGTTTACCGTCCTAACCCACCTTTATATTCAATCATCACAACAAATTAGTTGTTTACTCTGTTATAATCTTGTCCTTAATATACATCTATACTTGTAATTGTTGTTTGCAACATTTTTTGTTATGTCTTGACTTTTCATGCCAGAACTGAATAAAAAATATACAAAAATAAAAAAAACCTTCCAGGACATCTCCAGATGCTCTACCTCTTTGATAGATGGCACTGCAGTATGCTAGGGTTGGAAGTTGGGAATATGCTTTACAATCCTCTCCCTCCTTCTGATTTAATGGCATGAATTGAATTACCAACTTGTAGGCCATACATCTTTATGTAGGTGTGAGCATTGATTCACATATATGAGGGTAACACACAGTAAGGCCTAGAAGCTAGGCTATTTCTCTCCCATCACTGGTGATTGTAGATGTGCTTGTGTGTATCTAAGCATTCACTGTGCTCTAAAGAGAGTGTGTGTTTTTGCAGGCATGTGTGAGGTATTTGGGCTTGGGCAGAGGGCTGGAATGTTATTATGTATATAAACAAGAAGGAAGTAGTTACACTGGCTGAGAGTAAAAGTGAACCTGATAGTGAATTTAGTAGCCTTTAAATGTAGAATCTAAGATTTTCATCTTCTTTTCAGCTTGACGGATGCTGCTAGTGAGCGGGTCTGCCGCAGATAGTCAAACCATTTAAACTGAGCCCTGTAACCTGCACAGGAAAACGAGATAATATGTACTGTTTTGCATTACTGTCGATCGAGTTAATTTGCAATGTCCGATAATAATCAATTTAGCCTTTTTCAGAATTTGTCGAATCTTCATTCACAGATCTGGGTAATATGTGATTGGTAACTACGCTGAAAAAAATATTAACATAGGTAAGATATCCTCACATTGACACTATAACTGCACTCCCAAGAGGACAGAGTGGCATATCTACTTGGATTGTAATTATGTTATAATTAAGTGATATTGTTGACAAAATGCATGTTTCAGCTGATTTTGACCCCCAGCATACTTACCCCGTGGTGGTGTGAGATCCAGGTTGTTGACCTCTGAGAATCCTACGGGGAGGCGCAGTGGTAACAGAACCAGTCTGTGCCATTCTGCGCCATGGAACCATCTATGCCGATCATCAGGTAACCCGCACGCAGCACCTGAACACAGCAGACAAAAGCAAATGACAACTTTAGTGATACAAAATTATTTCATTAATGATACAATAACTTGATGATATCATTAACGATACTGTCCAGGGTCTTAGCCAGGATTTGAAAACTGGGTGCCCAAAATTGGCAGTTTTAAAATTTTGGGGCGTCCAAATATTTAAGGGGGACAACAATATACTCAGATTTGAACCATAAACATGTATAAATTTATTAAAGTAAGGCATGATATCCTTAAATACAATAGCTAGGAATTATATGGAGATGAAAAAAATCAATTATATGCTTGAGATAGGCACTTTGAGAAATTCTTCACAAAAAGATTTGGGTGTCATGAGGGGTGCTTTTTAAGGGTTTGGGTGTCCTAAAAGACACCCAGACGCCCTGCTGGCTAAGACTATGATACTGTCTGCTTCTAAGGTTACCAAAATCTTTATGTAATTAGAACAATATCAATATTTTGTTAATGATACATCTTGACGATATCATTACCAATACTGTCTTCTTATAAGGTTACCAAAATGCTTTTGTAATTCAAATCAATATTTCATTAATGATACAATATCCTGATGATATTTTTAATGATACTGTATGCTTCCGAGGCTACAATTTTAACAATACCAATATTTCAATATTCTAATATTCTTAACAATAAGAGATGCACAAAAGAAAGGCGTGTTCAAGGTAAGCTAGGTTTACTGTATTTTCAAAAAACTTGAGATTAAATGGTTCTCAAAATATTTGAGAAAATAAGGAAATGCAGATTGGGTTCTAGTTAATTCTAACAATACAATTTTGGACCACCAGTCCTGGATAAGACCGTGTTGCACTGTACATCTACCTACCAAGCAGGGCTTGACACTAACAGTGGTCCTATGGCCCCAGGCCAGTAAAAAATTCCCAAAATGGCTTACGGCCAGTAAAAAAGATCTCAACTGGTCCTACAGGGCCAGTAAACATTTGGAGACATTGTTGTTAACAAGTTTCCCCTCAAAAATGTGCCAAATGTTTTTGAAATAAATGAAGATGAAATAAATAAAAATAAGTGTTGTCTGTGGATTTTATGCAATGTTTTTTTCTTTTTATATTAAAGAAAAATTTGTAGGACCAGTAAAAAAATTGCAGGACCAGTAGATCCTAGGTGTTACTGGTCCTACGGGGCCAGTAACAGTTTGAATTAGCGTCGAGCCTTGCCAAGCACAACACCGGCATGCTGAAGAGATAAAGTCGCTGTTGCCGCTGTTCTTACCATTGACCCCCATACCTTTAGTTTTTGGTCCCTCTAGGTAGTAGCCCACCATGGAGCACCAGCCCACTGGGTAAATATCCGGCGACTCGCAATCGATCCACTGGTCGTAGGAAGATTCCCAGCCGTCGAAATGGATGCGCAGCAATCGACCTACTACTTTTGTCAAATGCACTGATCTCCTGAAAAATGAATTCATGATTTATGACATCTTGAATGTATTTGTAGATTATAAGAACTTTTTAAAATCCTAAGTTGTCTGCACTAATTATACTGATTCCCTTAGCTCCATCACATCCTAACATGTATGCACATTAAGTCATTAATCTCAACATTTAGGAGCAATTCATGAAATTCAAGATTTATTCAAAAATATATATGAAAATTTAAAACGAAAAGAAAAATGAACTTCACTGTGTAATAATTTGCTGTGCTCTTCAATTTGCTAACATAGAGCCTTCACATGTCAGCATGCATGAGGTGGCCGTGTTGTGACTCGATTATCTGAGGAATGTACTATGAATAGACTTAGCAGTGAAGTGTTATTTCTGTCATGCTATCCTGTCATGTAGATGGCAAGGCATGGCCTGCACGTACAGTACTGCATGGTATGACAACACCCCAACAAGCCTGGATGGAGCAGAACCACTTCACCACAACTATCCCTACAGGACTTGGTGATAGGGTAGACTTGCTACAAGTCTGTGATATCTGGCTCTTTTTATACTGATCGGACCTGAGTCAGGGACTTAGCCAATTTTTCAAAACAGGGTGTCCAAATGGGCCTTGTTTATGAAGTAGGGTGTCCAAGTCCGACCGCCTCAGGCGGACGGCCCGTGCGCCGCAGGCGCACGGCCATTGCGGCGGGGGGTCTGGGGGCCGCTTAAGGCCCCCAGAAGCCAGAGGGTTCTAGATGCTCTGAGATGCATTCTCAGCCTTATCTGAGAGCAAAATGAGAGATTTCAGATGAAAAATATTTCTGTTTTTCAGAAAAAAATTTACCTTTTTTACAAATGTCACAATGTGCCGATGTCTGACAAACAGTAGATGTATAAGTAGGCCTACTTAAATAGGTAAATAAAGTAACTAAAATGTTGACTCAGTTGTTTGGACTTATTTATGGCAACTGAAAAACATTGCATGAAATTCACCAACAAACTTTCTTTTATTCATTTCATTTTCATTTATTTCAATAATAAGCATTTTTTTATTTATATATCAGTCATGCATAAAAAAACATTCAAAGGGCCTTATTTGGAAGTATATTGTGAATCGGCACGTGCCGGCACATGCCTAACCAATGAATTGAACACAGCCGGGGATTGCAAATCGAACCCAGCCGGTTTACAAAATGCGAAGATTAAAACGTCTGTCTGACTAATCTGTTAGTGTTTTTTTAAACTTATTTCATGTCCTTCCTTTCAGCTTTGGGGACATTCTTGAATCGAGTTGATTTCACTTCAGGTTTAATTCTGAATAAATCCTCAAGGGGGACACACTTGAGCTCTAGTCTGTAGTGTGTTATCAACCACAACTCATATAAACAGTACTTCCATCTATAGTTTGAGAGAGACATCAAACCTGCTTAGTATGTATAGTGGTGGGGGCATTATACCTAACACAGCATGAGAACCAGGCTAGTGATAGGGCTGCTAAGCCTATCACTTAGTGAAGTGACTGTAGAACAGCAGTACAGTCAACTTGTCTAAGTATCTAGCCAACAGTATGTTAACCCTTTGGCAACCGGAGTGCACAGAAAAATGTGAAAATAATCTTAAAGATATTGTACAAAGCAATAGGAATAAATCTCAGTGAAAAACTCCTGACCAAATTGGGTTGTGATCAAGATGCTTGTGTGTGTCTGATTCCTTGCCCTTCGTTTTAGATGCAAATGGGTTAAACCTAAGATCATAGAAAGTAGGTGATCCAGTTTTTTGTTCAGATCTAATAAAGTAACATTGCTTAATAGCTTAGATAAAAAGTTGATCACTTTTGCTTAGATGTACTGACTCAAAGATGTAACACAGTCAAGACTATTCAATTGGGAATCAAGAGAAAAAGGGACCATTTAAATTTAAGAACATTTTATTCATTTTGAGGCCACAATCCATTTTGATAAAAGGTAATTTAGATTAAATAAATACTACACATGAATTTGCTATTTTAGACAAGTAGCTGAAGCAGGTGACCCCAAGAAACAATTGTTTTAAGCACAGACAAACCACATACTAGCCCATGATTTATTGAGTGAGAAGCCTATTGGTGGGGGTGCTATCAACAGGACGACTGAATTTGTAACATTGAACCTCTGTTTAAACAGTGCACTACTACAAGTTTACTTTTAACTGTTTAAAGAAAGAAATCCCTGATGTCAAAATGACCTACATCCTTAACATCAAGCCAAGAGTATTGTGTATGTTAGTAAATGAATATCATGGAGGGCTCTCTGCACTTGTTCTATTCACAAAGGTTCAAATAAATACATGTATAAAGGTATACGTTTATAGTCTTGTATCCACAGAAGTGCTCACACGACCTTCCTCCCCTAGCAGGCCTGTACACACAGAAACCATTTCAATCCCCCGGGGGATATTCCAGAGCAACTGGCAGCATATAGCGGACACGCTCTAAGCACAAGGTTTTCCTATTGTATAATTAGTCATATTTTCTTCTTTTTTATGTCAGGCAAGTAAGGATTATTTCCACCAGACAGTGTAAACCAAATTGGTACGCAGAGAGCACTGGTTCAATGACACACCAGACAGTGTCTGGAGAACAAAATACTTAGCACTTAGCTAACACATCACTCTGAGTTGTTCTTATATGACTCAAATGAGCAAATTCCTCAATTTTGACCCTAATATTCTTGTAAAAATTATAAAAGAAAATTGTGAAAAATAATATCTAAGTGGGCATTGAGAATAAAAATGTTTGAGCATGAATGTATCTGCAGACCCTCAAGATGTCCTGGCTTTCCATTATTTTTGTTAATATCTTTTCGCCAAAAGCATCTTCATGAAAATATATGGATGAGAACTGTTAATCTGGACCAAACCATTGAATATCCTTCAAATAATGTGTGATTTGATTTTTATTTTGAGATTATTTTCACACGTATGGTAGGTCCAGATGGTGTTATTCAGGGTGAAATCTATAGGCATGACTGGGTCAACTAGTGAGTAGCCTTGAAGCAGCTTCATGGGAGTCTGTCAGAACTTCAGCTGGTTAGCTAGGAGAAGTGGAGCAGAGTCAGTGATTGACATAGGAGTCCAACTACTTGACATGTGCTCCTACCAGTTCTTAAATGTTGAAACATTTAGAAAATCTGCTCATCCAGATAGAAAATCTGCTCATCGAGATAGAGCCATGATTCACAGCATGGCGCAGTATAACAAACTCATACAGTTTCCCCATGGAACTATTAGTAGTACACATAAATATGGCTCTGGCCTAGATCAGGACAACTGAATTTGTAACATTGAACCTCTGTTTAAACAGTGCACTACAACAAGTTTACTTTTAACTGTTTAAAGAAAGAAATCCCTGATGTCAAAATGACCTACATCCTTAACATCAAGCCAAGAGTATTGTGTATGTTAGTAAATGAATATCATGGAGGGCTCTCTGCACTTGTTCTATTCACAAAGGTTCAAATAAATACATGTATAAAGGTATACGTTTATAGTCTTGTATCCACAGAAGTGCTCACACGACCTTCCTCCCCTAGCAGGCCTGTACACACAGAAACCATTTCAATCCCCCGGGGGATATTCCAGAGCAACTGGCAGCATATAGCGGACACGCTCTAAGCACAAGGTTTTCCTATTGTATAATTAGTCATATTTTCTTCTTTTTTATGTCAGGCAAGTAAGGATTATTTCTTCTTCCTTGGCAGTCATTTTTACTTGCCATGGCAAATTAGAATGCAAGCACTGTGTGGGTGCGTGTTTATGCTGCAAAATTACTTAAAAAGAGTCAAGACTGAGCACTGTAAATTGACAGAGGCATATTTTTGCAGTGCTCAATGATTGTAGCCTTGCCATAATTCCTAGAAGGCAAATATGCCTTTCACAGTGCTTTAGTAGTTGAAATCTCATAAAATAAATCAGACAAAATGCAGTGTAAGCTAGTCCCCAACAGCATATTAATAATTTGCAACTTTAGGCGAATGAAAAAGGTTTTAAAAAAATGTTCCCACTCATGAACGACAATGTACAATTATATAGAAATATGCAAATTAGGCTCTCAAGATGAGTACCATATGGCCATATGACCAAAGAACGCTCTCATATGTTGACCATACAGCCTAAATGACAAGCATATGGTATGCATACGAATGAACAAAAGTTTCACAAAAATTTCATAAGGTCAAACACGAATGGAAAAGACATTCATATTATGGTAAAGCATATTGCCATGCAGCATACACAAAGTCTATACAAAGTTCATACACCTGAACATAATTACACACAAGTGAGCAAGAATGAACAAGACATACATTTACACCAACACGATTCCAATACAAGTGAACATGAATGTCATACCATTAGAACTTTAATAAAGGCAATATATTAAAAAAAGACAGATTAAAAATAAATAAGCCATATTCCCAGTCAAAGAATTAACCCTTTTGCTGCTGGTGGCTAATTTGACCAATACAAAATGATGCGAAAAACTTGAAAATTGGCTGAAACCCTGGCATATGGGTATCCATCTGAGAGTACTCAGCCAGAGCTCCAATGAATACCAATGTGACAGGATTTAGATGGTGTTCAAAAATCTTTGATTTCTTGTGCTTTGGACGAAAGTGGCCTCAAATTGGAAGGGTTGAGACTGAGACATTCATTTTAAATTGACTTTTAGGTATTTTTCATACTTTTTCGTTTGAAGGAAAAAATGTTTGTTTAGTGTGATTTATCTGTATCTTCAGAAAACAATAGGTTATCTAATTTATTATTTTCACTGATATCCATGTTATAGCCTGTTTAGTTACTGAAACAGTCATGTTTGTTCCTATTGGTTTTAAAACAATTTCAATGCACAGTTTCAATAACAACAGTAGGTAAAAATGATAATAAACTGTACTGAGAGAAATAAAATGATTGTAAATTAAAAAAGGAAACAGTTTACACACATGCACAAACATACACAAACACATGCATGCAACAAATTTCTAGGGATTCTCCATTCACCCAATAGACATGTATGATCTACTCCAGACAAAATATCCAACAGTTAATAAGATAAAAAAAAGTGGCAAAAGTGATTGCCAAACTTGAGTCAGACCTTAGAAGACCAACACATGGAATGGAAACCAGCCGGTCAACCTGAACATGCTAGCCTCAACCAGTGTCAATTAATAGTCGCTAATAGGTGCTCTGGGCACCCCCAGCAGGTGGTGGAGATAAGGTTTCTCTGTAATGTAATCGATGCGGGAGCCCTGATTGGTCCTTGTTCCCACGTGACCTCCTGCTGCTGCCTTATCTGCTAGTCCTGGCATGAGGCTAGCATGTAACTATAGGGCATATAGTAATTGGTCTCTCGTTACATATCCATTCTTTTCTTAATCCAAGGTCAGACAGACTATAGGCCTAGTACATTTCCTAATCGATGATGGCACTCCAGGCTTGAATATAGTGCGCACAGTACGTTGTGACCAATATCATTATGCGTAACTAGTCGACGACTCTGCTGATAACCTAAGCAGTGCATTCTGTACCTTACTAATTACTTGTAAAATTCACAGAAAGAGAAAATTACTCATTTACTCTACTGACAGTACTGTCACGGTGATATTTGAAAATTTCGAAAGTGTCTGTCAGTCTGTGCCGTCACTTGAGCTGCAGTGAAAATTGCAATCCCAGTGGAGCCAGAGAATGCCATTCACATAGAAACAACACAGTCAACCCACACACCCTCGCTGAATTATTTCGTACAGATGCTCTGTACGGTCAAAATCTAACTTTCTACTTACAATATCAAGTCCGAGTCGCCAAATTCGAGAAGTATCTTGTAGTCGTTGGACGTCACATGTGACGTCCAATGTGACACTGCGGCGGGAGGTGTGACATCGTTCTTGTGCACAGGAAACGTCTCTATGTCACACTGGACAGGGTTCCAATACCGTCCGCTAGGCGTCACTACCGACCGCTAGCTGTACAAGTCAAACTTTGAATTATACACACTCGGCCTGTATACCCAAAATAAAATCATTCATTCATGTCATTTGATTAACAATGTTCAAACAATTACCTTTAGACTTTTGTAATTAATCAAAAATGGCATTTATACACTCGTTCAGTGTTCTTTGAAAGTCGGCGTCGGCTGTGACTGTGACATCGTTCCTGAGAACAGGAAACGTCTCTATGTCACACTGGACAGTGTTCCAATCTTGTCCGCTAGGCGTCACTACCGACCGCTAGCTGTACAAGTCAAACTTTGAATTATACACACTCGGCGTGTATACCCAAAATAAAATCATTCATTCATGTCATTTGATTAACAATGTTCAAACAATTACCTTTAGACTTTTGTAATTAATCAAAAATGGCATTTATACACTCGTTCAGTGTTCCTTGAAAGTCGGCGTCGGCTGTGACTGTGACATCGTTCCTGAGAACAGGAAACGTCTCTATGTCACACTGGACAGTGTTCCAATCTTGTCCGCTAGGCGTCACTACCGACCGCTAGCTGTACAAGTCAAACTTTGAATTATACACACTCGGCGTGTATAGCCAAAATAAAAACAAACATTCATGTCATTTGATTAACAATGTTCAAACAATTACCTTTAGACTTTTGTAATTAATAAAAAAATGGCATTTATACACTCGTTCAGTGTTCCTTGAAAGTCGGCGTCGGCTGTCACTGTGACATCGTTCCTGAGAACAGGAAACGTCCTATGTCACACTGGACAGTGTTCCAATCTTGTCCGCTAGGCGTCACTACCGACCGCTAGCTGTACAAGTCAAACTTTGAATTATACACACTCGGCGTGTATAGCCAAAATAAAAACATACATTCATGTCATTTGATTTACAATGTTCAAACAATTACCTTTAGACTTTTGTAATTAATAAAAAATGGCATTTATACACTCGTCCAGTGTTCCTTGAGAGTCGGCGTCGGCTGTCACTGTAACATCGTTCTTCAGCACAGGAAGCGTCCTATGTCACCCTGGACAGAGCTCCAATTTCGCCTGCTAGGCGTCACTTTCGTCCGCTGAGTGTGCAAATTATTCGTTGAAGTATACACACTCGGCGAGCTTACCCAAAATCAAAACATGTATATGATATTGATATTGCACGAGGTCCATAAAAATAGAAATTGATAGAAACCAAAGTGCCATACTTGTTTTATTATATGCATACTGCTCATTCAAATTATATAATTTACTAATTTATAAGAATTATTAAAAAGAAAATAGTATTGATAATTTTTTCCAATTCCAGGTGTTACCACAAACCATTGTTTCATTGCAAATTTATGATCTGAAATTAATTCTTGTGTCAATTCAGTAATACCGCAATAAAAATAATTAAAATACGTGAAAAAGTGACATGCATTAGTTTAAGAAAAGTAATGATTTATCTATTTAATTTGAAAATGTGCTTTGTCTTCAATGAAGGTAACTTTTTTTTCAAGGGTCCATTCCAATTACCTCAATTCACTTCTGTATGTTTCCTTTACAAGAATTCAAGTTGAGAATTGAGCACATGAACCTGGCAGCCGAGCCTGAAGGTTGGAAAGTAATATTACACCCCAATATCAATTTTTTAAGGTGTTCATGTGACCATGATCTGACCAATCACAGCAGAGAATGAGCAGTATGCACATGCTAAAATACATTTTTTGCACGAACTTTACGGGATAGCAAAAAGAACTTTATCATTTCCTGACCACTCTAGAGCCAGAGTAAATAAAATAAATTTTCCCCCGGTCAGGTGAAAGAGATAACAAAGAACTTTTCATTTTCATAACTGTTTTTTTGGGAAGAAGAAATAATATGTTAAATATATATATTTCCAGCACCGTGTTGGGGGTAGATAAAAAATCCCAACCTTTCCTTTTTTTGTTGGGGGGGGGGGGGGGGGGGGATAGAGAGAAAATAAAACTTTATTTACATATATACTAGCTGGCCCCCGTGCACAGCACAGGTTTGGACTCTTAAATTCTACGAAATGAGGAAAAAAGAATCGGCCATATATCATAAGCATTAGAGAGAGTAGTTAAAGAAAAGTTCATATTCGCATAACCTTAAAAGGCATGAAAGAATGTATTGCAGAGAAAGAGACAGAGAGATCAATGAAACAATAGAAATGCTTCCTGAATCAGGTACACTCAAGTTATGAGAGATGACAAAACGTTGTTAGAGAAAAAAATGCAAAATATAATAAAATGAATGAATCAGTGAGAGAAAATACAAAAAAGAAAACAACGCAAATATAAAAAATAAAGAGGATAGAAAGCAAAGAAATGATATGAAGATAGGGTACATGTACATCTACAATGTACATATACAATAAGCAGTATATAGAAATGATATAGAGATAGGGTACTTGTACATCTACAATGTACATATACAATAAGCAGTATATAGTATATCTTGATCTCCCCCCCCCCTCCTCCCCATCACCCCTTCTAACAGTAAATAGTAATTTTAAGAGGAAATAGAGAGAGAGAGAGAGAGAGAGAGAGAGAGAGAGAGTGCGATACAGAGAGAGAGAGAGAGAGAGAGAGAGAGAGAGAGAGAGAGAGAGAGAGAGAGATATTCAATCAGAATAACTTTTTGGCAAAATTATAGATTGGAGAGAAAATTATGGCCAAAAAAATCGAAAATATATGGAGGATGCTAATTTTGAATATAGGAGTCTAGCAGCACAATAGCCTCACATAGTAAGCTTTAAACTACTGTCAAGAAGTTCAATTTTGCTTCATATAAAAGAGTACTAGTATGTTAGGACTACTCTGAGGCATCCTGCTTTTACGATGATGTCCAGGCAAGACTAATGGGATATCGAGGGAAATAGTCCGGCAGCCAAAACCCATTTCGGGGGTGAACCTGGTTTTGTCAGGTATAGTTTTTTTTATGATTGGGCCACTTTTTTTTTTCTGTTTTAGATAAAATCCCTCGTTGATTTTGGGCCCCTGATTGAAAAAAAAAAGAAAGGAAAGATGAAAAGAATTTCCTTGAAAGCAGTATTTGTGCATGCTGTATAAAAGAAATAAAGAAAATTAATATGTACATATTGTTTCCAAGTTGCTAAATAGGAGTCAGGTCATCAATATTTAGTTATCATTTTACTCCCTAGCAGGGACTAGATGGAGAGGGTGAAATCCAGCATGGTGCCGGGGTTCCCACACCCCCCGTACTGGGTATAGTCACCACAGGCTTAGGAAAAGAACTCCCTAGCAGTTTGTGGCTTCCATTGGAGAGAGGGGGATGGGTCCTGAGAGGGTCTAACCTCTCCACCTCCCCTTCCTCCTCACCCTCGGCCTAGTCCAAGAACTGGTTCCGGGATATTGTCAGGGAGGTAGGGCCAGACCTAGACCTCGACGGAGACCTAGACACCTAGCTAGAGCTGCACTCGTTGAGGGAGATCAACTCATGAGCTCACCACCCTTTTGACTCTTGAGCTCATAGCTCAAGGACGCACGGAGATTAAGAAACAACTTATTTTCCAGCCAAGCTATTAAGAAATAAATACTTACTGGTGGAGATATATTAACATTTTAAAATGTACTGATGAGGTACAAAGGTCAGTATAACACCCAACATTGCTTGTATGCATGGGAGATTGTAAACAAGACATGTCTGCGATAAGCAGTTATAAGAAGGTGTGTTAGGTGCTCTGTATTACATTTGTGTTTCCAACATAGATGAGCTCACAAGTTGACCACTTCAGCTCGAGCTCAGCGAGCCTGCCCCATTGCTCGAGCCACTCGAGTGTGTGAGAGGTGAGTGCAGCTCTACACCTAGCGGGACTCAGTTCTCTAACCAGGAGTGGGGAGGGGGATGGTGAAGGGGAAGGAGAGGGGGGGGAGCGGTCTAGCTGTGGGTGATTCCTTATAGAGACTATGCCAATCCGTATGGCGTCTCCTTTGGCTGAGGTCCCCCTACGATACTGACGACAAGCTAGTAGACTGACTCCCCCCCCCCTTTTCCTCCTACTAGTGCGGGCAGATTTACAACCCTTCTCCTTTATACCAGTGCTATCTGGACTTGCAGCCAACGCAGACCTGGTCGAGGTAGTTGCAGTGACAGCAACCTGTGGGGTACCCGCACGCCCTGCGGTACCCACACTCTTTGAGCTACCAATACGCCCAGCGATACCCGCGGTCTTTGCGTTTTTTGCGCTCTTTGAGGTACCTGCCTGCACTCTTTGCATATATCCACGCTCTCTGCGGTACGTGCATTTGGGCTCTTTGCACTACTCGTGCTCTTTGAGGTACCCGCGCTCTTTGTGGCACCCACCCTCAATGAGGCACCCCCTCTCTTTGAGGTACCCATGCACTTTAATGCACCTTCGCTCTTTGCGGTTCCGGTGCTCTTTGCAGCACCCGTACTTAATGAGGTACCCGCTCTCATTGACATACTCGCACTCTGAGGGCACCTGCGCTTTTTGCGGCACTGGCGCTCTCAGCGGTACCATTGCTCTTTGAGGCACCCATGCTATTTGCGGTACATGCACGCCCTGCGGTACCAGAGCTCTTTGTAGCACTGACACTCTTTGAGACAATCAGGTACCCGCTCTTTCAGGTACCCACACTCTATGAGCTAGCCGTGCTCTTAGAGTAAACGCCCTCTTTGATGCACCAGCGCTATTTGAGGTACCCACACTCTTTGCGACACTGGCGCTCTTTGAGGCACCCGCACACTTTGAGGTATTTACGCTATATGCGGCACTGGCGCTCTTTGGGACACCCACCCTCTTTGTGACACTGGCGCTCTTTGAGGTACCCACACTATTTGCGGTACCCATGCTATTTGCGGCACTGGCGCTCTTTGAGGTACCCACACTATTTGCGGTACCTGCGCTATTTGCTGCAGCCACGCTATTTGCGGTACTGACGCTCTTTGATGCACCGGCGCTCTTTGAGGTACTCGTGCTCTTTGTGGTGCCTACACTCTGAGGTACGCACGCACTTTGCGGTACCCCCACTCTTTGCAGTACCTGCACTCTTTGCGGTATCTGTGCTCTTTGTGGTACCTGTCCTATTTGCAGTACCTGCATTAATTGCGGTACCCAAGCTGTTTGAGGTGACCGCAAAAAGAAGTTGAAGAGCCCATAGAGCGGTGGAGAGGCTCTTCTCACTTTCTTGACCAAGTCTGGAGGTGTTCAAATGTTTTAACACATGGTAGACTTAGATTTCTGGGGCAAACCATCCAATTATATGAAAGGATACCTGTATTCATACCCTACAGAATGTAGAAAAGTGTTTCTGACAATAAAAAAATTATGGCTAAGCTTGTATAACCGGCTTTTCACTTTTTTTTAAAACTTTTTTTTCTTTTTAGCTCCCTCTCGCATTGATTTTGGGAAAAAAATCTTCCTAAAACAGAAAAAAAAAGATGGCCTTGATTATAAGAGAGTAAGGCATGCCTTTTCAGAAAATGCCGGATGACACCCTGGCATCCTTGAGCATTTTGAGATACTGTAGAACACAAAATTTCCGCGTGTGTTTATATATAGCATACATAGCGTCTGGTGCTGCTTCGCTATATATAAAAACGCTGTACTTTTGTCTTTTTTTTTAGCCACTGGTGGCGCTGACGTCAGTTTTCGTTTTAGTGGTGGCCGCTAGAAAGCGCCACTAGTAAATATAATAGAAGATACGTAGCCCTGCTGAAACACTTTTTCAAAATCGGTTTCTGGGCTTGTGGACTAGCTCATGATTCCAATGAATTAATAAACATTCCATTTTAAAACCAAAAAACAACAACAAATGGCACATTTAGCATGCCTTTAGCACAGGCATTTGACACACTTTCAGGAGACGCCATTTTCGTTTTCGTGGTGACCGCTAGATGGCGCCACTAGTACAAACATGAAGCATACGTAGCCCTTCTTGAACCATTCTTTTTTTGTGTTTTTCTGGCCTTAGGAAGCAAAAGACATGTTAAAAAAGCAAAGAAAATCATTGTGATCTGTTTTACCGGTAATTGTTTATTTTCCAAAAATTACACTTAATACAACCTGATATGGCCCCTTTGTTGTGTCACCATGGATAGGGTTCATAGCCCCATTTCCTTCGTTTAACTTCCTTTGTTTAACCCTTTGTAAATACGGGCGCCCTCTTTTGAGAGAATGCTCAATCAAACTGCTGCTGAAATTAGTTCGTCTTTTTTGAGACAGATGGCGCTGTCAGCGGCGGCGGCTACGGTAAAGAGACGCTAATATTAAGATACGCTATGATGCAAAACTCCCCAATTCGCTATACTTGGGACACGTGTGAATTTTGTGTTCTACAGTATTGGCCTCTCTAACCCACCCCCCTGTGAACAAATCAGCCTATGTCTCATTTTCAGGCCCCTGTATTTCAAGACCGGAAAGCCCTACACAGCTGAAATTCACCAATCCAATAGCAAGTATAGCAAGGACTTCAGAAATAACATTCAAACACATTTTCCTTTTTCGAATGGGCCGGGGTGACCTTTGAAAATAAGCGATTTGTTCAAAATCGGCAAACTTTTTAACGTTTTTCGTATTTTCAGGACCCTAATATCTCAAGATGGAAAAGTTGCACAACCCTGTCGCTCATCAATGCTGCAAGTGTTCTATGTGGGGAGGATGGAAATCAATTAGAAATACTACCTGATCTTTTGATTAGTCAAATATGAGCTTGTGAAATTAAGAAATTATCTTAAATACATGAACATTTAGCATTTTTCCTGGTATTCGGGCCTGTGGATCTCATAACAATAAGAGGCACATGAGGTCTTTTCTCAATCAGTAATAAGGACATATTTTAACAGGATGCTGTAGCTGATAAATGAACTGTCTCTTGTGTTTACAATGTTTTGGAAGGAGCTTGGAAACCTAGTACTAAGTATTTCATTATTTGACAAAAAAAATTATACATTCTTTCTCATTCACTGAACCTTTGTTTCTCAAAAAGTTTATCCCTCGAAGCGCGGATCACTGGCCACTCCCGGAACAGAAGAGCCACTTTCGTTGCTGCTCACTGGCCAGGCCCGGTCCTCATGGCTGGCGATCGAAGGCCGCCGCCATGTTGGGTAACTTAATACTAGTAATCAAGAAGTATCCAACATGTTTGGGCGAAATAACTTGAGAATAGGTGTGAATTAAATATATCACCTATTCTCTTATGTGTATTTTTGTACTCATATTTATCTAGAGAGAGGCACATACTGGTAATGATATTGAGATTAATAACCTCAAATACCTATTATTTTCATGAGATCCACAGGCCCGAAAATCAGATAAAATGCCAAATGTCATGTATTTGAGATAATTCCCTACTTTAACAAGCTCATATTTGACTAATGGAAAAATCAGGTATTACTTCTAAATGATTTGCATCCTCCCTACATAGAGTTCTTTATCATAAATGACCAACAAGGTTGTGCAACTTTTCCATTTTGAGATACTGTAAAGTTCGAAATATTAGCGTGCTTAAATTTAGCGAATTGATCCATTTTTCCATGTTAGCGAATCGTAATATTAGCGTCTGAACCATCTCGAAAAGCGCCATCTGCCGACAGATATTCAAACTAGACCTGGTTTGATAAACGGTCAAAAGGTGGCGCGTATTAATATATACAGTATGTACACAGGGGGGGTTACGGATTCTTGTGCCGTGTGCAAAAGAATTTCGTCAATGAACGCCTTTTAGCTCGGCCGTGACCTCTTAAAAAGCACCAACTTTCATTGGTCTATTTTCAGCAGTTATTCTGTCAATACGAAATTGAAATTTGCACTACTTGTACATATCAATTAGAAATGTTTATTTTTGTGTTTAGATTTCATGAAAAGTATAATTTAATAACACAATTTGAGCAATTGCTAAGGTCCTTTTTTGATGTTGTCGTGTTTATGCCAGTTGTAGGGACGTAGCGTTCGCTTATTTGGGCGTTCCCATACACGGAAACTGCATGTAGTATTTATTTAGGTCGTCTGCTACACGGTAGGCAAATTGATCCCCAATGAACCCCATGTTTTGAAAACATGGTATGTTGTATGCTACAGGCAGAGGTCCGTCCACCTCTACGGCCATGTTACGACTGCACTCAGCTGGGCGGCGCATTCGATAATATGCAATATTTTTGCACACGGCACAAGAATCCGCTACCCCCCCTGGTATGTACATATAATGGAGGATAAAGGGACAGTTAATTTGTCCAGGAAATATTGGAAATAAAACTGAATTGAAACTGCCACAAACCCTGATAAGACGAATGAAGATTTGAAAAACAATGTTTTGTGTTTGTTTTGCATCTTAAATGAAAAAAGGTCAGAAAAGAGCCAATTTTGATATGGAGGTGTTTTTTTTTTGTTTGTTTTGGTAGCGCCATCTGGAGTCTATGTCAAAAACTATTTCTTTTGGAAAATATGTGCACAACGAATTGTGCACTCCCAATGAGTCAAACTGCGTTTTTATTTGGTTTCAGGCTATATATACAATCAGATATGATAGCCCTCACTTCAGAATACCATTTACATGCTAGAAATTCGTTATTAACTGAGATAAATCGATGTCGAGTGGGTCAAAAACGTTACATTAAACGTCGCATTAAAACTGCATTTTTATTCAGTCTCTGGCCACATATGCATTTAAATATAATAACTCTCGCTTCAGTATATCATTTTCATTCTCGGAATTAGTAAATTACTGAGAAAAAACGATGTTGAATCCTTGTGAGACTACCTAGAAAAACAAAGAAAAATCGTTGAAAAATGGAACAAATATTACCGGATCGTAATATTAGCGAATCTGACCCACTCGCTAATGTCGCCAATAATAGTTCCACGCTAATATTTCGAACTTTACAGTATAAGGGTCCTAAAAATAAGAAAAACGCTAGAAAGTTTGTCGATTTGAAACAGATCCCTTACTTTCAAAGGTCAGCCCGGCGCATTTTTAAAATGAGAATGTGTTTGAATGTTATTGATCAAGTCCTTGCTATACTTGCTATTGGATTGGTGAATATCAGCTTTGTAAGTTATTCTTGTTTTAAAATATAGGGGCCTGGAAATGCGACATAGGCTGATATTTTCATATTTTGTCCACATGGGGGGTGGGTTAGAGAGGCCAATATCTCAAAATGCTCACAGATGGCATTTTCTGAAAAGGCATGCCTTACACTCTTATAATCAATCATAAAAACACTATACCTGACAATACAAGGTTCACCTTAAAGATGTGTTTTGGCTGCCTGACTACCGGTATACTACATTATTGTCAAATAATGCAATGCTAAGTTTCCAAGCTCCTACCTACACATTGTGAACACCAGAGACAGCTCATTCATCAATTATGGCATCCTTTCAGAAATAGTCTTTATTACTGAATGAGAAATAACCTCATGTACCTCTTATTTTTATGAGATCCACAGGCCCGAAAATCAGGAAAAATGCTAAATGCTCATGTATTTTAGGTAATTTCCTATTTTCACAAGCTCATATTTGACTAATGGAAAGATCAGGTAGTATTTCTAATTGATTGCCATCCTCCCTACATAGAACTCGTGCACATTAATGACCGATAGGGATGTGCAACTTTTCCATCTTGAGATATAAGTGTCCTGAAAATACGAAAAATGCTTAAAAGTTTGCCGTTTTTGAACAAATCGCATATTTTCAAAGGTCACCCCGGCCCATTCAAAAAAGGAAAATGTGTTTGAATATTATTTCTGAAGTCCTGGCTATACTTGCTATTGGATTGGTGAATTTCAGCTGTGTAGGGCTTTCTGGTTTTGAAATACAGGGGCCTGAAATTAGACATATGCTTATTTGTTCACAAGGGGGTGGGTTAGAGAGGCCAATATCTCAAAATGCTCAAGGATGCCAGGGTGTCATCCGGCATTTTCTGAAAAGGCATGCCTTACTCTCTTATAATCAATCATAAAAAAAACTATACCTGACAAAACCAGGTTCACCCCCAAAATGGGTTTTGGCTGCCGGACTAAAAGAAATGTTGACAAGTTATGCAGTGCCAACTATTTTTGCATTCCAGCAGCATTCAGTGGATGGCAGCCATGCCAAAAGATCATATCTCAAATTTTCTCTTACACTTTATAGTAGGATTGACTTATTGTGAGAGGTATAAACAAACCTAGGGTATATGACAGTTACGTCAAACCATTTTCAAACGGGTTTGACATTAGCTCTCCATGTTACAGTTATCCATAACAACAAATTGGTAGATTTAAGTCATACTTTTAGGCCACCCTTCTCTGATTAATGTGAAAACTCCAATTTATCATCTAGATTACATGAGAAAAATATATTCATAGTTATCACTGTCAACACACCATTCACTTCAGGGCTGGTTTACTGACTCACACGTGTTGCAATCCCTACTAAGTGAATAGCACACCTGGACTTCAAAGTAATTAATTATGTAGTACTGTCATGATAATAGATGCCTCCATGCCCACCCTCAGACATGTTTTTAACTCACTTTAATAAACCATAAGCAGTTCTAAGTTTACAGACTTGTGTGGTCTAACTGAAAAGGTGACATGTATACCCTCATGTTCAACTTAAGTCATCCTGATGGTTCATTTACCCTTCAACTGAAACACTTGATCTAACATCGCTTTTATATATTTATATTCTTTTAAATAATCTTTTTCTTTATGTTCTAATCATGCTTTATCAATCCAATATGTTCCTAAACAATGTCACATGTCAGATTTGTGAACGTTTTAAATGTTTAGTCACTTTCTTACTTGCTGTTAGAAAAACCATTTGGACTCAGGTACAGAGGGGGGCCGCACCTGCGTTACGTATTTCGCGGAAGAAGGGGTCTTTTTTTAAGACCTCCACATGTCTGCGATTTTGTAAAAGAAGGGTACTTTTTTGTACCCAAATCCCCTTACAATCCACGAAATATAAACCGGGGTCTCACGCCGAGTGACTCCGAAGTGACTGGGCTTCTGAGTTTTTTGCCGCCACGTGCTGCCGCTAATCAAGCAGAGGATTATAAAATCTTAAGTTAGAATACTTGTTCCCGTTCTTCCAATGTCAGTGTTTTGATAAAAGAAGGGGTGTTTATTTAGTGGAAAAAATCAGCGTTTTATTGAAATAAGGGTGCTTTTTTGGCCAAAAAGTCTTTTGGTGTATCTTTTAATTTTGATAACGAACGTATGCGCCCCCCTATAAATACCCAAGTGCCCCCGGTGTCATACGTAGGTCCTCGGTTTCCTCCACTAGTTACAACTGTCTCTTTATGACTAAGTTGCAATATGGCAGGAAAGTGACGAAATAAATATGATTATAGCTACTACTACTACTACTACTACTACTACGATGCAGACTTTTAGAATCACCAGATACTACTGGCTATTCATGACTTAGTCGAAATATGGCAGAAGAAGTGACAAAAATACTAATTAAAACTACTACTACTCATACCCGGTACTCATACTACTACTACTACTATTACTACTACTACCACTATAACTACTACTATTACTACTACTACTACTACTACTACTATTACTACTACTACCACTATAACTACTACTACTACTACTACTACTCTCACTACTACTACTACTATTAAGAAGAATACTACATCTACCACCAGATACAACTGGCTATTCAAGGCTTAGACGCAATATGGCAGAAGTCACGAAAATACCGAATTTAAACAAACATTGTTATCAGCCAAAACTACTACTACTAGCTACCAACCAATACTACTACTACTGATGCTTCTACTACTACTACTACTACTACTACTACTACTACTACTACTATAACTACTACTACTACTACTACTACTACTACTACTACTACTACTACTACAAATCCTCCCAATGTGGCGACCACCCTTGACATAATCAGAGTTGCCTGTCGACAATATGTTGATAAAATCAGGCTAGTTATAAGATGATTTTGTATCCAGAGGAGCTTTATAATGAAACACCGTGTTTCTTCTCCCGAAACACCCATGTTCTCCAGCACGCTATTTGGTGCTTGAGAATGGGATTGGTCACGACGACATGTGCACCAAACCAGGAAGCATTCATGGGTCATAGCCATAGGGGCACTCGAACCTGCTTGACCCAGATTCGGTGCACTGGCCGTTGCTGGTTGCGATGGCAAGCCGTATTAACCCATACATGCATGTAGTGGCCAAAAACATCGGCTGAGGAACGACTGAGAAATGGAAGTGTTGTCCTCCAATCTGGGAAATGAGTAAGAAATGAAGGCTTGGTCCTGATACCTGGGAAATAACTAATAAATGAATGCAAGGTCCTAGCTCTCATCTGCGGAATGACTGATAATTGAATGGAGTAATTTATGTCATTGTTTATTGAAATTCAATTCACTCTGAGAAAGAGAGCGGTAAATATTTAAGGTGATGGGTACCATTGCAAGGCAGTTAAAAGCCCTGTCCCAAAACACACATCAAAGCAGCATAATCCTATAACTAGGTGTATCTCTAGGTTCCTGAGTGTTATCAGGTAGAGAATAGCATCGCCACCTGTCATTATTCAATCCATATTCTGTTTTATTTCAAAATTTACAACATTTCTTTAAAATGACATATTCTCATAAATTACGCAGGTGATAGTTACTGCAGGTTCACAGTTACCTTAGGGATATCATTGACTATGCCCAATAAAAAGTTTTTTTTTGATTTTTTACTGCTGAAGATTTTTACAGGCTATAACGTTGAAAATTTTAGTTAGAAATCTCCACACCAACTACACTAGGTAACCTCACGTGTTCAAAGCTAGCACTTATTTATAACATCCTGACCACAAGCCATTGTCTTGAGATCGTCGAGGTGTATCTTTGTGCAAATGTCTTTTGTTTCCAGTGCTCATAAGTGATCAGCGAGGTATGTTCACTACTATCAAAGGGGTTCCCATGCCTCCACACACGAGATATCTCACTAAAATTTTCAATGTTGTGGCCTGTAAAAATCTTTAGCAGTAAAAAAATACTTCTTATTGGGCATAGTCAATGTTATCCCTAAGGCAATTGTGAACCTGTAGTGACCATCACCTGCGTAAGTAATGAGATTATGTCATTTGATTGAAAAGTTGTAAATATTGAAATGAAATAGAATATGGGTTGACTACAGACGGCTGACTATGATATTCTCTCCCTGATAACACTCAGGAACCTGTAGATACACCTTGTTATATGATTACGCTGCTGTAAGGTGTGTTTTGGGATGGGGCTTTTAACTCGCTTGCAATGGTACCCATCACCTTAAGCTATTTTTATTTCTAAGTTGCAAATTCAACACTTCCTATGAGAGAGTAAACTAGAAAGTAATGGATGAATTCACAACACCATTAAGAAATATGTACATGTATAGAGAAATTAACCGATCATAAAAACATATAGTCAATATTGTACATTCAATGTATCCTTTATGTTAGTAACAATTTCCTATTACCCATCTATTTCTTTTGGAATTGGCCCGGGGGGGGGGGGGGGGGCACCTTAGTTACGTATTTCGCGGAAGAAGGGGTCTTTTTTAAGACCTCCGCATGTCCGCGATTTTGTAAAAGAAGGGCACTTTTCTGTACCAAGGTACGAAGTATGGGGGTGAAAATCCCCTTACAATCCACAAAATATACGCGGCTAAGACCCCGATTGACTCCAGAAGTGACTGGGCTTCCGAAACACGCAGAGGATTATAAAATATTAAGTTAAAATACGTGTTCCCGTTCATCCAAGGTCAGTGTTTTGATAAAAGAAGGGGTGTTTATTTAGTGGAAAAAAATCAGCGTTTTATTAAAATAAGGGTGCTTTTTTGGCCAGAAATCAGTGCTTTAGGGGTATTTTAAAATTTTGATAACGAACGTATGCGCCAAATGTGCCTAATTCGTGACTAGTAGTATGTGGTGGAGGAAACCGGAGTACCCGGCGCAAACCACCGCCTAACCCCAAGTCACTGGTAACTTTCTCACATGCCCAGGACGGGATTAGAACCCAGGCAGTGGTGAGAGGCAGTCAGTGGCAGCGCCTTAGTAATAATAATATTGTCATTTGATATTGCGCCCTTTCCATATAAACATGCTCAAAGGCGTGTAGTCCAGCAGATAAGCCGAAAAATCGTTCAATTTGTGATAGAATTGTAAAAATTGGTATATATGTACTTCTTCACGTGGAGATTCATATAAGATCTTAAACCGCCCTGGGTCATGCCCCTGGGGGTCAAAATTCAACATCTAAAAATAACC
The DNA here is from genome assembly GCA_963942565.1 of Maea johnstoni. NCBI lineage: Eukaryota > Metazoa > Annelida > Polychaeta > Spionida > Magelonidae > Maea > Maea johnstoni. The sequence continues at coordinate 3,123,828 of OZ012701.1, forward strand.
GACCAATCAGAAGACAGTATTCTATTATCATATCAAAACTTATGTTCAATTTTTTTCCAGATCTAAAACTAATGCACACAAGGATACATTCTATTTTCCTATGTGGTAATAATACTTTTTTGACCTTGAAAGGTCATTTGGGGTCAAACCAAGGTCAAATATGACAAAACTAAAAAACAAGCACAAAAACCATCCTATTTCATGAGAGAAAATTGGTTTTAAATATCATGGTGTTTCTCTGTATCCCTATCCTAAATGCTACGTAAATACAAGGTCATTTTGGGGTCAAACATCCTGGAGGCGGTCGTCTAAGAAGGGCAAAAAAGGAGGTGGGTCAAAGGCCCTCTGACCAATTTGTCCTTTAAACGGTGACCTAGTGAGGGGCTACAGGATAGAGTTCACGGGGAGACCTCCGATAACCCTGGTGGAGTCCATTGCCCCGAAATACAGCGAGGCGGGCAGACCTCCAAAAAGTCCATGCTGGAGAAGAGGGCAATCATAGAAATTCCCCTTTCAACGGACTCGGGCGCCTGGCGCCCAATTCTAAATCTCAAAGCGTTCAATCGCTATGTGTACCCTGCGGACTGTGATGGACTACATATGGGAGGCAGCCCAACATTGGAGGAATGCTTCAGAACACTTGAGGAACTCCGAAACATCAGAGACATGAGCAGTCTCTATCAATTTGAAAGACGCTTATTTTCACGACCCCGTGATACCCGAGCACACAAGATATCTTCACTTTGCCTAAGACCGGAAAGCGTACAAATCCCAAATGCTCCCCTTCGGTCTCTCTTCAGCCCCAAAGGTATTCACAAGGGTCGTAAGAGTAAAGGTACAAGGGGTGAATATGCACCAGTACCTAGACTGGCTCCTTAAAAAACAGTTGAGGGCCCTCATCGATCGGCAGCGCAATCTGACGCTCTTCTGGGTCAACAAATTGGGCTTTCTCATGAACAAAGGGAAGTCACAACTTGTACCAACGCACCATCCGGCCTTCCTGGGGTCAACCCTCGACCTCCTTCATATGGTGGTGTTCCCAAGCGAAAGGAGAGTAGTGAACGTGTCACGCTTAGTGGCCGCATTTCTCACTCGGGGTCCCCAGCTGGCCATAACCTGGCAGAAGTTCTTGGGACATCTGGCAACTGGGTGTTCTCCGGAGAGTGGTTGACTGCTTGGGCCAAGCGCCATATCAGCTGGCTAGAGCTTCAGGTTGTATGGCTGACCTTGAAACACTTCTTGCCCCAGTCGCGTGGTGCTGCTGTGGATGTCTTGTCAGACAATGCCACGACGGTAGCATACATCAACAAAGAGGGCAGGACTCACCCTCAGGTATCGACATGGTGCAGGGAACACATAGCCAGCCACTTTTCAGGGAGCAAGAATGTCCTGTCGGACACTCTGTCCAGGGGGAAGCACCACCACCCCACGGAATGGTCCATGCACAAGGTGACGGTGGCGCTAATATTCGAACATTGGCCGACCCCTCATGTGGATCTGTTTGCGTTCGAGCAGAACCAAGTGTCCTTCTCAGCGGGCCCGTCTCCGCTGTCCAGCGGGTCGAATGCTTTGATACAGAATTGGGAACACCTATATGGGTACTCGTTCCCACCATTAAGCCTCATACCGAGGAAATTGAGGAAACAGGTTGCAGCTGTCAGCCCGTATCCTATTGACGGCGCTGTTTTGGCCCAGTCAACTGTGGTTACATCAGCTGATGAGCATGCTGGCGGACCTCCCATGGGTGATCTAGTCCCGGGACCACCTCCTGAAGAACTTGGTCATGGGAATGTTCATGTGGATCTGTTTGCGTTCGAGCAGAACCAAGTGTTCTTCTCAGCGGGACAACCTCCTGAAGAACTCGGTCACAGGAATGTTCTTCCCTGCGCTGGCTATCTGTATGGCCTCCCTCCGCGAATTCTTTGTTGACTGAGGGTTTTCACCAGGGGTTGCTGACACGGCAGCCAGAGCCCGCCGAGAATCAACTTGCCAGGTTTATGATTCACGTATTCTCCACTACCAACGGTGGTGTGTGGAAAGAAGTGTGGATCCCACTCAGGCCCCTCTGACTCAGGTGGCTGAATTCCTTAATGGCTTACAGACAGTCCGGCATAGGGACAAACCCTTAGCCTCGAGAACGATAGCAGGGTATAGATCCGCAATTGCAGGTGTATACCAAGGTTTTTCAGATGGCTCCATGGTGTCATATAATGCGAACCTTTCAACTTTATTGAAAGGCATCTTTGTTGTAGCTGCAAGACCTATATATGACTCTCACGGAAACGTGAGATCTCATGACAGTATTGAAATACCTTAAAATAGCCTCTACGGGTCACTTTTATATAAAAATGCCATCATGACCCTGTTGAATGATTAAAGGTTATTAACAAGTGTGGTTCCATTCCTCAATTCTATGACAACAATCAATAGTAGAATTGGGGAACAGAACCAACGATTGAGACGAACATTGACAGCGTTAACCGAAGCAAATGATCGCCACAACACACTGCGAACGTGCGTGGGATGTTACATCATATCGTGTTACCGCCGAATGCTATTCCAGACAGCGTGTCTATAACTCTTTCGGCAGGAATCAGCCCACAATGTGTCATCGCCGCATATGATTGGCAGTAACAAATTGTTTAATCTGTTGAAACGAAGCGGTACTCAAAAACGAAACGGTGCCTTTTAGTACCGGTTCTCAACGAAACGGGTAAATACTGGTTCTTTTCGAAACCAATATCTGTTCCTATCGGTACCCGAGTACCGGTATGCAACCCTAATCATGAGATTGCAAATCAAACGTTGATTATGTACGGCAATTTCCATATTCAAGAGGTACCAATGCAAGGATAATTTATAAATGCATTTCATACTTATTTTATAAGTAAAATAAAACATTAAAAGAATTCCACTTACATGTAATAACCTATAAATATTTCTTTTAACCTAATAGCCTTTTTTCAACATGCAAGTTAAAATGAGTGAAATTGTACAAATATGTGCACAGTTGATTGTTTTAGTACTGGTGAATTATGAAAAGAACATAACTAGTAATCACAGTAATCAGTCCATATGTGAATACATTATTGTTTCAGTCATTTTCGTTTAAAGTGTTTTTGTTTAAATGCAATACTGTACTTCATATTTGAATGATCACATTTGGAAGTACAGCAGTCGGTTCGCCATAAAATATTCTTAAAAATGAACTATTGTTTTCTTTATTTAGTGAAAGTCTTTGTTGGTTTATCATAAAAAATGAATAAAAAGTGTGAATTTATTGGATTTTCCTACACAAATCATTTAGAAGAATTAGTCCTCCGCAGATTTATAAACTTGCAGAGTTATATTAAGAAAAGGTTGTTAACTGGCCAATACCTATACTCATATCATTTATAATACATACCGTATTCCTCCACATAACCAGACATACCTCAGATAAGACCACCCACATTAAGAGGGCATTGCAGCAGAGCCTATTTTCTGACACTCTGAAATGCCTTACTTTTTCTGCATTCTGTACAGATGCGCCTTTGTCTTGGTATTGAGAGTTTGGATGTAGAATTAAACTGCCACTTTTTTAGAATAATATGTAAATTAGAGTAATTAAGGTATTATGGCAATTTAAGTACATGTTCTTAAATACCATGTACATCTGTATCTAGATATAGTATGATGAGAAATCACCCTATGCTGAGATTATGCTAGCCAATTTCTGCAAACCAAATAAGAAAGTGGTTCCAAAGACAGTTTATTGGTGAGAAAAAACTTCCCTTTCAGGACCATGTGAAAGAATATATTTCTTGATTTCTAACAACCGTTCTTGGGAAGACATTATTTTAAAAGTACATTATTTTAACGACCCCTTCTTTGGGGAGACAAACTGAAAAAACTTTTACCACCGTTTTGTGGAGAGAGAAAATATGAAAGTTAATATCTTCACAACAGTTGCTGACGATGGACCAAATATGGAAAAGGAAATACAATTAAATTTATTTTCACTTCCGTTCATTGGGGGAAGGAAATAAATTGTAATTATTTTTCAATCCCGTGTCTTGGGAAAAAAATACATTTAGATATATTTTCACTTACGTTTATTGGGCAGAGAAAATGAACTTAATTTCTTCCCAACCACTATGGGAAAGGAAGGAAAATATATTTGAAGCAATGACTGGTTGCCTGCAGGATGTTATCTTTATATCAAATAGTGAAAATGACACTGGGAACCTAGAAAGGTAAAACAAGTAGTAATAGTTTTACAATTTACCCGATACAAAGTAATCAGTGCATGAAAGGTCTTCTGACTATAAATACATAGTGGCCTCACAGCAGGATATAGGTTTTCTTTAGAAACGCAGCTCCAAAGTATTCCCACAATTATTGGTGTCAGGGACCTTCAAAAGAAGTATAAATTGGAGAAACCGCAGTACTATTTCTCCTAAAATAGCATTACCTATAGCTACGGTACACGGTTACCTACTAGGCGATCTTCTTTTTGATAATAAATTCTTTATAATACTATATTCAATTGAGGGGGGGGGGGGGCATGGGTGCGACGCCTCCATATCTGAAATGTTACCCTTGGTGAGTTGTACCAACATATCTAATTTCATGCTCTTAATACAATATGTATGATTTTTCTCAAATCTGCTGCACTATAGTAGTATATAGGAGCTATAGCAAATGGTATTTCGGGAGAAAGAGTAGCGCGGCTTCTCCAATTTAGTATTCTTTTGAAGGTCCCTGACACCCATAATTGTGGGTATACGTAGGATCTGCGATTCTTAAAAAATACTTTATCCTGCTGTGAGGCCACAATGCATTTATCATCAGAAGACCTTTCGCGCAATTTTTACTTTGAATTGGATAAATCGTCAAAATGATCTACTAGTTTCACCTTTCTCGGTTCCCAGTGTCATTTTCCTATTTGACATTAAGATAACACCCAATACCAATAGGAAAATAAGCCATGCAACCAGTCATTGCTTGAAATCAATTTTCCTTCCTTTTGTATAGTGGTCGGGATGAAATAAATTTATATTTATTTATTTCCGCAATAAACGGGAGTGTAAATGAATTTAAATTAACATTCTGTACCCAATAAACGGGAGTGAAAATCAAGCCAAATTCATTTTCTATTTCACACTTGGTCCATGGTACTTTCTTTTACATAGCATACGTAATTTCATTTCGTACAGACCACTCTACAGGGGGGGGGGGGATTAACATTCATTTATACTCCACCTACCAAAGTAAGGCTTGGATGAAGAAAAGAATGTATATGTAGCAAGAGACCAAGTTCTATATGCCCTATAGTTAAATGCTGGACTCATGCCAGAAGTACCAATTCAGGCATCAGCGCAAGGTCACGTGGGGACAAGGACCAATCAGAGTCTCGCATCGATTACATTACTAAGAAACATTATCTCCACCACCAACTGGGGGTGCCCAGAGCACCAATTTTGGCCTATTAGCGGCTATTAATTGACACTGGTTGAGGCTAGCAAGTTCAGATTGATCGGCTGGTTTCGAATCCACTTGTGTTTGGTCATCTAAGAGTAAGATAAGCATTTAAAGATGGGTTGCTACATGTAGGCACATACACACAGAAACACCCACGCATATATATGTAGATCTAACTATGCATGTATGTATGTGTGTGTGTGTTTATGTGCGTGCGTATTGTGCGTGTTTTGCTTATACACACTGAGAGTGTGTATAATTACTTATATGACTAACTTGCACACCTAGCGGCGAAATCATGATTGGAACCCTGTCTAGTGTGACACGAGACGCTTTCGGTGTGATGATCATTTGACAGCCGATGCCGACTTTCGATGAACACTGAACGAGTGTATAAATGCCATTTTTGATTAATTACAAAAGAATAAAGGTAATTGTTTAAACATTGTAAATCAAATGACATGAATGTATGATTTTATTTTGGGTATACAGGCCGAGTTTTTATAATTCAAAGTTTGACTTGTACACCTAGCGGTCGGTCGTGACGTCTAGCGGAAGAACGTAGAACCCTGTCCAGTGTGACATGAGACGCTTCCTGTGCTCAAGAACGATGTCACAGTCACAGCCGACGCCGACTTTCAAGGAACACTGAACTAGTGTATAAATGCCATTTTTGATTAATTACAAAAGTCTACAGGTAATTGTTTGAACATTGTAAATTAAATGAAATGAATGTATGATTTTATTTTGGCTATACACGCCGAGTGTGTATAATTCAAAGTTTGACTTGTACAGCTAGCGGTCGGTAGTGACGTCTAGCGGACAAGATTGGAACACTGTCCAGTGTGACATAGAGACGTTTCCTGTTCTCAGGAACGATGTCACAGTCACAGCCGACGCCGACTTTCAAGGAACACTGAACGAGTGTATAAATGCCATTTTTGATTAATTACAAAAGTCTAAAGGTAATTGTTTGAACATTGTTAATCAAATGATAGGAATGTATGATTTTATTTTGGCTATACACGCCGAGTGTGTATAATTCAAAGTTTGACTTGTACAGCTAGCGGTCGGTAGTGACGCCTAGCGGACAAGATTGGAACACCGTCCAGTGTGACATAGAGACGTTTCCTGTTCTCAGGAACGATGTCACAGTCACAGCCGACGCCGACTTTCAAGGAACACTGAACGAGTGTATAAATGCCATTTTTGATTAATTACAAAAGTCTAAAGGTAATTGTTTGAACATTGTTAATCAAATGATAGGAATGTATGATTTTATTTTGGGTATACAGGCCGAGTTTTTATAATTCAAAGTTTGACTTGTACAGCTAGCGGTCGGTAGTGACGCCTAGCGGACAAGATTGGAACACCGTCCAGTGTGACATAGAGACGTTTCCTGTTCTCAGGAACGATGTCACAGTCACAGCCGACGCCGACTTTCAAGGAACACTGAACGAGTGTATAAATGCCATTTTTGATTAATTACAAAAGTCTAAAGGTAATTGTTTGAACATTGTTAATCAAATGATAGGAATGTATGATTTTATTTTGGGTATACAGGCCGAGTTTTTATAATTCAAAGTTTGACTTGTACAGCTAGCGGTCGGTAGTGACGCCTAGCGGACAAGATTGGAACACCGTCCAGTGTGACATAGAGACGTTTCCTGTTCTCAGGAACGATGTCACAGTCACAGCCGACGCCGACTTTCAAGGAACACTGAACGAGTGTATAAATGCCATTTTTGATTAATTACAAAAGTCTAAAGGTAATTGTTTGAACATTGTTAATCAAATGATAGGAATGTATGATTTTATTTTGGCTATACACGCCGAGTGTGTATAATTCAAAGTTTGACTTGTACAGCTAGCGGTCGGTAGTGACGCCTAGCGGACAAGATTGGAACACCGTCCAGTGTGACATAGAGACGTTTCCTGTTCTCAGGAACGATGTCACAGTCACAGCCGACGCCGACTTTCAAGGAACACTGAACGAGTGTATAAATGCCATTTTTGATTAATTACAAAAGTCTAAAGGTAATTGTTTGAACATTGTTAATCAAATGATAGGAATGTATGATTTTATTTTGGGTATACAGGCCGAGTTTTTATAATTCAAAGTTTGACTTGTACACCTAGCGGTCGGTAGTGACGTCTAGCGGAAGAACGTAGAACCCTGTCCAGTGTGACATGAGACGCTTCCTGTGCACAAGAACGATGTCACAGTGACTGTCACAGTGACGACCCAAGCTCCCGCCGCAGTGTCACAGTGGACGTCACATGTGACGTCCAACGACTACTAGACCTTGTAGCCAAATTCTCCATGACGGGATGCTACCTGGGATGCTCGTGCATGTACGAGCATTCTGATTGGTTTAGCAGTGTCCTGTCATGCGCACGTGAGAAGATTGAAGTTTGGCGGGAAATTCGAATGTTTGGGCTGCTGTTCAAATTTGAAATTTTTATCTAGTATCTATAATACATGTACATTGTAGTTCTTTATCGATAGTTTTGTATTAAACCTCAGATCATAAAGAAATCGGGTGAAAATGCTAAGGAGGAGAGTAAAAAGTGCAATACCAGTGGAAGATCGTAAGTCAGACATGATCCGGTATTCTATTCGGATCTATAGTGTGTTTATTTAAAATTTGGCAGGAAAGTAGCTATTTTCACGTGACATTAATTACCCTCTTATTCTGGTATTGATTCTGAAAGTTGGGTTTAGTTGGAGGAGAATGTTTCAGTTTAAAAGGGCCACTACTGAAACAAGTCCAATTCCAAAGAAAAATGTATTTTCTGTCTTAGAACAAATTAAATCAAATTCTGTATGCAGGAAATTCATGTAAAGTGATTTTTACTTATTTATAATTAGACTTGAAAGTAGGAGATTTTGCGCAACATTGCTGGACCTACAGCTAAAAATTGGGTAGCTAGAGAATATTTTTTCAATCACCTTGAAAACGCCAGCCGTATCAACAACTCCGATCTTAAATAAAAGTATCTTTTCTTTTTTGAAACAAAATGAATTGCATACAGGAGGTTTGTGAAGAACGACTTACTTGAAAAATTAACCTGAAAGCAAGTGATATCCACGCAACATGCTTACGGCTCTCTTGAGTGTATCCATTTTAGACCTGTATTTTGTGTAGTTAAGTGGCGGGACTGACGGAGATGAGTTTTGCCAATTGGTTGTATTGGTAAATGTAGGTTGGTTGAGTTGGGTAGTCTGTTTGGTTCGCTTTCGGGTTGGTTTGATTGCGTTAGTTAGATGAGTTGGGTTTGGTGGGACCTGACCATGATGTGGTAAGTTGGGTGGCTTTGGATTGGTAGGGTTTACTGGGTGGGAGAAAGACTGTGATATCTACCTGTCTCACTGATCAGACCTGAGTTGATTTCACTCCAGGTTTAATTCTGAATAAATCCTCAAGGGGACACACTTAAGCACTACTCTGTATCACTCATTTCAGAAGGACATCCTAGTATACTGCAGGCCCATCTATCCACAAGATAGGACATTCAAATATGGCCTGGGAGGCAGGCTAGGTGGTAGAGCGGGTTGATATGACGGTTAGAATTAATGGGTTGGCTGCTTGGTCGGTTTTGTTGGATGGTGAGGTTTGGTTGGTTGGTCTGGTGTGTATGAGTGTATAAGTATTGGTCCAGTATTGGACTGCATTTAATAATTGGGGTAATGAATTAAAAACACAAAATGAATTTCTTATTTCATATTTCCTTGTTCATTTTGTTCTCTGATAGAAGCCGGTTCTGATAGTACACTTTTGAAGCTTTGGAAATATTTCAGTATGTTTGTATCAGCAAGTGACTTAATTACACTTTAACCGGCCAAAATAAATACATATTTCCACATGTATGTAGCAATAGGAGTCACCAGGGAGTCAATTTGACTCCCAAAACCCAGAATATTTGCAAAATGACACTCAGTTGTATTTTGTAAGATTTCCTGTATTTGTTGAGTCCATGGGACAATTCAACAGTTTAATAGATGACAATTATAATGTCCATTAGATGATGTAGAAATGCATACTTTGTTTTTGCTATGTCCAATAAGGTTGCTAATTGCTATGAACATTCTTGTAAATTGGTTAACAAACTTTCAACCCCCCTAAATACAAAGAAATCCTCAATTTTGACCCCCTGTTTCCAAATCCTGGTAAGATACTTGTCACCCCTGATTCTGCTTAGGGCTATTCCAATTATAGGCTTTTGTTACACCCCTGATTCTGCTTAGGGCTATCCCAATTAAAGGCTTTTGTTTATTATTGAATAATGGTTGTCTTACACAGTCCCCTATTAAAAATGATGATACTTCCTCTTTTTCCTGATCTTTAAAACTGGTAACCATTTAAGCAGCCCTGTTCTTACAATACTTTATGCAGGTGACACTTATTAAGTATTGGACATTTTGGACAAACTAAAATAATTCAAATAACCTATTCCTGGCCACAGCACAGTGATGACCATTCATTTAATTTACTTAATTAGACCCTTTGTGGCAGGGTCTTAGGCAGCAGGATGTCCAGGTGTCTTTTTGGCACCTGTGACCCTGGTCCTCGAAAAACACCAATTTGGGGGGGGGGGGGGGGGGGGGGGGGGAAGTCACCCTATCTTTAGATCAGAATTTTTTGAAAATATAAATTATAAGTAGATATTCTAAAAAGTTTTATTCTTAAATGATAGCTAGATCATTTGTGGAAGAAATAAAGCATAAAATTACTTGATTTGTCAATGTATATGGTCAGTATGATGACTTTTTTTTCAGCGAGGGGGTTTGGACACCCTGTCTTCTTGAAAACACATTTTGGACACCCTGTTATGAAAATCCTGGCTAATACCCTGCTTTATGGCCAATACACCTAAAGACCATTCATTAACCCTTTGACACCCAGAAGGAGTTAAGGGTTATCTTATTAAGCTATGTATGACCAGATCAATCACTTAACCCTTTACCCACCAAAAATATATTTAAGATTATTAATTTAACCCATTCACAGCCAATTTACCTTAAGATCATTCATTTAAGCTTTTGCAACATGGATATGTTAGGGTATTTCAGAGTAAGTCATTCAAAATGAATGACCTTCAGGTACTCTGGCCATAAGTGGGTAAATGAAATAACCCTTAAACGACTTCTATGTGGCAAAGGCTTATACAAATGACCTTAAGCTGATTTGACCATGAGGGGGTTAAAATTCTACCAATTCTAGCCAGAAAATTGAGGTGTGACATATCATTTTCTTTTCCAATTCCAGAGGTTTGGCTGCTGGTGAGGTTCATTGACGATGATATACTGCACATTGCCAAAGGGATAGAGACCGAGGCAGAGGAGACAGGTGACTCTGCCCAGGAGACGGAACTCTCTCCTGGGGAGTCGTGCATAACACCTTTTCAAAACAGGCTCTACCGAGCTGTTGTCGTTTGCTCATCAAGTAAGTAATAATTACAAATGGATATCACTAGACAGTTTTACTTAGACTGTCATTGAAATCTAAAATGGGATAATATCACTTTAGTTTAAAATGTTTCATTTATCAATTAGGCCAGTACAAATCAATGACTTTTGATTATGAATCAGCTTCCATGACAAAAAAAGAAATATGTTAGACTAAAAAAAAATATGAGAAATAAGGAATAAGTTAACTTTGGTGTATTTCGGACAAAAGTGGGGAAATAAATTCCCGCAGACTAAGAGGGCAAGTTCTAACTATTGTGATATAAAAAGGACTAAACTCTTAATGTATATCAATAACCCGACCCCAAGTTCCTCAATCTTGATCTGGTGTAATTATGTCACTTGATCATCACATTCGCAATGTGTCCCCTGGTCTTAATAATGTGTTACACCGGATATGCTACCCGGGTCATACCAGAGGAGGGCCTTAGTATATGTTACACCGGGTCTCTTAGCCCGGTATGCTGGAAGCGACGTCATTATAGAAGACTTTACTATTATAATACTAACACCCCTTGTACATAAAATGTTCCATTGCTTACACAATGACTATGTTTATACGGTGTTAGCGGTAACCATAAGTATGTTTATATATTCTCTCTGTAATAGTACCATGTCCGTATTTGTATATTATACTTCCATATAATTTTGTATTTGATATGATTTTGTACAGTATGGTACTGTCAATAAACATACATTTCAATACAATACAATACTGCAGAACTTAGGCGAATCTGTCATTGTCTTTTTCAGGTGACAAAGAGGTTTGTATGAAGAGAAAAAAAGAGGAGGAGAAGAAAGACAAAGATGCTAAAGACCTGCCTTCTCAAGGTATTGCTAAAAGTGAAAAATACAAAAACAAATTATGATTCCTAAACAGGGTTCCGAATAAACTGAATCAGACATAGTGCGACCATTTTTTTTGGCACTGCATATTATGAACGTAAGTAATTGTGCCCGAATGGCTATTTTACACTATCATTTTCAAAACGTATTTGCTAAAAAAAATTATTGTAAAGGTATGTCAATCAAAAAAAGGTAAGTGCATGATTAGAAGAAAAAGTGCTGTGACTTAGGTCTGGTTGTATACTTATAATTTGTTCACTTTCCTTTTTTTGTTGCTCATGCCTGAAATGAACTGAAGGAAAGGTTATTGCAAAAATGAATTGTATTTAGCTCCTGGTTAATCTTACAGAAAAAACACAAAGCAGAGAGGTGAAAAAGAAAGCAAAGAAAAGAGGAAATGGTGCTGCTCCTCATGCAAGTATTGATGACAGTAAGTTCCAATAATAAAAGACTGACCTTGAGTCAGGGGTAATGTTTTTTGTGATATTTTGAAAGGAAGAAGGAAGTCAAGCAGACTTTCAAAGGTGATACCATAGTTATATCCTCTACAAGTTGGATTTTATGTGACTTTAGTTTTTAGGTGAAACTGGCATCAGCAACACACAAGAAACACGCTTTATGAAAAACCTTGCGATTTCATTTCTCTCATCAAATATATTAAAATCTAACTACTCGCCTACGGTTTATCATTACAGAAAGCCTTAAACTGACCAAGAAAGGACAGAACGTAGAAAAGGCACACCAAGACAATTTTGAAACAGGCATACAACAAAGTGTGCAGGGAATTTGGAGGGAAGACAGAACTGATGCAGAGGAAAAAAAAGGAAATCCTGAGAAAGACGCCACTGCTCCAGCTTCCAAAGGTATTGCCTTAATCTTACTTTTAGAGCAGTTGTTATTTGTGACAAATCAAAAAAAATATTTTCTCAATTAGCCCTCACCGTAAGGGCGTTTAAGTGGTGTGATGAATTTTAACCATCCAAGTTAACTTATTCATAAAATAGCATGATAAATCAAATCAAAATCATCAATGATTAACATATTTGTTTAAAAAACCTATGTTGCTGTTAGAATTTCCATCAGAAATAGTGTATTAATATAGAGTTCGGGGGATTGGTATCTCCATTTTTAGATGAGCCTGTGCCTTTGGACTATGACCAGAGCCATATGTCCCCATATGGGCATTTCAGTCAGTAGGCATGAAAGAATTAAGTTAATCACCTTCTTTAAGCAGAATGCCACAATTTACAGGTGAGAAGGTTCGAGAGGATATTGAGTTTGTCAACATTTTATGAATTACAGCGCCATGTAAAGGTATTCAGTTTATAGTCTTGTATCCACCGTGCTCACACAACCTTCCAACCCTAGCAGGCCTGTACACCATTTCAATTCCCTGGGGGATGTTCCAGAGCAACTGACAGCATATAGCGCACACACTCTAAGCACTGCCTTTATAATTTATGCTAGGTACCCATTTTGCAGCTGGGTAGACTGAAGCAATATGGCATAAACTGTCTTGCCCAAGGACAGAGCACCCTAATGTAATTCATTTAACACTATGCATCCAAAAATTAGTAAAGCCAAGGATTATTCTATTATCCCATTTATGGTCAGTGAACCTTAGCATTCATTTAATCCTTTACCACCCAGCATTATTTAAGGATTATTATTTTTTTATTAACCAAATGTATGCGTTCCATTGGAAAATGTTATAAACATGTCTGTTAAGAAATAAGGACCACTTACTTAAGGAATTCCTTCTACCATCAAGACATCACTAAACATCTATCAATGACATAATATTAGCACCGTCTCTGTGATACTCTTTTCTCAAGGTATTCAAACAATACTATTTTGCTTACAACATTCAACCCCAACCTCCTCCCAAACACCCTCAAATGTTTTTATCATACAAAAATAATGGAAGCACAAACGATCAAGCTCTTTTCCAAGCCTCTTTCAAACTCTGAGCTTTTCATCTATATTAATTTCAGACATGGATAATCGGATGAATACTGACTACACCGTCAGTATTGCATCTGACTATGACAGCGATGAGAGTGAGGCAGACCTCAACGTAAAGGTGCGAGGACGGAGGAACTGTGCACAATGTGTTGAACACATCAAGACCATTTCAAGGCTTGAGGCCCAGCTAAAAGAGGTTGAGAATAATGATCCTGCCATGTCCAGACCTAAAGCAGGCATTTTGGATCCTGAGGTGGCCAAGAAATTTGGGGTAAGTACCTGATAATTGTAATAGTGCCAACTGCTTGTAGTGCACTTACCCTTTCATCTAAGCATGAACTGAACTCACCCATAGATACCAATTTTAAATCATGCTTACCTCATTTTATATCATTTCTATTATACCTCTCGGCTATTTTTTTTCGGTATTAGAGATCTAATTCTGTTAAGTTTTTAGTTTGTTTAGACGCATGCAGTGCTATTCCACAGAGCATGCAATGTTTTGGTGCACAATTCAAACAAACTGTCATGGATCAATACATAAAACATTTAACTCCTATTATGCACGCTCTTATACAAATATGCCATGCCAGTGGGTATCCTGATGGAATGTCTCCACAAGGGTGGATGGTTTTCCCGAATACCATCCTCCCGAGGGGAGACATTCCACCAGGATACCCACACTGGCATGGTATATTTGATTTATTATACCGAACAAACCCCATTTTGGTGAAATAACAATAAAAACTGTTTATAATGTCAGGGTCACAGATGACTGGTGATTCACACATTACCCGCTAGGCATCACTAGTGACAACGGTGGACATGAAGCCCATCAGTGGACATGATGGAATGGAAAGGCTAACCTTTGTAGGCCAATCACGGCTTACGATCTTTAAGTGAGGTGTAATAAAATAAAACAATAAGCTACCTTCACCCCCCTCCATAGCATGTACTTGGTGTGAACATGACCTTCAGTTTATATCTTTCATTCTTTATCTTGGCACTTCTTTCACATTTATGTTTGTGACCCTTAACATTTCATATCATAATAACATATTGTCTTCTTAATGTTGCTTTATTTACATGGCAGATGTCTGAAGTGTACCCCCAGAGTGGCGTGTTTTGGTTCAAAGGTCAAAGGGATGCCGTCATGTACAATGGCAAGGAACCAGAGCACGTCATGAGCAGAGCCACTGATGTGTTCTTCTCAAAGGATGTGCAGAAAGATTCAAGTGCCCGGGGTAAAGGCAGATACAAGGCACTGGATGCAGTTGTCCTTGATGCTTGCCTAAGTAAGTATCCAAAACAAACATTTTCAGAACTGATCATTATTAAGGGTGAAATATTCTTTTTGGCTTTGTTCTCACCATTGTCATTGAATTAGGGTTAGCCTGTACTTGACCCAGTTTCCTACAACAGCAATTGCAGGATAGACACACATTAGTCTCAGTTTTCAATGAAACAATCACTCAGTACTTATAAATTATTTATTTTTATTTAAAGTACACACAACTTATAATTCCATATCTAATGATTTGTTATGATTTCAAGTTTCCACTTACCTCTTTATGATCCTGCTGGCCACTCACACTTAGTGCACTAATCATGCACTTCTCCAGACTTGTGACTGGCCCAACCTGTTGTAAGCAATTTTAGTGATATGCTCAAGACACTCACAGGAGGTGAGAATTTTGGAATTGATATATAAATAACTAATGAAGTGATAATTGGAGCAATTTTCAAGCAAACTAAAAGTCTAAAACTAAAATGCTACACAGGGTGAGGTGGGTTACACCAGGGTGTGGAATGTTCAGATAATTATATGAACTAAGAAGTGATAGCTGCATGCCACAGCACCTGAAAAATAGAGACAACACATAATTAGAGAATGACAAGCACTTGAGTTGATCTAATTCAAATAACTCTATTAAATTGATATCTAAAGAAAACACTGTCGGACCTGAATTATTCTTTTGCATGACAAGTATATCCTAATAGTTTTTGGTTTTCATAACCTTTTCATGACCTTTGGGTCCAGGTCATAGGGGAAATTTCTTACCAATTATTTCTCCACAACTGTCTGGCAGATTTTTTTTATATTTCAGGGCCTGGTCATTTTGAATGTATATAACTCTTGAGTTGATTAGATTTTCATGATTTCAGGGTCTAGATCAGAAGACATTCATGTTTAGGAGACATCCATATTCTTGTGGAATATGGCCTTTCAGAATTTCATTCCAACTTTATGTAATAGAAATTGAAAAATTTTCAAATCTTTTTATTTTTATTGCAGGGTTTGTTCAGAGACTCTTTGAAGTTGGAGAGTCAGGACTCATCAAGACAGTCAATGACAAATGCAGCCATCAAAGGAGGAGGAAAAGAATAGGAACCTATAGCGCAGCAGCATATCAGGAGAGAAAACGTAGAAGAATAGAAAAAAAGAAGCGCAAGGCAGAGAAGAAGAAAAAGGCTGAAGAAAAAGCAAACACATCAAGTCCAGCTGTGTAAAGACAGTCTGTGTGGTTGAAAACTATGTAATACTGTAGAACACACATATGACGCATTTCCCAAATACTGTAAAGTTCGAAATATTGGCGTGGAACTATTATTGGCGACGTTAGCGTGTGGGTTAGATTCACTAATATTACGATCCGTTTATATATGTTCCATTTTTCAACAATTTTTCATTTTGCACAGCCCTACAGGCGCGATTCTGTGTTTGGAGGCCATGTGCACCAGCAATCTGCCATGGCGGCGATACTGTCGTTCGGTGGATTGCTACACGACTAGTATCTCTGCTACTACCCTTTAAAACGGTGTCTAGACGTTAGCCCTGTGTATAGTGGGCACCCCCTTTTTGGTCCATGTCTCTAGCTATTTTGTAAAAAAAACGAACGAACGAGCAGTGGATTCGGACAAACATTAAGTTGATTGTAATTTGATGTCACATATAATGCTGCTCTATAGACAATAGGGGCTCGGATATTCGTGCCGTCATGGTGTATTGTAATTAGCGTGTCTAAGATAGAACCGGCTGGACAAGCCTGGTAACACAAACAAATCAGTAAATTGTCTACGGCTAGATAGGAGTTATAATAGTTTACCGATACCACTGAACTTGAGACATGCTAAACAATTGTTAGAATCACAATTGAAATGAAAACATACCAGAGGCTTATTCTGATATGGGTGCAGTGATGACGGGTCATCGATTTCTGATCTCCATGTGGCCTGGGGACTCGATGTAAAACACCCTGGATTTCTAGCTCTGTGTATAAGACGCACCCCCATGTTATGGGGAAAAATTGTGTAAAAAAGTGTGTCTTATACACGCAAAATTACGGTAATCACATAATCACTCTGCATGCTTTTTTAAGTTCCTTTCTGTTTCATTGTACGATTTAAAAAACTGAACCAAATATGAAGCGTCAGTACATCTGTCGGCAGATGGTGCTTTCCGAGTTGGTTCACACCCTAATATTACGATTCGCTAATATGAAAAATTGGATCAATTCGCTAAATTTAAGCACGCCAATATTTCGAACTTTACAGTATAGGGAGTTGGGGAGTTTTTGCATCATTGCGTATCTTTATGTTAGCGACGGTAGCTGCCGCTGATTGTGCCAGTACAGTAAGAAAAAAGTACAAGGTTTTTATATACAGCGAAGCGGAACCACACGCTATGTACGCTAAATATAAACAGAAGTGTACATTGTGTGTTCTACAGTATCTGAAATCCTATATTCTATGTAAATGTAGGCATTAATGTTACTTCATCTTCTAATTCCCTGTTAACGGATCCAAAATTAGAGCATTTGAGAATTTCTATATTCTCAAACCATTTTGATCTCCAGGCCAATGCCCTAATCACTTAAAGGACCATTACATCATGAATACAACATAGGCCCAAATAGTTTCTAAAGTATACTATACTTGTACCCAAATTCTCATTTCTGCCAACCTTCATATAATAAGTATACTGCTCTTTGATACACATCCTTACACACAAGAAATGGAGGTACTGCGAGTGGCTTTTTACTCTATTAATAGCTTATATCAGGTTGTTTGGTACCGATTTCATTAGCAGCTTTAACCTTACAAATGGGTACCAAACAACTTGATTTAGCTATTAATAGAGTGAAATTGCAGCTCCCAGTACCACCATTTTTGTGCATTCGCATGTGGTTAAACAGCAATATTATTCTTGTATGAAGGTTAGCAGTGGTAACTTTGGGTTAATTAGAGAATGCTTTAAGAAGCTACTTGGGCCTATGTTTTATTCATGGTGTAATGGCCCTTTACAGGCTGGTATACTTAGCTTTCCTCAGGGCTAGCCTGACTAACCTCTCATGGCCTCCTCAGCATTTGGGGTCTTAATGGGTTTATGACGTCAGTGATGCTTGTTTGGAAAATGGGTGTGGCTGAGCCTCAGTCATTATTATATTGACCTAAACCCTACAACATGGGTACAGTTGGTTTAAATAGACTGATGAAATTTCCTTATAACATTTACATGCAATATAGGAATTCAGATAGTTTCCATCTATCCCAAACAGGGAACCATAAAGCTTTCATTCAAAAGCCGCGAAATTTTATAAAAAGGGAAATTGGGTTCAGAGAATTCTCTTTACTCAACCCATTAGTCATCGTGTTAATCAGCCTACAAATGGGTCTCAATTGAGTACATACATACATACGTACATAACACACACACATACATTATACATATGCATATATACACACACCCACACACACATATATATATATATATATATATATATATATATATATATATATATATATATATATATATATATACATATACATATACATATACATATACATACATGCATGCATTTGGCCAAGAGATTTAAACCACTATCATTCAACTCTATACTGTGAGATAAAGGTTCACCATTATATACCATAATTCTAAGATCATCAGGGTCACAGTGATAATATGCTAGGCACATATTATTTCTCAATGAGAAATTTTCATCAAATTCATTTTTTTTTTGCCCTTTGAAATTTTTTGTTGACAGCATTATTGTACATTTTCAGCCTGATGACTGAGGAATTTTAATAAGAAATTCTCAGAGAACAGATGATTTAAAAATTTTAGTTTCAAATCATATCCAGTTTCTATGTACAACAATATCTGTCGTTTGCAGAAGACTAACATTAAAGATACTTTTACATTTGTTGCCCTATTTGCCCCATTTTCTGCCAAATTCTGACAGTTTTTCTCTATTTTGCTTTTCGTTTCCAAAATTATTTCCAAAGTCAGTTTAAGTATTGCCATATTAATCACTCATAATCATATTACACTCTCTGTGACATATCTGATGTAGGTGAGGGCACTGTTTGTTGATATTTCATTTTCACATTATATCTATGCCAGTTTAAATATGGCTTTATGTTGCTTTAGCTTTAGCTTCTAGTCTTGTCTACACTCCTGAAGACATTTGATGTAGGGGTTATGGCATGCCAAAACGATATTAATTTAACTTTAAGAAATATCATGCAACTTTCAGAATGTTGTCCAGCTTTGTTGAATATATCATGCAACTTTCAAAATATGGTGCAACTTTTAGGAATATATAAAATTCAGGAAGGATTTACATGTATATATTTTTGGGAACTTGTAAAATGACCTCAGAGCAGTCATGGATGTTGCACCAGGCTGTACACTTTTAGTGGAGAATGTTAGTGGTAAGGGGGAAACTTCATTTTACCCTTAATATTTTAATACTTATACATCTTTCCTGAGTCGTAGGAATATTATTTCTAGAAGTTGTACCATATTTTGAAAGTTGCACAATATAATTAACAAAGTTAAACGACATTTTGAAAGTTGCATGATATTTTGTGAGTTGAATTAATATCATTTTGGCATGCCATAGTGGGTTATGTACTGTTTGTTGATATACAGGTGATATAAAATTG
Organism: Maea johnstoni; assembly: GCA_963942565.1. Lineage (NCBI taxonomy): Eukaryota > Metazoa > Annelida > Polychaeta > Spionida > Magelonidae > Maea > Maea johnstoni. The sequence continues at coordinate 3,143,521 of OZ012701.1, forward strand.
AAGATTTATATAATGTTATTCGTTTGAATAAAGTTGTCATAGTTATACCATTTGTTACTTATGCTTCAATGAAAGTCTATTTATTAATTATGTACTGATCTTTCTTGTTTTATAGTCAGTTGTCAGATCTGGCAATACACTGGTAGTGTCGTCAGTGCGCTATAATGTCAGCCTATTATAATTGTCACATCTGACATTACACTGACAACACACTGACATTACACTGCAAACTACCAAATGTCAGTGTATTGTCAGTGTGTTGTCAGGTTTCTGACATTACACTGACGACACATGGTAGTGTCAGTGCACTTTCATGCCAGTGTATTGTCAGATCTGAAAACTGCCTGAAATGGCTTTTGATGTCAGTGTGTTGTCAGCTATCTGACATTACACTGACAATACACTGACAATACACTGGAAGTGTCAGTGTGTTGTCAGTAAACTTTCATGCCAGTGTGTTGTCAGCTATCTGACATTACACTGACAACACACTGACAATACACTGAAAACTACCAAATGGCTTCTGATGTCAGTGTATTGTCAGTGTATTGTCAGCTAATACGTTCCGCCAGTCTGATGTCAGTCTGATGTCAGTCTGATGTCAGACTGATGTCAATTCATTCATATCTTCATTTCAGGTCGCAAGTGTCAACTTGGCAATGATGATTCATACTAATCTTTAACTTGAAGATTCAATTCATCTATCAATATTGTGCAATTGAATACCCAGAGTCTGGGGGGGTGGGGGGGGGGGACATGGTCTGTCGAACACTGGGGCAACCTACAGGATTCTAATAAGCCTAACTTAGTGAGTCACCCAGAGGATAAGTATATTCCCATTAATGACACCCAGTTTAGGCATGTCAGGGTCCCACACCGAGACTGTCTCAGCCTCTGAGTGTGCTGACATTCAAACCCAATCCAGTGATGAAACCTGACTAAGAACGATAACTGAATATTATATGCCCAGCATGCAGTGGCACATTATTTCTAAGTTTTCTGGATGAATAAAAACGCAGATATCTCAGACGTATTATTGAATCTTATACAAAATTTCAACTGAGATGACTTACCCAGTAACTCAGAAGTCTGCTGAGAGTGATTCCTTGACCATAAATTGTTTCAACCATAATCTAATACTGCTGTCAGGAGATTTCGTTTAGACACTAGAATATCATAAACATAATGAAAATGACAGTATTATTATAAAACTGCCAATTGTATTGTGCTGTCATATCTGACATCAAACTGACATTAAGCTATTTAAATTGCATATCAGTGTTGTCAGTGTGATGTCAGACCTGACATCACACTGGCATTACACTGGTATTACATTGGTTTCTAACTGACATCGGTCTGGCACTAAACTGTTAGGTCTGGTAACAGACGACCAACACACTGACAACACACTGGATGCACTCTGACAATACAATGGCAATAAACTGGTAACACACTGACAATAGACTCTTTTTTCGTAAGGGATGTACGCAGAGACCGTTTCAGATTGTCCTGTAGCTTCCCTGAAAAAATACCTGTCAAAACTAAATCAAAATCAAGTTTGCCTCTTTCAAAGGTCAAACCCATTCTGGAGAAGCTCCTCCAGATGGTACGATACCGTACCAGTAGGTAAAACCCTGCTGGGTTTTTTTCTGCAATTATCCAATAAGAGTGGGTGCAGTGGCGAGTACAGAAACCAGTGCTTGCGTGCTACAACTGTCACCACACTCAAACATTCTGGCATCTCCAACAGCGATATCTGTTCTGTCACAGGACATAAGCGAGAGGATAGCCTCAAGCACTAATGCAGGAAGTCATCCGAGGCAAGCAAACGTGAGTTATCTGACATGCTTTAGTCTAAAGCGTGCCCTCCAGAAGCTGAACCAGTTGCTACAAGTTCTGTGACAGAACAGATGTCAATAACCTTGGTTGTCACTACGAACAACCCAAAATCAACAGTATTCTCCCCTTTGTCCCTGCCAGAAAGTGTCATTTTAATGTTTGCGGGGGCCTCATTCCACTGTGGGGCCAATCAGTGCAGAATTCAGCACTGAACTCTTCAGTAGTGGAGGTACGTTCCTCCTCCTTTTCAAAATCCAACATGGCCGCCGAGAGAATGACTGCTTCTCACCTCAAAGACATTTGGGAGTGGGATTCCCAGTATTTGAAAGATACTGTAAAATTAGCATTGTCAGAAGCTTCCTCTGAGTATCTAGCATATCTTGGCCCTGGAAATGCTGCGGAAGACCGGGCAAACTATATTCTAGAGGGTGTGAAAGATGCAGCAACTACTGCTGCACATGCTGCTGACTGGTGAGTTTGACTTTCATTTTTCTTTTGCGAGGTTTTGTATTATCGCTCTTTTCCCTGTGGTCCGATTATTCCGTTATGCATATTACAAACAAGATAAGACTCTCAGCTTTCCAATGGTACAAATTTCAACTCTGTAGGTTAATGCTATCTTGAGATATCGAGAATTGTATTATCGCTCATTTGTTTGTGTTCCGATAGTTCCGTCCTGTATATTGGAAACAAGATAAGACTCTTAGCTATCCAATGATACAAATTTCAACTCCGTAGGTTAATGCTATCTTGAGATATGAAGAGTTAAACTTTATGCTGCTGGTGACTAATTTGGCCGTTTCAAAATGATGCAAAAAAGCTGGAAAATGACTGAAACTCTGAATTATGGGTACTCAGAGTACTCAGCAAGAGCTATTCAATGAATACCAACATGCCAGGGTTTAGATGGTTTTTCAGAAATCTTTCCAATGTTGTGCTTTGGATGAATGTAGCTTTAGCATTGGAATGGTTAAACAGAGCCTCCTTGTAATGCCACCTTATTTGAATTTTTGGGAGCATGTTTGAAGTTGTTTCATTTATTTCCAGGTATAATCCAGAGGGGAGGTTGACTTGGTTACACAAGCAAAGTGTCTACCTGTAGCCCTTGGCTCAACGTGAACTTCTTTGATGGGAAGAGCAGCTGGGTAAAGCACTCCGTCCTTGCAGATCTGGTGCAGCGAAGCCTTACCTTATTACCATCCAGCGTGATGTCCCGAAGGAAGTGTTTGGCATGTTGCTTAAACTTGCCACAACAAATATGTATTGTACTCAGCTGAGAGAAACACAATCTGTTATAACCCTTAAGATTACAACTGAGGCTAAGCTGGTCAGTCTATTTGCACGTGTAAATGCTAGTGGACATCAACTTTTAGACAAGGGTGGTATTTTGTGTAGGAAGTCTAAAAAAGATGTGTTCAAGGCAGTAGTTTCAGAGAAAAAAACATTTGTACTGACATTTTACAAATGCGGAGATAGGGCAACAATTGCCATGTTCTATGGCCATTGGAATGCTTATGGATTCCCCCAGCACTGCTGATCACACAGAGGCATGTGCCATACTTGAACATTTTGCCTGGGATGGTTGCAAGGCCAGTTTTGTTTATTTTTATTTGTGGAAAGATTTTCTTCCAAATCACTGCTAAAGGGAGCTATTAAAACAAATAATGAAAAAAGCAAGGCAAACTTTCCTTTTTGAATAAACATTGTTTTTGCTAAAAGGTGAAATTATATCAAGTACATGTCAATTATGTCCAGTAAATGACTTGACTAAAATGCTTTACAGCAGATGGCAGCAGGGAACAAAATTAAAACCCACCTGTTTTTCCTTGTCTTTTTCTCAACATATTGTATTTCCTTGTTATGAGGGATTGAAAATAGAGGAGGGATATCTCATAAAACAAACTTGGCCTAAATATATATTTGAAGTTTGAATGGAGATAGCATAAACCATGAAACGATTTCAATGTATAATTGTTTTATTGCATCCTTCCACAATAGATGCCATACAAATCATACAATGTTCAATGTATTTTATTTATCAAATATTTCACCAGTGAATAGCAACAGCAGCCTTCCACCTGCATAACATCTCATGTGATCATTCACTATAAATGGACTAATTGGCTCTGACAGAATTGAAAAAAAAGACATGTACATTTCAAGTAGTTCAAAAGTAATCCAAGCACCAACATAAGTACTTGCCCCGGCAAGTGAATTTATGAAAAAAAGCGCTTTCGGGAAAGTATATTTAGGTTTCACTTGCCCAAGTAGGCAAGTTGATTTTCTGAATACTGGACATTTTTTTTAATAGTAAATGGCCCAAATAACCACAAATGTAGAGACAATGCAACAAAAATGAAAAGAAAATGGTTTTCATATAAATAAATCCATGATAAACAATACATCCTTTTCTGGCATATGTGATAACTTATTTCGGGCATATCAAAAAATCTAAAATTTTATCAGTTAAAAAGCAGCCACCACTCTTTGAATTGGCACTGATTCAAACTTTACAATTAAAATAATGTCATGCCCTAGGGAGAGGTTGACATGGTCGTTCAACTTAGCCGTTGTTAATGACCATCTTGATCTCTTCCTTTTGATTGCTCATGGGCCAATCAGGGTTTGTACATGTCTTTTTATTGGTATAAATTGTGAGTATATCTAGTGTGTATCACTGTTTACATGTGCGCTGATGGCACTGCCCCGCACCTCTGTATACCCCTTGTTGGAGTCGAAGTAAGGCTGGGGACCACAGCGGACAAACAATACATCTCTCATATGGCTTAATCCAAAACACAAAAACGCACACATGAAGACGACTCATCCATGACGAAAGAAAAACCTACCAACAAGTTCTGGCCACAGTTTTTATTAATTCAATCCTCAACCCAAGAGAAACCACTATCCTCTCTATCTCCCTTTGCCATAGCAAAGAGTATCAAAGGTTTAGCAGGCACCCCAAAGCAGGTGAAGCATCTAAGACCAGGAGATATTTTGGTAGAAGTAAAGAAGGAATCCCACTACAGTAACCTAATGAAAACGACAATGCTTGTCAAAGTTTCCCCTCATAAAACACTAAATAACATCAAGGGAGTGATCAGGTGCAACACACTCCGATCCACCCCTCAAGAGGACATACTAGAAAATCTTTTGGATCAGGGAGTCTCTAAGGTCCATAAGATAGTTATCAATAAGGAGGGAAATTAAATCACCACAGGTACCATCATTTCGACTTTTCATGGCAGTGTCATTCCAACTGATATCAGAGTAGGTTATTTGAAGGTCAGAGTCTCTCCCTATATTCCAAATCCTTTAAGATGATTTTCCTGCCAACAATATGGACACCACAAAAATAACTGTACTAATAAACCTAAATGTGCTAAATGCGCTATGGATGATCATGGTGACACTGACTGTTCGCACCCTGTTAAGTGTGTGAACAGTGGCGGTGATCATCCATCATTTAGTCGAACCTGTTCAAAGTTCCAATTTGAGAGAGAAGTTCAGGCTGTCAAGTGCAATCGCAAAGTTAGCATTCCTGAGGCTAGAAGGATTGTCCAGGAAACCAAAGGTTCAACCAAGAAATCCTATGCTAAAGTAACTACAAATGATCAGTTCCGTTCTACTCCTAAATCAATTCCTCGCTCCATTGCAACACAAACCGATATCACCTGGCCTAATGGTTCATCTGATTATAAAGTTCTGCCTTTGTTTACACAAAATACATCTTCTCCAGTGCATGTCACAATATCCACACAAACAAATGATGATACATCAAAAAACCTACCACACATGTTGAACCACCTCCACCCAAAACCAAAATTCCTCCAAAGCCCTCTCAGAATACAATGACAAGTAATCGCAAACCCATCACTGCCCCTCAGGGTGGCAGTCAGGAGCCAAGGAAAAGAAATTCTCTTGGCTCCAAACCAACTAAATCCTCATCTGATCCTCTCTCTCAAATTCAGAGAGGTCATATGAGACAATGGAATGTGAGAATGTACCAAAGCCTCACCAACCAAAGGCTTAAGTACACCTCATACCATCGAAATGACACTTTTATTGATTTTAACCCACATATCTTTTTCCTTTCTCCTTTTTCTCACCATGGCTAGTGGCTTTATTATTCAGTGGAACTGTCAAGGACTTGCAGCAAATCCGTAGGAACCTGAACTATTAGCTCAAAAATATAATGCTCCTGTCACTTGTCTCCAAGAAACAAACCTAAAAGATGATCAAATGACTTTAAAAGGTTATGTTGCCTACCATAAATCTGGAACAATAGATAATATGGATAGAGCACATGGTGGTGTCTCAATATCTATCAAAAGCAATCTACCTCAGAGTTTTGTAGATGTGATCTCGCCTTTGCAAGCGATTGTTGTAAATGTGACTCTCCACACTACAATTACCTTCTGCAATCTTTATATTCCTCCTAGCACCGCTCTTCATCTCCGTGACCTTGCAAACATAGAAGACCAATTAACTAAGCCATTTCTGATTGTTGGGGATTTTAATTCTCACAATTACTTGTGGGGAGGGAATAAAAATGACGCCAAGGGTAAGGTCTTGGAGAGGTTCATGACTAAAAGTAATATCTGCCTCTTTAATGACACCCCGACCTATCTGCATCCAGCAACTGGTTCTCTTACATCAATAGATCTCACTATGTGCTCTCCATCACTTTTCATGGATTTTACATGGAGGGTGGAAGAAGATCTTCATGGCAGTGACCATATTCCTATTATCTTAAAAAGTCATTATCATCCTCCAGATGACAGACCACCAAAGTGGCAGTTTCACAAAGCTGATTAGAAACTTTTTAAAGACCTGTGTTTGGACACCTTTCCTCAAAATGATCTTGATGGAGGTCTCTAGCTGGAAACATTTATTGACAAGCTTTGTAAAATTGCCAACGAAACAATCCCAAAATCAAATCCCAACCCCGAGAAGCCACAGAAGCCATGGTTTTCTGAGTGTAAGGAAGCTATATTAGAACGAAAGAGATCTCTTAGAGTTTTTAAAAGATCTCCAACAAATACAAATTTACAAGAATATCGTATAATAAGAGCTAAAGCAAGACAAGTCATTCGTGCCAACAAAAAGAATAGTTGGCACGAATATGTGTCCAAACTAAATGCCAGAACGTCTATGAAGAAATGCTGAGACATGGTCCGTAAAATTAAGGACAAGGGGGGGCAGTCCATCCGTAAAACATATTGAAAATAATGGCCAAAAAATAACGCAACTAAGGGATATTGCCAATACCATTGGGGAGGCAATACAGTGTTCAACTTAAAAATTTCAGGTTGTCCGCACAATTATCAGGTAGCACGGACCGTAGGCGCGAAGCCACGAAGTCCACGCTAGGGGGTTCTGGGGGCATGCTGGCTTGGTTGTTGCCTGCTCCTAACCTACATGCTAGAATCAACACTATGACCACATGTGCGGCACCTCCCCGGGGTGTGGTTGGACAGGGACCATATACTGTAAAACTGGTAATGTTTGCGTGTAGTAAATATTGCGTTTTTTTCATTTTCTCTTTTATGCGTGTTTTAATTAATGCGACGCCACCAGACGTCAGATATCTGAAACAGAAGGGACAGATTTATGCGTGTTTTAATGATTGCGTCCTCATGCATTCGCATTAAAACGCAATAATTAAAATCACGCAATCATTACCAGTTTTACAGTATCACCCCATGCACCCATCTGTCCCCCATTTTATCTAATAACACCTAAGTTTCCCCTTTTCGCTAAAGGCTTGGGCTTTTGATGTGTTTAAAATGTAGTTCACTCTAGTCTTGTAGTGCATGGTGGTGGCTTGTAATGCTAGTTATGTGCTCCCTGACTGAGCTGCATTGAAGCATGCAAAGGTTTGTATAAGTGGTGTCAAAAAAATGATGTGGTAACTTTCTTTCAACTATCTTTATTGGGTAACTCTTCTGACATGTTAATGCAAATCATACATATATATGTCTTCAAACTATCAGCATATATTGACTAAATATAAAAGATGCTTTGGCACTTCTAGTAGTATCTTGACCACATAAAACACTGTGACAATCTGCAATAAAGCATTGACCTTTGGCACTTTAAGGATTAGAAACACTGCAGTATCTTGACCAAATGAAACATTTTGACAAATGATGTAATTGCAATCAGGCAACTAAGAAGATGAATAGACTGCCTGCAATGTATTTAGCTTGGATAGAACACTAAACTATTGTCTATTCTATTCTGAGTAGTTTTCTGAGTAGTTGTGGAACTCAGTATCCACAAGTAACACAAGTAATAAGGTTTGAAACAGTATCCTAAGGCAACAATTTCAACAACAGTCTTAACAATTAGCCACAGAGATGACTAAGTATACAGGAATTGCAATCAGCAAAAGACACGTCCCTCTTATCCAGCCGAAATTTAGTGAAAAATCAATTAAACAAATATGACTAGAAATGATACTGGTTTTTCTCTAGATATAAGTATTATATTCAAAGAATATGACAATATTGAGTCAAAGATCTCCATCACTTAGGAGCAACGATGCCTTAAACATGACCTAATCAGCCACCTTGGCCTCAAAACCGTACTTTTGGCGAACTTAAAGTTGATTTTAGGTGCCAGCACAATTTTTTGTTGGAGGAATAGTCGATAAGAAGGCAAAAATGTTGAAACATTCTAGCGCTGACATGTGCTGTATATAGAAAAGAGAAAAACAAATTCTTGTTGGTTGTGGTAGTTTTCATACCAAGGCTGAATAGCATTTACAGGACACCACTCGACATTGTACTTGAAAGAGTGGGCACTTGTTAATATAAATATTTAAGTAGCAATCAGTTATACAAGCAAAATCAGACAAAATGAAAAAGTGAGTTATAATTGGTGGGCCTAAAAGGACAATAACTTGCATAAATGGAATGCTTCAATAATACTTTCTCTGGACTCTAGGGCCCAACTTCAGACTTCTGTGAAGATACGAGTCATAACTTCAAGTGGGCTATTATTCATGCTTAAAGGGACGTGTCCTTTAATATCAATAGTCCAATACACCATGAAAACAGTCAATTATTCAGGTTCATCCTCTTCTTCATCATGGGGAATGGCCCTGAAGTGGAAGCCTTTTGGAGGGTTGTTTGGAAATGCTGCATTCAAAAGTTTTTCATAAATCTTCTGTAGCTCCTCTAGGACATCCTCCATGTTTGTGTCCTCATCATGCCCTTCCAATTGGTCTGTCTTGCATCACGTGATCAAAAAGGAGTGGGTAACTTTAAACAGGTAGCATTTTCCTTGACGCATTAAAGTCTTCTTGTAATATTTTTAGTCCATATACATTTGTATTGACATTATGTTGTTACTATGTTAGAGTCGTATCAAATAATCCCACGGTTATTTGTTTAAAATTTAAATCCAGCCTCTAGACTGCATCATGACTGAAATAACTGTAACCTGACAACAAATACAGTAACCAGATTGGAACACGACAATAATAACCAGACTTCAAAGATTACGACAGTTTTGAACTTTTCAAAGCGGTTGTGATGGGAACACGACTTAAAAATCCTGAAATGACTGAACAGGACTGCAACACGACTGCTACTTGTTTCATTACAACAAGGCAGTCGTGTTCAGAAATCGTGTATGTGGGAGTGCTGCTTTATTCTGGACACTACAGTATTTATCATTAGTCAATTTATCAGCATATAAACATGCACAGTCCATTGGTATTAGAACCTCATAGTCTCCTCAACATGACTTAATTACTAGAAGCACCTCAGATGATTTAGGAAAAGCTACCAGCATGTTTCCAACCTTGTCCAGCACTTCAAACCTGTTCTCACAAGGGCTGGTGTGGCCATGGACCGAATTCCCGAGGAATGGGTTGAGCTGAAGGTCCGCATCTACGTGGAATATGAGTACAGCAAGGTAAATTCATTTTAAATTTCCAAGAAATTAGGTGGGGGAACTTAGTTAATGAAATCAATATTGTTTTTGTGCTGCGTTCCCTAGTCAGGGCTCAACACGGAGGGTAGCCCTACTAGAAAATGACAGTACATCATGGCTGCGGGCTAGTAATACTCAGCCCCTACTAGCCCTACCTGGCTAGTGCATTTTTTACAATTTTCTCATATACCTTGTTTTAGAAATCTGTAGAGGGCTAGTGAAAGTTGTGGTAGGGCTAGTAAAAGCTGAACACAGCTAGCCCTACCCTGCATGGCTAGCAGAAATCCTTGCTGCTGTTGAGCCCTGCTAGTATATTGTTATTCATTTATTAGTTGTAACTCATCTATTCATTACTCTGTAGCTGCTTTATCAAGTATCTCTCGCAACTTTTCCTTCCATTCCTTTAATAGCTCCTCCACAATTGTATCTTTACAGATTAAGGAACTCAACTGGGTGGAGATCAACAGCAGCTACAGGGAACTGGCACCCAACATGCTGGATCTGATTGATCTTCTCCTCACCATCCCTGTTGGAAGCACGGACTGCGAGAGGGGTTTCAACAGAATGAAACTGGCAAAAACCGACCAAAGGAATCGCCTGGGGAATGCCTCCCTCAATGATCAGATAATGATAATGCTGTCTCCCTCTACCATTGGTAACTTCGACCCCGTTGAAGCTGTAAGCATGTGGAATGAGGCCTGGACGCCCATGCTGACCATGAAGCCTACACGCCAAACAAAGTGCAAAAATGAGGTAAAAATCAATGAAAACAAGAAAAACAAAATCAAGCAGCTAGTAATCTCCATTCCTTAAGAACCAAGTATCATGCCTGAACCGCTAGAAAGAGCTTACCCGCCAGCAAAAAACAAAAAAACATTGAAGAAGAGGCCCATCATCCAAGAGGCAGGACCCACTCAAGAAGATGGCAGTTAGAAGGTGAATGTGCGTGTTCAATGTGACATCGCCGATGAGTCGACAGAATCAACACAACATATTACAACCACGGCAACCGTCCACTCGTGATGATGTTCAATTACCTCCAGCAGTTTCCTCCAAGAAAAAAAACTTCCATTAACTACTTGTGGGGAGCTCTGCAGTCTATGATGCACTGCTCATAGAGGGGGGGGGGGGGGGGGGCGACAGGAAGTGGGCAATGCCACCCAATTGAGTCATAGCCGATAGAACATGGCTGCTACCAGGGGCTTGCCAGGCAGAAGGAAATACGCAAAATTCTCCCCTCATGGGATCACTGAGAGGAAAAGGAGAACAGCATCCTATTCATGAAGTATATAACTTTCATATAAGCTGATATGTATGTAGGCCTTTAGTTCCCCTTTAAGCCCTTTTTTCATTTGTTGACATTCTTAAATGTACTGCATTTATGTCCACTTCTTGCATAAATATTTGTAACTCAGTTGATGAATTCGAAGACTAATTCATAGTGAAGAAGTGTATATATGATTAAAAGTTTTACACAGTTTTTGCCAATACTGTACACTGCCTTAATAGTCCGTGTGTAAAAACATTCCGGATTTTTCCGTTTGGAAGAATCCGTAATGTTTAAAAACGGACAAAAATGTAATGTAAAAAAACATAACAGAAGGGGAGTTACGCTCGTCCCTTTGTCCGTTAGTTGCCCTGTCAGTCACGTTAGTTTCCACTATAAATCACCTTCACAGGCGTCAAATATGCAGAATTAACTCTCTAATTATCAAATCATCTCTCTAATGCCTTTTTAACCCTTTAACTTTGCTAATATAATGAAATGAAATATTTCATCTCTTTTTTGGCCATTTTAACCCATCCTTTCCCCATTCCTTTGTGTGAGTGCTTCGTGAACATGAAGCCACCATACACATGAATGTTTGTAACATTCATTCCTTTGTCTTACCTGGTTGCTAATGGCAACCAGGTGAGCTGTTCTCATTTCCTGCTTGTGCAGGCATCATCTGGGGTGGCAGGCAGCTTGAACATTTTGACTGCAATTTAGCTGTAATCTATGTAATCTAATGATCAAATGCAGACAAGTTCATGGTTCACTTGACAAATATTAGTTTGTGTCATGATCGATAGATGTCGCTGCATGTGGTGATCGAATCCGGACTATTAAAACATCAGACTTTTTTTGATTTTAAGAGATCTGTACTATTTAAGCACGGAATATTAAGGCAGTGTACAGTATATAATTGGTCACTTTCCATACTGCAAGTTAAGAGTGTGTGAAACTTAAAGGTTATCCATCACAGGATTTTTCTAAATCATAGGCACCTCTCCAGTTACTTGGTGTGACTGCACCTTCAAGATCGCTTGAATGAGTAGCGTAGTTAGGATATCTGGTTACTAAAATGTTGTGAAGTATTAGACATTCCATAACAACCTTGATGACGTTTTTGGGTTGATGTACCAATGTAGTTAACAGGCAACGAAATATGTTGCATAGAACTCCAAAGGCGTTTTCTGAAACCCTTCTAGCACGATAATTGAATATTATGGATCCAACAGATAGTCCATGTGATGGGTACGGCTTCATCATCATGACCTTAATGCAAAAGCATCATCATCCACTATGTGGTAGGGTATGGGTGTATCATCACCAGGTAGGGGAGTTTGGTCTGGAAGACATCCATTGCCACTTTCAATTGCTTGGTAAAATCCACATTCCATAAATATTCCCGCGTCGGAGCAAGTGCCATTATCATCCACATCGGCATAGATAAATCTGCAAGAAGCATCTAATGAGGCTAATAACACCACTGAATGGAACCCTTATAATTATAGTAATAAGTCCCAGCATTGTTAGGTTTTCTAATCACCACGTTTGCCATCAATCTCACCAATGCAGTTGGGATAGTTCCATCATTGCCTAAAGCAATTCGCCACCTCCGTCCATTCTTCTGGTGTGTTTGGGCACTTGAGAACTTCATTTTTGTATTCTTGGATAATGGCTTCGCAAACTTCTGGTATAATTTTACAAATTGTATTGGAAGCTACACGGAATGCATATTGCAATGACATGTATGAGTTGCCTGTTGTCAGATAACGTAAAGTTATTATAATTTCGCAAACCCTGTGGTAAATTTCTTTACCAAAACGTGTTTTTTCTGAATATGACGACCAACCCTACGTATTAATTCATCAAACAGTTTTGAGGGTATCCTAGCATAATTCCTATATAATTCCAGCAGGTCAGATGTCAAGTGTCATGGCGATCTCTATGAGGCTTGACTGACGAGGTAACTATAGCTTCTTTATCAGGCAATTGACAATACGGGTTGTGCTATAATAGACATTAAGATTGAGCGGAGGTATTCGTGGTGATTTAAAGCTTCGTCCAAAATGGCCTTTTTTTATATCACGTTGCCATAGTAATATGGGGGGGGGGGGCATTACTTTCTCACACAGTGTGTGGTGTATACGACAAAAATCACAGTAACTTTATGGATGTTGAGGCAGCCAAAACTGACAAACGGGTGTACAGCCAGCCTAGGGAGGTCGACTGCCCAGTGATCTCACTGAAACTGTACATTTCGGACCTAAACACTTCCTACAAAGCTTTTTTTCAGGGGCCGAATGCCTAATTCAGTGGCCATGTCTGCTCCAGATGGTTTGCCAACATGGCAGTTTGGAAACCACTCTTGGGAGGTTCATGAGCCAGATATCTACTGAGGCTCAGTTAACACACCGCTACACAAATCATTGTGTTAGGGCATCGACCATCACAACACTGAAGAATCAATTTTTTTCAAATTCAGATATTTGCAGCGTCACGGGGCACAACAGAGAGAAAAGTTTAGTACACTACTGCAAAGGGCCCTCTGACGCATCCAAAAATGCCATGTCATAAGCCCTTTATTCAAAAGGAAAGAAATCTACACCAACTACAACTATCTCGGCACCGATTCCGGTGTCAAATGCTATTTAGGGCCTTAACAACACTTTCGGTCCAAATTGATAACCCTTCAACCTCCACAGATTTGGATTCTGTTCATTCCGAAAATGTAACATCTCAGCTGACCAACATATTTGCCCCTTTAAATTCAACAGATCAGGTCAAAATCGTGCTGCCTGGTGCAGTCTTCCATGCCCCAGTTAGTCTGTCAATTACTGTAAACAACAACTAAACAATGAAGTAGTTTTGAAATACATGTATATGTATTATGAAAAATGTATGTCGAAAGAAATTAGTATTATAAAGTATATTGCTGTCAGAAATAAATACAATGTCCATGTCAACTTGGTCAGAATAAATCCAATGATGGTTGACTAACTTTTCTATTTAGAATCATATGATATGAATGTTATTTTCCAATTCTGTTATAGTGATACTGTACATGATATAATTACTGTTGGTGTTGAATAATGCCAGATGATGCTGCCAATGTGCAAGAGAATTAATATTGTTAAACTATAAGAAAGCTGCAATTTTGTAAATAACACTCTTGTCATAACTTCAGCTGTAAATAAATGTTCATACTTGTTCAATTCTAATAGTCTTGTTTTTCACTCCCGAAATCTTTCTGTGTAGTCCCTATTCATTTCGGAATTGTGTTATACAATTCTCCTTGCTAGCCCCATGCTCGCACCTACCATCATCCAGGCACTTCATAAATGAGGTCATAGTTTAGATGTCAATAGCGCACGCTCTGGTGGCCACAGTAAGTGTCAATTTATGATAGATTGACGTGATATAATAGCCATAATAATTCCAATGCAGCTGTCTGGCAAGGTCTTAACACAATTCCGAAATGAATAGGGAATGCACAGAAAGATTTTGGGAGTCTTTTTTTTTACTCCTGTAAAACCAGGCATTGCAGCCTCATTTCTAAGTGATTAGTATAATTATATCCATGGCAAGTTGGATGATATTAAGAAGGGTTATGTCCTCTTCATATTTATCACTAATGAAAGGAATGTCAGGCTAACTGAACTGATACTGCGTTCAAATGTAATCTTATTGCTGCCCACTCAACTCAAGTTCTGATTTCAAAAGCACTCAACGAGTATAAAAAACTCACTGATCAAAAATAGATGGATGTCTTTAAGTCAGTTTGTGCAGAGAAATTTATTCCATCGTATTTTTCTCCAAAATGAAACTCAGAGGTAGTGGTGCCAAGTGCAACTCGAATTTTTGCGTATGTTTCGCCACTGTATACATTGTGGAGTTTTAAATTTTCTTTATCGAAGTGCATCGCAGAGAAGCTGCAGTACATACCCAGATTAACAATAAAGAACTGGTATAAGCGCTTCAATGAAAAACTGAAAAGGCATGATTTTACCATTCAAAGGCCAAAACAAAAGTCTGCTGACTGTGAAATTCACAAAATGAAAGAAGAAATGAAAAAAATCAGAATATCAGACTCGTCTGTTGCAAATGGAGGAAGATCTTCAAGAGGGGTAATCAACATCTAAGGAGTCTTTGAGTAGTACAAAACAGATTGCAAGGCCTTCAGATACATCTCTCTCACCATCGAATGGACCCACTGCAAATCCTTAATGTCTTCCTACACCTGCAAATTGACCAGGGCCAAAATGCAGCACCCTTGGCCAATGTATTGCAGAGAAGAAGACAAAGGAGGATAATAATTCTGGGTAAAACATGGGGTCCAAAGCAGACACAAGTTTGGATTCTTTGCCAGGTTGATGAATGAGCTGGATAATCCAGAAATAGACATTTAGTATTTAGCTTGAAGGAACTCTTTGAAAAGTTTCCTCCATACAGCATTTTATCTTATTTACACGAGATTGGTCTGTTTTACCGATTGTAAAATCTTTTAAGAATTTATAGTTCCTTTTGAAACGACCTCTTGTACGGAAATTATATTTTGAAGTTGTTCATTGTTTTGTGATTATTTTTATTCATCTATTGCTTTGTTATTGTTTTCAACAATAACAAAGAACCATTGCTTTGCACAAATTTTATGGCAGTAAATGGCCTTTGTGTCTCGATGTGCCTTTAAGCAATCATTCATTCATTCATTTGTGTCTCGATGTGCCTTTAAGCAATCATTCATTCATTCAATCATCAAAATAATGTATTTGAACATAGAGTGAGTTTGTCAGTAACGGGAGTATGCCTGGAACACTTAGACTCAATAGCATGTAAGGATGAATGAAAGTATACATTGGGATGTGTGAATGCTCAGAAATTATATTTTGAAGTTGTTCATTGTTTTGTGATCATTTTTATTCATCTATTGCTTTGTTATTGTCTTCAACAATAACAAAAGGACCATTGTTTTGCACAAATGTTATGGCACTAGATGGCCTTTGTGTGCCTTTAAGCAATCATTCATTCATTCTATTCCTAACATGTATACCAGCATAGAAGGTTTTTATGTATGCTCTCTATTAAGGATATCTCTTCCCATACTTCTGCCAATTTTTTCTTTGTATCATTTTCTAAACTATTTCAATTTTTAGTTGCAGCCACCGAAAAGAAAATCTAGATCTTCACCAGAGCAGCCTGCCAAGAAGAAACCAACTTTGCTTTGCAGTGAGAACAGTCAGCAGTCAAATTTAGAATCATCCACAGAACATAGGCGAATCGCCAGTACAGTTCACACAGTGAAGCAGGTTAATGGGTTGGTTACAGATGACTAGGCACAGGAGGATAAATCTGCAAAGGAATCTTTCCTGACACTAATATAGACAAACAAGCCAAAAGAAGTTCAAATCTACCTTCAGAATTCCGAAACAATTGTAATAAGGTTATGCCAAAAGTGAATAAAAATATTATGGCAAAAATTTCAGATTCCAAACAAAACCTTGTCAGAAGCATAAGGGTTCTATATTAAGGGGGTGTCATATCTAAGCAGAAATATCAAAGTATCCGCAATGCTGAAGTAACACTGACTAAACAAGCTGCTTGCTCTATGCCCTAATTGCTGCCATATAATCGCCTCATGCATGAAGTAAAACAAATTAACATTGGTTTCTTAAAGGACTCGTCTGTTGCAAATGGAGGAAGATCTTCAAGAGGGGTAATCAACATCTAAGGAGTCTTTGAGTATTACAAAAAAGATTGCAAGGCCTTCGGATACATCTCTCTCACAATCAAATGGACCCACTGCAATTTCGTTATGTTTACCTAGACCTGCAAATTGACCAGGGCCAAAATGTGGCACCCTTGGGCAATTATCTGCAGAGAAGAAGTCAAAGGAGGATATTTATTCTGGGTAAGACATTGGGTCCAAAGCAGACACAGGTTTGGATTCTATGCCAGGTTGATGAATGAGCTGGAATCATACACTTCAATAATTGTATGCGCAAAGAACTGGTTATGCACTGGGGCCTACTTTGGACAAGCGTTGGCCCATGCATCACCAAGAATGACACCAATGGAAAGATATTGGAACCCAGTCTAAAACTCACCATAACCTTGTGCTATTTTGCTATAGGAGAAAGCTACCATAGTTTGTGATTTGCCTACCAAGTACTTCATAACACAATATCGCTGTTTGTACAGATAGATAGAGGTAGAGGAATGAATGAATGATTGCTTAAAGGCACATCGGCCCACAAAGGCCATTTAGTGCCATAAAATTTGTGTAAAACAATGGTCTTTTGTTATTGTTGAAAACAGTAACAAAGCAATAGATGAATAAAAATTATCACAAAACAATGAACAACTGCATAATATAATTTCCCTATAACAGGTTGTTTCAAAAGAAATTATAAATTCTTTAAAGGTTTTACAATCTGTAAAACAGACCAATCTCATGTAAATAAGATAAAATGCTGTCTGGAAGAACCTTTTCAAAGAATTCCATGAAGATATTCAAACTAAAATGTCTATTTCTGGATTCTATAAAATCAACACACTCAAATAAAATATTCTTGACAGTCAATTGACAATCACAACCTGTACATTGGGGAGGATCTTCCCCTTTTAAAAGGAAGCAGTGAGTCAAATGAATGTGACCAATTCAAACTCTTGCCAAAACACTCTGCTTACGCCTAATGATTAGACCCAACTGTGGACGAATCTTATGTAGTTTGTTGTTTCCTGCCTCATTCCATTGAGACTGCCATTTGCGTTTTAAAAGGATATTGATGTGTTTTCTATAATCACCATAAGGAATTGGAACATTTGTGACTCATTTGGAAAGCTTTGGCAGCAGTGTCTGCCTTTTCATAACCTATGATGCCAACATGACTGGGAATCCAGTAAAATAATATATTTTTCTCTTGGTAGCCTACTAGCCAATTGAGGCGTTCCAGTATTTCAATTTATCATACCTCACTTGAAGACCTTAAGCCGTGATTGGCTGACTTAACAGTTGGCAATCATCATGTCCACTGATCAGCGTTATGTCCACCGTTGTCACTAGTGACGCCTAGCGGGGAATGTGTGAAACACCAGTCATCTGTGACCTTGACATTGTAGCAGACGCTCTTTTACACGGCACGAGCGGATCTACTGGCAGTCATTGTTGTTTTCATGGGTATTTTACCAAATTGGGAGACATTCCATCAGGATACCCACACTGGCATGGCATATTTGTATAATGTGTGCTAGTATTGTGACTTTGTACTTACATGTGACCCTCTTGTGTTTTACAGATGTGGTGTAGAGCTATCTGGTTGGAGGCGGAGGTGGAGGAGGAAGGTACTATACCCTCAAACTGGATCAAAGACAAGCACGTGCGTTGGCCCCCTGGGTCAAGTGCGCTGAAAGCACTCAAAACAAAGGCACAGCCCCTGGACACGTGGAAGAAGTTTCCATCACTAAAAGTCAAGTTAAAGTCAGGTTTGTAAATGCATGTACTAGCATTAGGGATTATAACTGTATGCAGGCTCTGGCTAGGGGCCCGAAAATGTCTTTTGATAGAAAATAAGTGGTCAAATACATATGGAAAGCCGTTCTTGCAGAAAAGCACTATTTGTCTTTAAAGACAATTCATTTGTCTTTAAAGACAATTCATTTGTCTTTAAAGACAATTCAAATGTCTTTAAAGACAAATGAATTGTCTTTAAAGACAAATAGCCATGTTCATTTGTCTTTAAAGACAATTCATTTGTCTTTAAAGACAATTCATTTGTCTTTAAAGACAAATGAATTGTCTTTAAAGACAAATGAATTGTCTTTAAAGACAATTGAATTGTCTTTAAAGACAAATACCTTCTATTTGTCTTTAAAGACAAATGAATTGTCTTTAAAGACAATTCAATTGTCTTTAAAGACAATTCATTTGTCTTTAAAGACAAATACATCTATTTGTCTTTAAAGACAATTCATTTGTCTTTAAAGACAAATGAATTGTCTTTAAAGACAATTCATTTGTCTTTAAAGACAAATGAACTGTCTGTCATGACAAAGTAGTTCTGAAAGTAGTTCCGCTTTGTAGCATTTCATTTCAATGGAGAATCAACAAGATGGATACTAATACTAATGTCAGTACTGCCAGATAAAGGCATGCTTGTAAATTCAAACAGTCATAGCTGCAAATGCAAGTTTAGAAGAGACTGACCACCGTATGAAGTTTGTCAATTCTCTGCACGAACGTTTGCAGCCTGGTAGCCCTGGTGGGGGGGGGGGAGGCACTTAGATATTTAGGGGGGTACATACGCTCGTTATCAACATTTTAAAATACGTACCCATAAGCACTGATTCTGGCCAAAAAAGCACCTTAAAAACGCTGACTTTTTCAAGTAAAATACACCCTTTCTTTTATCAAAACCCTGACATTGGATGAACGGGAACACATATTTAAACTTTAGATTTTATGTTTAGCGGCAGCAGACTCGGTGGTTCAGACATAAACATCGACAATAACATCATCAGATAAGTAAGGTTCAATATTGATGAACTACAGACTCGGAAGCCCAGTCACTTCGGGAGTCACTCGGCGTCAGAGCCGCGTATATTTCGTAAGGGGATTTTCATCCCCCATCCCTCATACCTGGGTTCAAAAAAGTACCCTTCTTTTACAAATCGCAGACATGAGGAAGTCTTAAAAAAGACCCCCTCTCTCACGAAATACGTTACGGGGTGCAGCCCCCCAAGGAGACCCCCCCCCCCCCCCCCACCGGAATGGATGCGAGCCAAATTTGATACAAGATTATATTCACACTTGCATATCAGATATAATTCCATAATTTCATGTATTAGAAGCAAACCATGTCATATTTGCAGACAGACACGTGGCTAAACACATTGAGCGATAATTGGGAATGGTAGTAGTAACATGACCTTTGAATTACAAGAAGTGGATGAAGAAAACACGTGGCTGCGTAGGAATATGTGAAGTTGCATTACACCACAGTATTCTTCTGCACACGTGGTCGTATTTGTCTTTAAAGACAAATGAATTGTCTTTAAAGACAAATGAATTGTCTTTAAAGACAAATACCTTCTATTTGTCTTTAAAGACAAATGAATTGTCTTTAAAGACAAATGAATTGTCTTTAAAGACAATTCATTTGTCTTTAAAGACAAATACATCTATTTGTCTTTAAAGACAATTCATTTGTCTTTAAAGACAATTCAATTGTCTTTAAAGACAAATGAATTGTCTTTAAAGACAAATGAATTGTCTTTAAAGACAAATGAATTGTCTTTAAAGACAAATAGTGCTTTTCTGCAAGAACGGCGTTCCATAAATACATTATTTCTGGTTATTATACATACTTTTTAAGGCCCCTTGAAAAGTCAAGGAGCCCACAGCAGAATCTAGGGGCAAATGCCCCTGGGAAAGTGGAACCCTGGTATGCCCTCTACAGCTCAGGGACCGACGTCAACCATTTGGGCAGAGCGACCCCAAATTTTGCTTGCCTGAAAAAAAAAATCAACTTGCCCCCCAAAATGCTTTGTTAATTTCTAACACAGTGACATTGTATTTTGGATGCCTCTTTAGAATTGTTATGAGAATAAAAGACAGATAGAATTTTAAGATAGGCATACCAAAACATATGTTCTTTTTCTGTAGATTCCTATAATGAGTGCGAACAATGTCCGATGACCGAAGACCAAGAGAAGGAGGAAACTCAAGTGCGAAAAAGAAAGAAAAGGCAGTATGATGACTTTATTACAGATGGTAATGCTATTTTAATTGAACAGATATTGAATTAATGGAAGAAACTCCATCAAGCAAGCAAAGCACAGTCAAGACCACATGAAGTAAGTGTTTGTCCAAATAGAGGTATTTATCATTAATGACAATTCGATTATCATTAATGATAAATGAATTGTCATTAATGATAAATGAATTGGCATTAATATGGAATGTCTTCTCTGCATTTAATCACTAATTTCCTTTAAAGAGAATTATTTATCTTTAAAGAGAATTTAATTATCATTAATGATAAATGATTTTTCTTTAATGATAAATGATTTTTCTTTAAAGAAAAATCAAGTTGAATTCTCTTTAATGATAAATGATTTTTCTTTAATGATTCTTAAATGATAAATGATTTTTCTTTAAAGACAATTCAATTTTTGATTTATCATTAATGGTAAATGATTTATCATTACTGATAAATCATTTATCATTAATGATAATTAAATTCTCTTTAAAGATAAATAATTCTCTATAAAATAAAATAGTGATTAAATGCAGAGAAAACATCCCATAGAATAATAAATGATTTATCATTAAAGAAAAATGAATTATCATTAAAGAAATCATTTTTCTTTAATGATAAATCATTTTTCCTGTAAAGAAAATCGAATTCTCTTTAAAGAAAAATGATTTATCATTAAAGAAAAATCATTTATCATTATTGAAAAATACCTCTATTTTTCTTTGAAGAAAAATCATTTATCATTAAAGAAAAATCATTTATCATTAAAGAAAAATACTTTCTTAAATGCAGAGAAAACATTCCATACATTAATGACAATTCATTTATCATTAATGACAAACGAATTGTCATTAATGATAAATGGGTAGGGCTATTTGTCATTAATGATAAATGAATTGTCTTTAATGACAATTAATTTATCATTAATGATAAATACTGCTTTTCTGCAAGAACGGCTTTCCATAATTCTCTGATAGTTTGACTTTAAAATGGAATGTATATGTGTTCCTAACCTTTAGTAGGAGTGTGTCTGCAATTGACACATGTCATGTAGGTCAAGATACATCATGTTTTTGGCCCATTTTACCTGTCCTACTTAGATATTACCCGCCGAGGGAAGGCGGGCAGGCCTTAAGCCCCTTTCACACCAACTGGCGACGTCTGGCGATGCACTGGCGACCAACAATTTTGGACACATCGCCAATGCATCGCCAGACGTCGCCAGACAACGTCAGCACATTGCCATCACATCGCCAGCGCTCGTCAGCCGTCGTCAACGCTTCGTCAAGCTTGGCGATTTTTTTGGAATGTTCAAAAAAATCGCCAAGCCTCGCCAACGGTCGCCAGTGAATAAAGCGTCGTCAATCGGTCGTCAGCGCTACGCCAACCATCGCCATTTTCAACATATTATTATCAGGGGGTGAATATTCTACAAAGATGGCACTTGGGTGAGTGCAATATCAATTATTATGATAGAGGGGCAAGTTTTGCTCTCCTTGTATACCTCTTTGATCACGTGACAACTCGGTCGCCACAACGTCTTCAACACATCGCCATGTTGCCAATATGTCTTCACCAATTCGCCAAGAAGACGCCAGTGGTCGTCATGATGTTGCCAGTGGTCGTCAGTGCATCGTCAGGAAGTTGTCAGCGATCGCCAGCGGTCGTGACGGAGTTGTCAGCAGATCGTCATATGTACGTTTATGTGTTGCCACTGGGGCGTCAATAGGTCGTCAATACGTCGTCAAGCAAATCATTTGGCGATGTACTGGCGATGCACTGGCGATTTTTGATGATTTAGCAGTCGTGAAGACGTTGCCAGTGCATCGCCAGACGTCGCCAGTTGGTGTGAAAGGGGCTTTAGTGTCGAGCCCTGCCTTTTTGACCAGATTTGGTGATACGTTAGTTGGTGATAATTTTCCTTGTACCTAAAGTATTTTAAAATGTAAGGGTTAATGGAATTGGTTGAATTTTTTAGATTCCTTGAATCCTGGTATCATGTTACACTTAGGAGCAGTAACTTGCTTCTATCTTGCTTTGCAGGGGCGGCGAAATCTAAATCCTCAACCATATTATGCAGAATACCATGGTCACAAAGTACATATGGATCAGAATGAAAAATTGGTTATGTTTGGTGTGGTTCGAGTGCTGGCCGTTGATGGTTACAGTGGGAAGATTGTGGGACACTCAAGTATGCCTATGAAGAATAATATTACTATCTACAATGAGGTGTACAGGTAGCTACATGTGATAAGTTATTGCATCTCAAAGTTATTTTCTGTATTTATTGTTACAACAATACAACAGGCAACAACATTGTAAACAGCCCCATAGTCATTATTGTGATATTTAAAGAATCTATGGTTTTAGGCAGCCTGAAGTTTGAATTAGTCAAATTCATTGGATTTCTCTGATATTGAGAGCAAAAAACATATAATTTACTAATTTCTCTATCCAAAATTGCTTGTACAGCTCTAAAATATCAACATGTGTGTATTTCGTAATCTGTATATTTAAATACATTTTTCTTCAAGGTTGGTGGAGCACTCTAGAATGTTGGCTGGGCAACCTGATTCTTGATCCAGATTGCCCTGCCACTCTACCTAACCTTTACAGTGGCTGTGAGACCTGTACAATATTGTAAATTATTCCTTTTAAAATATATTGCCCATCAAATTTTTAAATTTTTGGTCAGAACAGCAAAAGCCTTTAAAATTATTCCAGGAATCGTGCAAGTCACAGCTTGAAATTGTAAGTAGGCCATAGCTTAGACTATCTAAGTTGTTAATAGCAAATGGCTATAAGCCCTGTGTGGCTACATAAATTTAGTGGAGCATCAAGCCTTGCAAGTTATTGAATTATTTGTAAGGTTTATAAAATTACTTATTATTGGCTTCCTTGAGTTGATGTATTCTTATGGTCCTGTAAGAGTTGATACCCCACAGGGGCATTCCCTTCGGATATGCAATTGGGGCCTGTCATCCCCTGGGTCTGATGGTCCCCCAAATAGATACTTGCCATGCAGGGCAAGCTAACACTAAAATGTGCTTGCCTTGCCAGCAGTTCCACTCGCCCCTTCTGGTTTTATGACTGCAACTAGAAATGCAGTGCATTTTCGGTTTTACCTTTTATCTTTGTTACTTATAGGGATGGACACGGCAAAGCAGTTGCAAGGGGTAACTTGATGGTTCACTTCAAACCAGTTCTCTATACAAGATAGACCCGGTTTGAGTCTCTATCCAGGCCAGCTGTTCTTAATACTGACGTCTATATGGCCTTCAGAGACACGGTACCAGTGCATTGTAAAAATCTGCCATCTGTCCAGTGAATTCACCGGAGTGGATTTATCACTCAATGTGAGTGAGATGGCCTGCCTAACTGATCTCTTTCAATAAAGTACTTACTTAGCTATAGAATCTGCCCCATGCCGACCCTTGACAAGCCCTAATTGTTTTATGATCCCCTGGTGAAGTGCTCTAGTGGGGCTGCTTCAATGTTATTGGCTGACATTTTCTTTTGTGAGCATGCGCACTGGGTGACCTAGTTTCTGAAGCATGTACAGGCTAAACTAAGCGAGCAGCAGGCCTCCCAAATGGGGTTGTCTGCCAGTGTATCATAACTTTAGAAAATTATTTAAAAGTATTTTTAATGCAGGGAAAAAATCAGATCGTACTGAAAACATACTTAAGAGTCTTCTGATGGCATTGAACACTATATATGCCATCTAAAAAATATTTATAGGCATGAAAATAAAAAAATGAAAGACCTTGTCGTTCAATTACTGATACTGGCCTGTTCACTTAGGGAGTGTTGGGTGGATTTATTGACAAGGAGGGTTTCAGGAGAGGTGCACTTATTGTATAATCTTGAAAATAAAAGTATATTTATACACATATAAAAATATATATCGTTTTTTTCCCTTTTTGGGGCCGATTATCTATGTGCTTTACGTTTGGCGGAAAAGGGGTAATTCTAGCAATGTTAAAGACACCCCCCCCCCTGCAGAGTAATTAGAACAGCCTGGAACAGCCAGAATCACCTGGTACAGCCTGCAGTACACTTCTTATCCAGAATTCAGATATCATACATAAAAAAACAAAATGCAAGATAAATGTGTGAACTGTGATATGTATTTTGAGAAATGCAAAAAAGACAAATACGCAAGGAAAACTTCCCTGGACACTAAACTAAGGAATGTAGGAACAACACCACTATCTATCATATCAAACATTTCCAAGACACATGTGACCTTAAGTCCGGCTGGCAAGTTTATATGCCAAGAGTGTACAGCTTTGTTGGGGAAAGTTCAGAGCAGCCATGTCAAATTTGAGGAGTCATGGGAAGCATTCCAGAAAATAGGAAAAAACACCAACACCTACATCAAGCGAAAGTTGAGATGGACTCCAAACAAGACTCCAAGTAAATCTGGCACACCAATAGCAAAACGGTTCAAGAAACAGTCTCCTTCCAAACAGAAACTCCACAGTAGGCCTACAAGAACAACCTGGTTAGCTGCCTTTGCCAAAAAGCACTACCAGCAAGGATTTAATCTTTTATGGCGTAAAGGCAATGCTTCTGTTAAAGCAGCCTTCTTGAGATTTATCTCCAGGACAGTTTGCCAAGAAATGGAAAAGTTACTGTTAAAGAGAAACAATAGCATTCTAAGGACAGACACATCCCCAAACAGGTTATGACACGACATTTTTCTAAGAAACATGGCAATAAAATGCACAATCTAGTGCATGCCTATGCTGTTCGTGATCGCGTCACACCTGAGACAAAACTTTCCACAGAATATCCTTCTGCCGAGGCAATAGAAGATCTACCTCTGGACCACTACATCGTAGATGATGAAGACATTTCCAAGTTGAAAGATGAGATGAATGTTATGGTGGAAAGGATGCTGGTGGATCATCTTTTTTTTGCTTCGAGGACTTACATGAAGTAACGTGGTGGCATATTCCACACCGGTACAGTAAAGCCTCAGCTACAAAGAGTACTGTGGTAAGAATTCAAACTCCTTATCAAGTGAAGTGAAAAAAAGTATATTTAAGTACCTTAATGACGTTTCATTTTGTGGTAGAGTATGCATTTAAGAATATTCCTGATCCAGACTCAATGGCACAGTGGCAAGGTTGCCGGCTTAAGTGCTGAGAGGCATGGGGTCCATAGTTCAATCCCAGGCCAGGCCAATTATGTATTTGATTCCTCTATAAACTGGGGCAACCACTGAAAATCCTAATTTCTGACTCTATTGTATGGCTCCATATTACAGGGAGATATTCATTTCATTTCATCATTATCTGTGTCATCTGCATATACTAAAAATATCTACTTCTTATATGTCTGAGCCAACATTAAAAAAGGGTGTACCCTTTAAAAAAGATTTTAAAAATTCATGATATCAATTAAAAAAAGGAAAGATAAAAAAATATTATCCTGTTGAAGGTACCCCTTGGAGTCTTAGAGAAGGATGAGGCAAGTGTTCGCGACATGATAGATATACTGGTGAATTATTAGCTGTTCTCAATAAATACATATTTATTTTCTAAGAAAACAAAACCGCTGGATATAATCGATTGTATAGCAATCGATAGCTGGTACTTTTTGTGTCTCCAACTTTGGTGGAAGACACTGTGTTTCTGGTCATTCTGTGTGTGTAAATGTGTGTATGTCACACTTCTTGTTCGGGCCATATCTTGCAAATCCAGCGTCGGATTTTAACCAAATTTGGTACACAAATACTTTATGTAACATAAATGTGCCTTTGTTATATTGCGGCCATCTTGACCTACGTACTCCAGAATGAGGCTCCGTTTTGTAAAAATCTTGTTCAGCCTATATTTTGAGAACCGATCATCGCTTTTTGACCAGATTTGGTGTATAACTACTTTATATGATAAAGATCTGCCATTTGCAAGCGATGCACATCTTGACCTTATTTCAGAATGAAGTTCCGTTTTGTAAAAATCTTGTTTGGCCAATATCTCAAGAACTGATGGTCACTTTTTAATCAGATTTGGTTTATAACTACTTTAGTAAATGCTTCTTACAGATTTATCAATGCCGATGTGGGTGATAATGGCACTTGCTCCGACACGGGAATATTTACAGAATGTGGATTTTACCAAGCAATTGAAAGTGGCAATGGATCTCTTCTCGAGAGGGGTTTCCACAGAATGAAACTGGCGAAAACCGACCAAAGGAATCGCCTGGCGAATGCCTACCTCAATGATCAGATAATGATAATGCTGTCTCCCTCTACCGTTGGTAACTTCGACCCCGTTGAAGCCGTAAGCATGTGGAACGAGGCCTGGACGCCCATGCTGACCATGAAGCCTACACGTCAAACAAAGTGCACACGAGACAAAAATCAATGAAAACAAGAAAAACAAAATCAAGCAACTAGTAATCTCCATTCCTTAAGAACCAGGTATCATGCCTGAACCGCTAGAAAGAGCTGACCCGCCAGCAAAAAACAAAAACACATTGAAGAAGAGGCCATCATCCAAGAGGTACACACTGGCACAGAGTGCCTCTAAAAATAGTCACTGCTCTCCAGGAGTGGAGGTCCAAAACAGTGTATTCTTTTCATGACCCAGATTCCGGGTAGCAGGCCCTACTTTCTCTAGGCTTGTCCTAATTACGTTTTGGGAAATAGTTCCATTTTATTTTAAGTATAAATTGGCCAGTGATAGAGGTTGTTAATGTTAACTAACCAGTGAGAAACTCACTAGCATAGTGCAAGGGACTTATACTAGCTTTAACCATTGCAGGTCTTTCCTTTGGTGCGGAATAAACTAGCTCACTGGTAGGGTGAAATCCAGTCCAAAATGAAACCAAGAAGTTCTGCTAATCCTTACAGCATTCACATCACAAGAGATGTTCCAAACACAGTATTTGCAAGTCTTGTAGAGATAGCTTGCACAGCTATGTACGGGATAGAGGTTAGGAAGACTCCAGCTCTAACCATCTTGAAAGTCACCAAGAAAGAGAAACTTGAGATGATCCTCAATGCAATGAACCTACCATTGGATGTAATTGTCAAGCGTTCAGATATCCTGCACAAAAAGTTTTCTTCTTGGGCTCGTGCCCAAGTCATTATAAATGACAACTATTCCTGCATGATCAGATTCAATAAGAATTCAGAGAGACTGACACTAAATTGTAAATTTGGTTACTGGAATGAACATGGCGTGCCACAGCATATTTGGTAAAAGATATTAAAGTTATATGGATACAGAGATATCAAAGTTGGATGCATTTACAGGCCCAAGAGATGGCCTTAAGGTAATCAGTTTTAGCCAGGGCTCGACGTTAAGAAGATGGCAGTTAGAAGGTGAATGTGCGTGTTCAATGTGACATTGCCGATGAGTTGACAGCATCAACACAACATATTACAACCACGGCAACCGTCCACCACACTCGTGATGTTGTTCAAGTACCTCCAGCAGTTTCCTCCAAGAAAAAAAACTTCCACTAACTACTTGTGGAGAGCTCTGCAGTTTATGATGCACAGCTCATAGAGGGGGGGGGGGGGGGGGGGGCAGGAAGTGGGCAATGCCACCCAATTGAGTCATAGCCGATAGAACATGGCTTCTACCAGGGGCTTGCCAGGCAGAAGGCAATAAGCAAAATTCTCCCCTTATGGGATCACTGAGAGAAAAAGGAGAACAGCATCCTATTCGTGAAGTATATTACTTTCATATAAGCTGATATGTATGTAGGCCTTTAGTTCCCCTTTAAGCCCTTTTTTCATTTGTTGACATTCTTTAATGTACTGCATTTGTCCACTTCTTGCATAAATATTTGTAACTCAGTTGATGAATTTGAAGACTAATTCATAGTGAAGAAGTGTATATATGATTAAAAGTTTTACACAGTTTTTGCCAATATATAATTGGTCACTTTCCATACTGCAAGTTAAGAGTGTGTGAAACTTAAAAGGTATCCATCACAGGATTTTTCTAAATCATAGACACCTCTCCAGTTACTTGGTGTGACTGCATAATTTGTATTAGCACCTTCAAGATCGCTTGACTGATTAGCGTAGTTAGGATATCTGGTTACTAAAATGTTGTGAAGTACTAGACATTCCATAACAACCTTGATGACGTTTTTGGGTTGATGTAGCAATGTAGTTAACAGGCAACGAATTATGTTGCACAGAACTCCAAAGGCGTTTTCTGAAACCCTTCTAGCACGATTATTGAATATTCTGGATCCAACAGATAGTCCATGTGATGGGTACGGCTTCATCATCATGACAGTAATGCAAAAGCATCATCTCCCACTATGTGGTAGGGTATGGGTGTATCATCACCAGGTAGGGGAGTTGGGCCTGGAAAACATCCATTGCCACTTTCAATTGCTTGGTAAAATCCACATTCCGTAAATATTCCGGCGTCGAAGCAAGTGCCATTATCACCCACATCGGCATAGATAAATCTGTAAGAAGCATCTACTAAGGCTAATAACACCACCGAATGGAACCCTTATAATTGTAGTAATAAGTCCCAGCATTGTTAGGTTTTTTAATCACCACGTACACGTTTGCCATCAATCGCACCAATGCAGTTAGGATAGTTCCATCATAGCCTAAAGCAGTTCGCCACCTCCTTCCATTCTTCTTGCGTGTTTGGGCACTTGAGAACTTCATCTTTCTATTCTTGGATAATGGCTTCACAAACTTCTGGTATAATTTTACAAATTGTTTTGGAAACTACATGGAATGCATATTGCAATGACATGTATGAGTTGCCTGTTGTCAGATAACGTGAAGTTATTATTATTCGCAAACCCTGTGGTGAACTTCTTCACCACAACGTGTTTTTTTCTGAATATGACGACCAACCCTATGTATTAATTCATCAAACAGTTCTGGGGGTATCCTAGCATAATTCCTATATAATTCCAGCAGGTCAGATGTCAAGTGTCATGGCGATCTCTATGAGGCTTGACTGACGAGGTAACTATAGCTTCTTTATCAGGCAATTGACAATACGAGTCATGCTATAATAGACATTAAGATTGAGCGGAGGTCTTGGTGGTGATTTATAGCTTCGTCCAGAATGGCCTTTTTTGTACCACGTCGCCATAGTAATATTGGGGCATTACTTTCCCACACATAGTGTCTGGTGTCCCCCCCAAAAAGTCGGTTTTCTGCCCTCATTCGTTGCCCTCGCACGTCGCCATGGCAACAGTAAGGGAGATTCTTCAAATACACTATAAATCAAAAGTACCAATCAAAATAAAATATAATAAGACATAATCAAAGTATATTTTTGGGAAATTATGGTTTTAAGACATATTTTGTAAAAATGGAGAAAAAAAGGGCCCAAAAAACCTCTGCTTCCCCTCAGTCCCAAATCAAGATGGTAGACAGCATGGCAGATGTTTTTCAAGTGGGAGAGTTGGCCATCTTTTGGCAGCCACAACATGACGTGCAGGCGGTCCACATTGATAGTTATTAGTGAACATGGGCAAGGAAGCTTTGCTGAGTACGAAGTGACTGGTTTGGAGTCTCAGAGGAAAATCAAGGTGGCAGGCTGCTGGTTACAGAAACCCCAAGTCATTGAAGTTGACAGCAACTTGCTAGAAACTGAAATCACCCCTCCCCCCACCCCCCTAGAAACTGAAATCCATTAATTTATATTTGTTGTGCCTCAGTTTATTCAACTTCTTGTTACTGCATGAGTTATTGTTACGCAGGGCTCAACACTAACTTTTGAAGGCACCTGCCAAGTACACATTTTTCACCAGCCCTAAAAAAGTGTGAAAGAGTGCACATTAAATTAGAGATGTCATTGAGATCCCATTTTTTTCGATTCGATTTATTGCTGTACTCTTTCCGATATATCTATTTTATTCAATACAATATGTTTCGGCAATAACCTTGAGTAACGTACACAATCCTTGCAATTTCTCTAAAGAAAGCCATAAAGATTACTTCAATATTCTGTCAGTGTTCGGATGTGCATTATTTAAGCAGCCAAATGTATGGAAAAAGTATATTTTTCATCAATAAAAATACAGCAAAAATGTGGTAGATTATTTCTATTTGATACCCGAAGTTTCTGTTTGATTTCACTGACAAAATGAAAATGGTTATCGATCGATTAGTCGACAAGGATGTAAAAACACATTACCTACATAAAAGCGGGGACCATGTGCCTCCTTGAATTCCTGGAAACTCCTTAAATTCGGCAATTTCCTCTTCCATGGCCTGAATTAGGAATTTTTGGCCAAATTCTTGGAAAATTCCTGGAATTTTGTTCTGGGCCCTTAAAGTGACCTATAAGGTCAAAGCCGCTTATTGCATATTTTGCTTCATATTTAATGATGAAATCTACAAACGTCATGTAACTATGCGCAAGTTCGACAAATATGCAAGTTAGGCGTTGTCCAACTTAAATTTGTTTTAGAATTTTATATTTCTGGGTATTTCATATTTATTGTTTTAACATTAATTTTTAATAGCAACACATATATGTTTAAAAACATGCCAGTATTGTTTTTTGGCATTTGTTGCCGAGGTATTACTTTATGGATGAAGTATGTGTTGCCAGAAGTTCTCACTTTTTTTTTACATTCTTTTTTAGGTGTAGAGAAAACACTTTTGGGCAAGTGGCATGCTTCTTATTCTACTCAAAATGATAAGCATATGGAGTGATATAACACATGCATACTTTAGTCTGAGTATTCTTTACTTTGACCAAGTATTAATATTATTGAGTTCTGTCTTAATTATGCCCACCGCCGCAAAGGTCTGCCAAGGTGTTTTCTCTTTGACTTGAAGGAAGTTGATTTGGTACTAAGTTGAAGCGTATTGATTATTGAGTTTTGAGGAGGCAGCGAAAATCAAGAAATTATGTTGTATGAGAGAGAGAGCAGCGGTTATTTGGGGAATGAAACATTCATTTTGACTGAACTAAAACCTCATGTGTAAGTTGTCTCTACTTCAACAGAACCCCCATCTATCTCCTATTGACAGCAATTTGTAATTAGCTGTGTAGTCAACCATCAAATTTTTATTTTCAAGACATTAGAAAAGCTATTATATAAGTTCAGTCTGAGTTGTGTATTCTTCTCTATTCGGGTCTAATATCATCACTTATCTCATGATTGGCAAAATTCTAGGCTTTTGATTGGTCAATTGGAGGTTAATATGAGGCTGTATTAACCTCTTACAATCCTATATTAACCTCCCAGCATTCTTTTACTAACCAGCTGCTTTTTAGGTTAGGGAGAGTTGAGCATTGCATCAAATGATTATGCCCATGATGCATATCATGATGCGTATCATACTCCAAAACAGTTGATAACTAATAATACTAAGCTTTCTTTGTTATGGAAGTGTTGTTTTTTTATTGTAGATGCAATATGGGCCTCCTCAGGCATTCCAGAAGGGCTGCTCCTAGCAAAAGTAAAAGGGATTAACATCTACTCGGGAGATATTTCCAGCGTCAAGGCGGAATTTACAGATCAGGTAAAAGTTCAAAACAATGGAACATTTTTTGAAATGTACTGTTATCATTCTCTGTTAATAAGTTCACGCATTGTCAGTAAAATACGTTTATAACTTAATTAAATCCACACTTTCGATCTCTAGGATGCCTTTCAGGCTATAGCATTTAGGGTATGTTACAACCATTATTCAGCATTTAAGTCAACTCTTGGTTGCTGCTTAGGACGCTGCATTCTGGGGATTTTCCTATTATTTCTTTCAGGTTATGTCACATCAAGTGTGCTTAGCATCCCCAGAATGCCTTAATATTTAGTCATCTCTAGGATGCCTCTCTTCCTTGGGCATCTAGGGGATGTAACACTCATTATTCAGCCTTTGATATTCAGTCGTCCCTAGGTTGCTGCTATTGCTAAGACGTCCTAGGGATGCTTTTTAGACCAGAGCAATCTGGGGATGTTCCAATTCTTTCTTTCAGCTTTGGTCACCTCAAGTATGCTTGGCATCCCCAGAATGGGGATGTTTCAATTCTTTCTTTAAGGTTTGGTCACCTCAAGTGTGCTTGGCATCCCCAGAATGCCTTCATATTTAGTCATCTCTAGGATGCCTTTCATCCTTAGGCATCTAGGGGATGTAACACTCGTTATTCAGATTTTGATATTCAATCATCTCTAGGTTGCTGCTTTTGCTTAGACGTACTAGAGATGCTTTTTAGACCAGAGCATTCTGGGGATGTTCCAATTCTTGGGATTTTGCATGTGTGGAAATAATGCAACTGTCATGAACAAAGGCCCTACGCATACAGTGTAGGATTTTTTTTTATTAGTTTAAGCACTTTCCTTTACCAAGAATTCTGGTAATGATACAAACTTACTGCTCTTGGTCAGTTTTGATAAGATATGATTTTTCTCTTGATAAGATATGAATTTAACCATATAATATGTTTTTTCCCCCTTCGAAAAAACATTTCTATTTGATTCTTGTTTCAAGATACATGTCAAAATATAATCAAGTTTGTATTGAAATATAAGAAAGAATGATAAGTCCAGGACATAGCTGACAGCTATAAGGGCCTCCTCCTCAAGCACACTCTGAAGAAGTCACTGTCAACAGTGAGGAAAATGACACCTAGGTAGGCAATCATATTAAGCATCTTAACAAGATACGAAGAACAGAAATTATAATGAAAATATTTTTGATGCTATAGAAAGGAAAATTTGCAAATTTCAATTATAAAATTGTAGGCCAATATCTACAATCAACATTGGTTTTCTAATGACTCATCTTTAATATTTTTGGAGAAGCTCATTATTTTACCTATAACATCAGTTATAAAATATTCCTAAAAACAAATGTTGGCAAGAAAGAAATTTTTCTTGTAGCCTTGTGACAAATAGTATTTTTTATAAAATTATAAAAAGTTATAAAGCTTTTGAATGACTATGTATGCTGGATATTGGATTATAGAACATTTTCTATGAATATGACAAAGTTATGTCTGAGGCAAATTTTAATTTGTTATTATTTTGCATCTGCTTTATTACAGAGAATTTATTCTGAGTGTTATACAGCACATATCACAGGAAGATGTGAGCGAGTCAGAATTTGGCCTCAGAACTCATAAAACAATAAGGGGAGGGATGTAGCACTTTTAGAGAGCAATACTCTCAAACCAAACAGTTTTTTTGGGTTCTACTGTCCGCTGTTGCCACCTATTGGCACAACGGCCAACTATTTCGATCCCGCGAGATCCGCCGTGATATGGCAGATTGCCGACCAATACAACAGAAACCAGACGTGCTCTACGAAGCTAAAGTAAGTGAAAATACTTAAACTAGCATCATGTCTGATTAATAATGGCTATCTCCCATGAAGCACCAGCAGCCTTTCGGTCCTATCACAGCCTATTTAACATGCTGCTGAAAGTGCTTCACTCCTAAACGCAAAGGTGAGTAGCTTCTTCAAACAGATGTGAATTCATAAATGTAACCCCTGTGGTCTGTATATATGTATCAAACTATTATGAGAGAAAGAAGTTGTGTAGTACTGTTATAACTACTGCAAACTACTAACCCTGGCAGAGGGTACATGCTTTGTTGACAGCCATGCATATGTTCTATTCTTATTCGCGCCAGCTATTGTGGCTTTTCATATGTCATGCAATTGTCCGCACAGAAGACAGCCACGACATGAAGCAAGCAGTTTAGGTGTCCTCCACCTATCTTTCACGCTCACAAAGGTAGACCCTAAATTTTGTTTTAACCGCTTGGTTATTTTCCTACAAATAGTTCAATTGGCATTGCCTGAAACTGAATTCACTGTCAGTAAATTCGCACATAGAGAAACGGCAGAAAACAGGTACCTAACATAGAGGGCGCCATCTTTGCTATCTCAATTTCTCAAACACTCAAGTCAAATTATACCAGTTTGACTTGACTATGATATCGGTTAATAAGGGCAAGTTATTGTGTGCTCCCTCGGCGTTTAACCATTTCCTGGCTGCTAATAGCTATTTGAATAGACACATGCCAGGAGAACAAGCCCCAAAGAACAATGGGAATTAAGGTTACGAGTACCATTGCAAGCTAGTTAAAAGCCCCATTCCAAAACACACCTCACAGCAGCATAATCATATAAAAAGGTGTATCGCTAGATTCCAGTGTTATCTATGGCAAGCATTCCCTGCAAATAATCACTATTTACGGATATCCGAAATTCATTTACGGATATCCGAAATTCATTTACGGATATCCGAAATTCATTTTTGGATATCCGTAAATAATTTCGGATATCCGAAATTCATTTTCCAATATCCAAAAATCAGAGGAATTTCGGATATCCGTAAATGAATTTTGGATATCCGTAAATGAATTTCGGATATCCGTAAATGAATTATGGATATCCGTAAATGAATTTCGGATATCCGTAAATGAATTTTGGATATCCGTAAATGAATTTCGGATATCCGAAATTCAGCTTATTTTCCAATATCCATAAATGAATTTCGGATATCCGTAAATGAATTTTGGATATCCGAAATTCATTTACGGATATCCAAAATTCATTTACGGATATCCGAAATTCATTTACGGATATCCGAAATTCATTTACGGATATCCAAAATTCATAAGATTTTTGGATATTGGAAAATTGTCTCAAAAGGTGGAGCTGATGCAATGTTAGAATGATTTTTGGATATTGGAAATTCAGCGCATTTACGGATATCCGTAAATGAATTATGGATATCCGTAAATGAATTTTGGATATCCGTAAAAGAATTTCGGATATCCGTAAATGAATTTTGGATATCCGTAATTCAGCTGAATTTTGGATATACGAAAATGAATTTCGGATATCCGTAAATGAATTTTGGATATCCGTAAATGAATTTCGGATATCCATAAATGAATTTCGGATATCCGTAAATGAATTACGGATATCCGAAATTCAGCTGAATTTCGGATATCCGTAAATAGTGATTATTTGCAGGGAATGCTTGCCATAGTTATCAGGGAGAGAATATCGTAACCAGCCGTCTGTAGTCAACCCATATTCTAATTCATTTCAATATTTACAACTTTTCACTCAAATGACATAATCTCATTACTTACGCAGGGAATGGTCACTACAGGTTCACAGCAATGGTACTCATCACTTTAAGATCTGCTTGTCAATAGCACCACAAATATTGTGTATCTCTCCTATGGCAGGCATATTTTAGTTAACATCTAACATCTAATATCTATCTATAGATATAGATATAGATATATATTTCGCCACTAAGGTTCGACTTAATTTGGTCTTCGTTGACGACATATGGCGATGTGGATAAGGAGTACTAAAATGTTCACGTTTTTTTCGGCCTGTATTCTAATCTGAAGCGAAGAAAAGCTGTCCGGTAGATTTGCCTCTGCTGAGGATTCCACTAATTGTCATATGGCGAGAAATTACTCCATAGAAAATCCAATGTGCATTTCCATATATATTAACAGATGAAAATTTATCATTTACAATGAACAATATATTTTTGAATCAAACTTATCTTAGAGTGAGTCTTTTATATAAGGAGTCACTTCATTTACACACAATTTTCTAATACCCATAATAACCATCTAAATCGAGCCAGCCAAGTTTACGTTGAGTAGGTAAACATGGCTATTATGTTTAATAACACTCTAGTTAACATGCTATTTAACATTTGTGACCTCCTGTGTTACATCCTATTAAGACAACAATACTTGTTTTGAATCTTCCACCTTGTGATTAATTATTTTATAATTGTAATGTACTTGCGATAAACTCCTTTGCGCCAGTTATAGATTATAATAGGAATCCATCATCCTGAGTCTTTCGCCTGCTAAGGCCATAATGGAATTGGGTGGCTAAGTGCATGTTGAGGTTTGCGAGTTGAAATTGAGCAACCCAATCAGGGTGGGCACAGCTTTGAGTTCTCCAACTGACTTGACGGCGCGGGCGCCGTGTCTCCGCTCAGATGTGCATGTCCTACCAAAATATTACACCCCAATTCCATAAGTTCACCTTTTAGATTGAAACTTTCTGGATCGGGTGATTATCAAACAATGGAATTGATGAACTGTTTCGATAGTCATTTCTCCTTTCGCAACAGGAACATGTAAATGTATCTATAGAAAAATTCAAATGATAGTGTTCATCTTTACACCTTTTCTTTTTTACTACAATGCACAACGAATTTGTCAAAAATCAATCAGACGATTGCTAAACATAGAGTTTGCACATTTCTGATTTAGTTATTGTTGGCGGTAATTAGAGTATTGTCCATGTGTTTGTATCCTGTTTTTCCGCCATCACCCCCTCGTTATCACCCCTGAGTGGGAGGATACAGGGTTGGCCCGAATTGCATTTATCCTGGTTGACTGAATAGATGGCTTCAGGTTTAGGGATGTGGTGGTGCGTGGGGATTGATTGAATTTGCAGACAGAACGTATGTCACTTGACTGAAAGTGGAATTTACGGATGTGAGACTTATCTAGAACTGGATGTGAACTGAACTGCTTTTCAATACTAAAAAAAAATATTATGAAAATTGTGGTATGTTTAAACCTATAAAATCGACACTGAAGTGTCTTAAATTGCACAAAAGTCTCTCTCCCTCTCGGCACACCTTCACGGTGACAGACCCACTGCTTGTAAGCCTCAGGTGCTGTCGCGAGGAACCTTTTCAAAGAGTTCCATAAAGCTATTTTTATACTAAAATGTATATTTCTGGACTCAATAAAATCAACACAATCAAATAAAATATGTTTGACAGTCAATTGACAGTCACACGCTATACATTGTGGAGGATCTTCCCCTTTCAAAAGGAAGCAGTGAGTCAAATGAGTGTGACCAATTCGAATTCTTGATAAAACACTCTCCTCACGTCTAATGATTCAAGAACCTCCAGGCCAAAGACCCAGCTGAGGATGAATCTCATGTAGTTTGTTTTTTGCTGCCTCATCCCACTGAGACTGCCATTTGCGTTTTAAAAGGATATTGATGTGTTTTTTAAAATCACCATCAGGAATTGGAACATCTGTGACTCTTCTCGAAAGACCAGCCTTGGCAGCAGTGTCTGCCTCTTGATCACCTATGATGCCAACATGACTGGGAATGCAGTAAAATAATATTATTTTATCTTGGTACTGTACTAGCCAATTGAGGCATTCCAGTATCAGTTAAGGACAAGAGAATTGTAATGTACTTGCGATAAACTCCTTTGCGCCAGTTATATATTATAATAGGAATCCATCATCCTGAGTCTTTCGCCTGCTAAGGTCATAATGCAATTGGGTGCCTAAGTGCATGTGGAGGTTTGCGAGTTGAAATTGAGCTACCCAATCAGGGTGGGCACAGTTTTGAGTTGTCCAACTGACTTGCCGGCGCGGGCACCGTGTCCCCACTCAGATTTGCGTGTCCTACCAAAATATTACACCCCAATTCCATAAGTTCACCTTTTAGATTGAAACTTTCTGGATCGGGTGATTATCAAACAATGGAATTGATGAACTGTTTCGATAGTCATTTCTCCTTTCGCAACAGGAACATGTAAATGTATATATAGAAAAATTCAAATGATAGTGTTCATCTTTACACCTTTACTTTTTTACTACATTGCACAACGAATTTGTCAAAAATCAATCAGACGATTGCTAAACATAGAGTTTGTACATTTCTGATTTAGTTATTGTTGGTGGTAATTAGAGTATTGTCCATGTGTTTGTATCCTGTTTTTCCGCCATCACCCCCTCGTTATCACCCCTGAGTGGGAGGATACAGGGTTGGCCCGAATTGCATTTATCCTGGTTGACTGAATAGATGGCTTTAGGTTTAGGGATGTGGTGGTGCATGGAGATTGATTGCATTTGCAGACAGAACGTATGTCACTTGACTGAAAGTAGAATTTATGGATGTGAGACTTATCTAGAACTGGATGTGAACTGAACTGCTTTTCAATACTAAAAAAAATATTATGAAAATTGTGGTATGTTTAAACCTGTAAAATCGACACTGAAGTGTCTTAAATTGCACAAAAGTCTCTCTCCCTCTTGGCACACCTTCACCGTGACAGACCCGCCGCTTGTAAGCCTCAGGTGCTGTCGCGAGGAACCTTTTCAAAGAGTTCCATAAAGCTAATTATATACTAAAATGTCTATTTCTGGACTCAATAAAATCAACACAATCAAATAAAATATGTTTGACAGTCAATTGACAGTCACACGCTATACATTGTGGAGGATCTTCCCCTTTCAAAAGGAAGCAGTGAGTCAAATGAGTGTGACCAATTCGAATTCTTGATAAAACACTCACCTCACGCCTAATGATTCGAAATCTCCAGGCAAAAGACCCAGCTGAGGATGAATCTCAATTAGTTTGTTTTTTGCTGCCTCATCCCACTGAGACTGCCATTTGCGTTTTAAAAAGATATTGATGTGTTTTTTAAAATCACCATAAGGAATTGGAACATCTGTGACTCATCTCGAAAGACCAGCCTTGGCAGCATTGTCTGCCTCTTGATCGCCTATGATGCCAACATGACTGGGAATGCAGTAAAATAATATTATTTTATCTTGGTACTGTACTAGCCAATTGAGGCGTTCCAGTATCAGTAAAGGACAAGAGGATGTGTCCAGTCTTCGCCCGAAATGGCCTAAAGAGCAGACTTTGAATCTGAGAAAATAATAAAATTCCTTTCATCATCTGCCGTCTCCACCCTATCAAGAGCAAGGTACAGAGCGTGCATCTCTGCAGAGAATATCAAAGACTTGTCTGGAAGACGTTCAATGGAAGAATAATTATCAATGACCGCTGCTGCTGCAGCCTTGTCATCTGAAACAGAGCCATCAGTGTAGATAAAACCAGTCTCGAAAGACATCCTTCACCTCATTATGTAGGCTCAAGTACTTTGAAGGATCTGATTGATCCTTCTTGGCATACGAAAGAGTGAGGTTTGTATGGAAAGCCATTCTTGCAGAAAAGCACTATTTGTCATTAATGATAAATGAATTGTCATTAATGACAATTCATTTATCATTAATGATAAATGAATTGTCATTAATGTATGGAATGTTTTCTCTGCATTTAATCAGTATTTTTCTTTAATGGTAAATGATTTTTCTTTAATGATAAATGATTTTTCTTTAATGATAAATGATTTTTCATTAAAGAAAAATGATTTATCATTAAAGAAAAATGATTTTTCTTTAATGATAAATCATTTTTCTTTAATGATAAATCATTTTTCTTTAATGATAAATCATTTTTCTTTAATGATAAATCATTTTTCTTTAATGATAAATCGATGTATTTTTCTTTAATGATAAATCATTTATCATTAATGATAAATCATTTATCATTAAAGAGAATTCGTGTTGATTTTTCTTTAAAGAAAAATCCTCTGATTTTTCTTTAATGAAAAATCATTTATCATTAAAGAAAAATCATTTATCATTAAAGAAAAATCATTTATCATTAAAGAAAAATCATTTTTCTTTAAAGAGAATTCGCCGCAAATTTCCATTAATGATAAATGATTTTTCTTTAAAGAAAAATGATCATCATTAATGGGATTTGACACATACGGGCATTCGTTTAACCCACAGAATGATTTTTCTTTAATGATAAATGATTTATCATTAATGATAAATGATTTATCATTAATGATAAATGATTTATCATTAAAGAAAAATGATTTATCATTAATGATAAATGATTTATCATTAATGATAAATGATTTATCATTAATGATAAATGATTTATCATTAAAGAAAAATGATTTTTCTTTAATGATAAATGATTTATCATTAATGATAAATGATTTATCATTAATGATAAATGATTTATCATTAATGATAAATGATTTTTCTTTAATGATAAATGATTTTTCTTTAATGATAAATGATTTTTCTTTAATGATAAATGAATTATCATTAATGATAAATGATTTATCATTAATGATAAATGATTTATCATTAATGATAAATCATTTATCATTAAAGAATGAATGAATGAATGATTTCTTAAAGGCACATCGGCGCACAAAGGC
Source organism: Maea johnstoni (assembly GCA_963942565.1). Lineage (NCBI taxonomy): Eukaryota > Metazoa > Annelida > Polychaeta > Spionida > Magelonidae > Maea > Maea johnstoni. Next base: position 3,184,353 of record OZ012701.1, read on the forward strand.
CATTTAGTGCCATAAAAATTGTGTAAAACAATGGTCCTTTGTTATTGTTGAAAACAATAACAAAGCAATGGATGAATAAAAATGATCACAAAATAATGAACAACTTCAAAATATAATTTCCATATAACAGGTTGTTTCAAAAGAAACTATAAATCCTCAAAATGTTTTACAAGCGGTAAAACAGACCAATCTCATGTAAATAAGATAAAATGCTGTCTGGAGGAACCTTTTCAAAGAGTTCCCTAAAGCTATTTACACTAAAATGTCTATTTCTGGATTCAATAAAATCGACACACTCAAATAAAATATGCTTGACAGTCAATTGACAATCACACGCTGTACATTGTGGAGGATCTTCCCCTTTCAAAAGGAAGCAGTGAGTCAAATGAGTGTGACCAATTCGGATTCTTGCTAAAACACTCTCCTCACGTCTAATGATTCGAGAACCTCCAGGCCAAAGACCCAACTGTGGATGAATTTCATGTAGTTTGTTGTTTACAGCCTCATCCCACTGAGACTGCTATTTGCATTTTAAAAGGACATTGATGTGCTTTTTAAAATCACCATAAGGAATTGGAACATTTGCGACTCTTCTCGAAAGACCAGCCTTGGCAGCAGCATCTGCCTTTTCATTACCCCTAATGCCAACATGACTGGGGATCCAGTAAAATAATATTCTTTTCTCTTGGTAGTGTACTAACCAATTGAGGCGTTCAAGTATGTAGAGGACAAGAGGATGTGTCCAGTCTTGGCCCGAAATGGCTTGAAGAGCAGACTTTGAATCAGAGAAAATAATAAAATTCCTTTCATCATCATCTGCCATCTCCACCCTATCAAGAGCTAGATAGAGAGCATGCAACTCGGCAGAAAATATAGAGGACTTATCTGGAAGACGTTCAATGGAAGAATAATTATCAATGACTGCTGCTGCTGCAGCCTTGTCATCTGCAACAGAGCCATCAGTGTAGATGAAGTCATAGTCTCGGAAGACATCCTTCACCTCATTGTGCAAACTTATGTACTGAGAAGGATCCGTTTGATCCTTCTTGGCATACGAAAGAGTGAGGTTGACCATAGCAGTTGGATATGTCCATGGAGGAGTTTCAGGAAATTCAAATTTTGCGATGATGTCAGGATTAAAATCTAACTCTTCCAATGATTCCTTAATACGAATACCAAAAGTTGGAATGACTCTTGGTTTTCTAGCAAAAAGGTCCACATATCGAGGATTAAAAATAGTTTCGTAAACAGGGTTATTTGGGTTGGCAGCTATTTTAGTTGCAAATTGGAGAGCAAGCTTTTCTCTTCTAAGGCGAAGAGGGAGCTCATTCGCCTCAGCACAAAGACTATCTGCAGGAGAGGTTCTAAAGGCTCCAAGACAAAGCCTCAAACCTTGATTTTGAATAGGATCCAGCAAAGAGATATAAGATTTACATGCTGCTCCGTAGATAAAACATCCATAGTCTAGCTTTGAACGAACAAGGGCCCTATATAGTCGTACAAGAACTATACGATCCCCACCCCAGTCGGTACTGGAAACAACACGCAACAAATTCAAAGCCTTGATACACTTTTTCTTCAGGCCTTTGATATGAGGGACAAAAGTCAATTTTGAATCGAGTAAAATGCCAAGGAACTTTGTTTCCTTCTTTACAGGAATGGGGTTATCATAAAGGACCAAGTAGGGATCTGGATGAAGACCCCTCCTTCGACAAAAATGGACACAAACAGTCTTTGATTGGGAGAATTTAAAACCATTATTGTCAGCCCAATCTTCTATTCTATTTAGATGAAGTTGGAGCTGCCTTTCTATAGCGTGCATATGTTTTGATCGATATGAGACACCAAAGTCATCCACAAATAAAGTCTTGTCAACACCATTTCTTATACAGCTGGTGATGCTGTTGATTTTGACTATAAAAAGGGTGACAGATAAAATGCTCCCCTGAGGAACTCCCATTTCTTGATCATAAAAGTCAGAGAGGGATGTCCCCACTCTGACTCGAAATTTCCTCTGATAAAAAGTTTTGTATAAAAAGGGGTAAACGTCCCCTGAGGTCCATATCATGTAAATTTTTCATAATGCCATATTTCCAAGTGGTGTCATATGCCTTTTCAAGGTCAAAAAAGACAGACACCACATGTTCCCCATTTAAAAATCCCTCTCTTACAAATGTCTCAAATCGCACAAGATGATCCATTGTGCTTCGCGTTTTCCGGAAGCCACTTTGGGCTTCCGTGATAAGTGAAGAAGATTCAAGATACCAAACAAGACGATCGTTTATCATTCGTTCCATGGTCTTACAGACACAACTGGTCAAAGCTATTGGGCGGTAATTATTAGGATCTTTGGAGTCTTTTCCTGGTTTGGCAATGGGTATGATAGTGGCTTCTCTCCAGGAAGGTGGAAACTCTCCAGTTTCCCAAATATTATTAAAAACTTTTAAAAGGCACTGGAGAGAAGCTAGAGGAAGATGCTTCAAAATCTGATAATGTATTTGGTCAGGGCCAGGAGCTGTGTCATGGGCTTTACCAAGCGCAGTCCTGAGCTCATCCATTGAAAAGGGTTGATTATATGGTTCGGTATTGTCAGATTGGAATATAAGGGGATGTCTCTCTTGTCTATTTTTGATGCGTTGGAACTTAGAAGAATAATGTGCAGAGGAGGAATTGAAGGATATTGCCTCCCCAATGGTATTGGCAATATCCCTTGGTTGCGTTATTTTCTGGCCATTCTTCTCAATATGTTTTACTGACGGACTGCCCCCTTACCCTTGATTTTACGGACCATGTCCCAGCATTTCTTCATAGACGTTCTGGCATTTAATTTGGATACATATTCGTGCCAACTTTTCTTTTTGTTGGCACGAATGACCTGTCTTGCTTTAGCACTCTTTATACGATATAGTTGTAAATTTGCATTTGTTAGAGATCTCTTAAAAACTCTAAGAGATCTCTTTCGTTCTAAAATAGCTTCCTTACACTCATCAGAAAACCATGGCTTCTGTGGCTTCGTCGGGTTGGGATTTGATTTTGGGATTGTTTCATTGGCAATTTCACAAAGCTGGTCAATAAATGTTTCCAGCTGGAGACCTCCATCGAGATCATCTTGAGGAAAGGCCTCCAAACACAGGTCTTTGAAAAGATTCCAATCAGCTTTGTGAAACTGCCACTTTGGTGGTCTGTCGTCTGGAGGATGATAATGACTCTTTAAGATGATAGGAAAATGGTCACTACCATGAAGATCTTCCTCCACCCTCCATGTAAAATCCATGACAAGTGAAGGAGAGCACATAGTGAGATCTATTGATGTAAAAGAACCAGTTGCTGGATGCAGATAAGTCGGGGTGTCATCATTAAAGAGGCAGATATTACTTCTAGTCATGAATGTCTCCATGACCTTACCCTTTGCGTCCGATTTATTCCCTCCCCACAAATAATTGTGAGAATTAAAATCCCCAACAATCATAAATGGCTTAGGTAATTGGCTTTCTAAGTGTGTAAGGTCACGGAGATGAAGTGCAGTGCTAGGAGGAATATAAAGATTGCAGAAGGTAATTGTAGTGTGGAGAGTCACCTTTACAACAATCGCTTGCAAAGGTGAGGTCACATCTACAACACTCTGAGGTAGATTGCTTTTGATAAATATTGAGACACCACCATGTGCTCTATCCATATCATCTATTCTTCCAGATTTATGGTGAGCAACATAACCTTTTAAAGTCATTTGATCATCTTTGAGGTTTGTCTCTTGGAGACAAATGACAGGAGCATTATATTTTTGAGCTAATAGTTCAAGTTCCTGCCGGTTTGCTGCAAGTCCTCGACAGTTCCACTGAATAATAAAGCCACTAGCCATGGTGAGAAAAAGGAGAAAGGAAAGAGATATGTTGGATAAAATCAATAAAAGTGTCATTTTGATGGTATGAGGTGTACTCTCGCCTTTGGTTGGTGTGGCTTTGGTACATCCTCACAGTCCATTGTTTCAAATGACCTCTCTCTGCGGATTTGAGAGAGAGGATCACATGAACCTTTGGATGGTCTGGAGCCTAAGGAATTTCTCCTAGGCTCCTGACTGCCACCCTGAGGGGCAGTGATGGGTTTGCGTGTATACGATTTATTATTTTGTGATGGCTTTGGAGGGATTTTTGCTTTTGCAGTGGTAGGTTCAATGATATTTATAGGTTGTTGTGATGGTTCATTTACTGTTTGTGTAGACATTGTTGCATGAGATGGAGTTGGAGTGATGTGTTTTTCAGGTGTAGGAAGAAGTGTGAAGTCTGTTGCATTGATTGGCCAGGTGATGTCGGTTTGGGTCTGAATGGATGAGAACTGAGGTTGGTCAACTGTTGCTGCCCGAGCATAAGATTTTTTTTTCAGTGCTGGATTTATTTTGAACTATTTTCCTAGCTTCTGGAAAAGGCACTTGCTGTTTAAATTTAACAGATTGAACCTCCTTCTCAAAAATCCATTTAGAGCAGGTTCTACTGTATGCGGGATGATCACCAGAACAGTTGACACATTTTATGGGATGATCACAAGGAGTATCTCCATGGTCATCCATGGAGCATTTTGGGCATTTGGAGGGATTTTTGCAAGTGTTTTTGTGATGTCCAAACTGTTGGCAACCGAAACATCTCAGAGGGTTGGGGATGAATGGGGAAACGTTCACTTTCAAAAAGCCTACATTGATTTCGGAAGGAACTGTACTCCCATGGAAGGTGAGGATGATGGTTGCAGTTGTAATTTTGTTTCCATCTTTTGTGATTATAATTTTCTGTGCCTCACTAACACCTTGCTCTTTAAGATTGTCAACTATGTCTTCCACGGGAGTAAACTTCAGTTCGCTGCACCGGATGACACCCTTGATGGTATTCAGTGTCCTATGGGGGGATATTTTAACTGGAACATTGACTAGCATTGACGTCTTCATAAGATTTTTGTAATGAGATTCCTTTTCAACCTCCACCAAGATATCGCCTGATCTGAGATGTTTCACTTGTTTTGGTGTACCTGCTAAGCCTTGGATGCTTTTGGCAATGGCAAAGGGAGATAAAGAGGTGAGTAGTTTTTCTGGAGATGCGGGCTGGGTCACTAAAAAGTGTGGCCAGAAATTCTTTGTTGAGGTATTGTCATCATCGGATAGATAATCTTCTAATGTTCTTTTTTGGGTTTTTGATGAAGCCATATGAGAGATGTATTGTTCGTCCGCTGTGGTCCCCAGCCTTACTTCGACTCCAACAAGGGGTATACAGAGGTGCGGGGCAGTGCCATCAGCGCACATGTAAACAGGGATACACACTGGATATACTCACAATTTATACAAATAAAAAGACATGTACAAACCCTGATTGGCCCATGAGCAATCGCCTTCTAGGAAGAGATCAAGATGGTCATTAACAACGGCTAAGTTGAACGACCACGTCAACCTCTCCCTAGGGCATGGCATTACCAGCCGATTGATCTAGACCGAGCCAAATCAGACCGCCTGTCTAGATGAAATAAGGGCCAAAGTGGCGTGTTGGAGATAATAGATCCGTAGATCCATCACCCCTCAACCACCAGGATCCCGTCTTCCAATTTCACAGGCCGCAGCCCACGGCAAACAAGCTGCCTCCAACCGGGAGGTACGGGGACTACATCTTAGTCTGACCTCTCCCCATCGACCTATCTGGTATGGTTGAACCTACCAGGGATTAGAAATCCCAACCAGCATAGCTCTCAGGATCCTAAAGGCACACAAGCCTCTCCACCACGACAAGGTGGTAGCCAAACGGAGAGGTTTATCATTAAAGAAAAATGATTTATCATTAATGATAAATGATTTATCATTAAAGAAAAATCAAGAGGATTTTTCTTTAATGATAAATCAATTCTCTTTAAAGAGAATTCAACACAAATTTTCTTTAAAGAAAAATGATTTTTCTTTAATGATGAATGATTTTTCTTTAATGATAAATCATTTTTCTTTAATGATAAATGATTTTTCTTTAATGATAAATCATTTTTCTTTAAAGAAAATACCTTGATTTATCATTAATGATAAATGATTTTTCTTTAATGATAAATGATTTTTCTTTAAAGAAAAATCAAGTTGAATTCTCTTTAATGATAAATGATTTTTCTTTAATGATAAATGAATTTTCTTTAATGATAAATGATTTTTCTTTAAAGACAATTCAATTTCTGATTTATCATTAATGATAAATGATTTATCATTAATGATAAATGATTTATCATTAATGATAAATAAATTCTCTTTAATGATAAATAATTCTCTTTAAAGAAAAATAGTGATTAAATGCAGAGAAAACATTCCATATTAATGACAATTCATTTATCATTAATGATAAATGAATTGTCATTAGAGACAATTCATTTGTATGGAATGTTTTCTCTGCATTTAATCAGTATTTTTCTTTAATGATAAATGATTTTTCTTTAATGATAAATGATTTTTCTTTAATGATAAATGATTTTTCATTAAAGAAAAATAGAGGTATTTTTCATTAATGATAAATCATTTTTCTTTAAAGATAATTCGTTACGAATTTTCTTTAAAGAAAAATGATTTATCATTAAAGAAAAATGATTTTTCTTTAATGATAAATCATTTTTCTTTAATGATAAATCATTTTTCTTTAATGATAAATCATTTTTCTTTAATGATAAATCATTTTTCTTTAATGATAAATCGATGTATTTTTCTTTAATGATAAATCATTTATCATTAATGATAAATCATTTATCATTAAAGAGAATTCGGGTTGATTTTTCTTTAAAGAAAAATCTTTATCATTAAAGAAAAATGATTTATCATTAATGATAAATCATTTATCATTAAAGAGAAATCATTTATCATTAATGATAAATCATTTATAATGTATGGAATGTTTTCTCTGCATTTAATCAGTATTTTTCTTTAATGATAAATGATTTTTCTTTAATGATAAATGATTTTTCTTTAATGATAAATGATTTTTCATTAAAGAAAAATAGAGGTATTTTTCATTAATGATAAATCATTTTTCTTTAAAGAGAATTCGTTACGAATTTTCTTTAAAGAAAAATGATTTATCATTAAAGAAAAATGATTTTTCTTAAATGATAAATCATTTTTCTTTAATGATAAATCATTTTCCTTTAATGATAAATCATTTTTCATTAATGATAAATCATTTTTCTTTAATGATAAATCGAGGTATTTTTCTTTAATGATAAATCATTTATCATTAATGATAAATCATTTATCATTAAGAGAATTCGTGTTGATTTTTCTTTAAAGAAAAATCCTCTGATTTTTCTTTAATGAAAAATCATTTATCATTAAAGAAAAATCATTTATCATTAAAGAAAAATCATTTATCATTAAAGAAAAATCATTTTTCTTTAAAGAATATTCGCCGCGAATTTCCATTAATGATAAATGATTTTTCTTTAATGAAAAATCATTTATCATTAATGGGATTTGACACATAGGGGCATTCGTTTAACCCACAGAATGATTTTTCTTTAATGATAAATGATTTATCATTAATGATAAATGATTTATCATTAAAGAAAAATACCTTGATTTATCATTAAAGAAAAATGATTTATCATTAATGATAAATCATTTATCATTAATGATAAATCATTTATCATTAATGATAAATCATTTATCATTAAAGAAAAATCAAGAGGATTTTTCTTTAATGGGAAATACGAGTAATTTTCTTTAAAGAAAAATCATTTTTCTTTAATGATAAATCAATTCTCTTTAAAGAGAATTCAACGCGAATTATCTTTAATGATAAATGATTTATCATTAATGATAAATGATTTTTCTTTAATGATAAATGATTTATCATTAATGATAAATCATTTATCATTAATGATAAATGATTTATCATTAATGATAAATAATTTATCATTAAAGAAAAATACCTTGATTTTTCAATAATGATAAATCATTTATCATTAAAGAAAAATCAAGTTGAATTCTCTTTAATGATAAATGATTTTTCTTTAATGATAAATGATTTCTCTTTAATGATAAATGATTTTTCTTTAAAGACAATTCAATTTCTCATTTTTCTTTAATGATAAATGATTTATCATTAATGATAAATGATTTATCATTAAAGATAATTAAATTCTCTTTAAAGAAAAATAATTCTCTTTAAAGAAAAAAAGTGATTAAATGCAGAGAAAACATTCCATACATTAATGATAAATGATTTATCATTAATGATAAATGCTTAATCATTAATGATAGATCATTTATCTTTAAAGAAAAATCATTTATCATTAAAGAAAAATCATTTATCATTAAAGAAAAATCATTTATCATTAAAGAAAAATCATTTTTCTTTAATGATAAATCATTTATCATTAATGATTGCGATATTTTTTGGCCACTCCTTTCAATATGCTTTACGGATGGACCTCCCCCCTTGCCCTTAATTTTACGGACCATGTCCCAGCATTTTTTTTATAGACGTTCTGGACACATATTCGCGCCAACTATTCTTTTTGTTGGCACGAATGACCTGTCTTGATTTAGCTCTTCTTATACGATATTCTTGTAAATTTGTATTTGTTGGAGATCTTTGAAAAACTCTAAGAGATCTCTTTCTTTCTAATATAGCTTCCTTACACTCATCAGAAAACCATGGCTCCTGTGGCTTCTTGGGGTTGGGATTTGATTTTGGGATTAATGTTTCGTTGGCAATTTCACAAAGCTTGTCAACAAATGTTTCCAGCTGGAGACTTCCATCAAGATCATCTTGAGGAAAGGCCTCCAAACACAGCTCTTTAAAAAGATTCCAATCAGCTTTGTGAAACTGCCACTTTGGTGGTCAGTCGTCTGGAGGATGATAATGACTTTTTAAGATGATCGGAAAATGGTCACTTTCATGAAGATCTTCCTCCACCCTCAATGTAAAATCCATGAAAAGTGAAGGAGAGCATATAGTGAGATCTTTTGACGTAAGAGAACCAGTTGCTGGATGCAGATAAGTTGGGGTGTCATCATTAAAGAAGCAGATATTACTTTTAGTCTTGAACCTCTCAATGACCTTACCCTTGGCGTCATTTTTATTCCCTCCCCACAAGTAATTGTGAGAATTAAAATCCCCAACAATCACAAATGGCTTAGGTAATTGGTCTTCTATGTTTGCAAGGCCACAGAGATGAAGAGCGGTGGTAGGAGGAATATAAAAATTGCAGAAGGTAATTGTAGTGTGGAGAGTAACCTTTACATCAATCGCTTGCAAAGGCGAGGTCACATCTACAAAACTCTGGGGCCGGTTGCACCAACCTGACTCAGACTCAAGGCTCAACTTTGAGCCCATTTCCAGATTTGAGACTTGAGCCCTTTTTGGGTTGCACCAAGGAGTTTGGGCTCAAGTCTCAAACTGAGTCCATGGACTCAGGCTCAAGACTCAAGGCTCAACTGGGAAAAGGGCTCAAGTCTCAAATGTTTTTAAAAATATACATAAACAGGGCCCAACAATGCCCCAACATTTACAGGAAATCACACATTTTCCTGTATGTGTTGAGTGGCCATGCTTGACATGCTCAACATGGCTGCTGAACACGTCATGTGTGTACGCCATGCTTGTGTACGTGTACGCGATCGTTGAACGTGAACTTGTGAACACTGTGTTTCTGAACACAACGTCACAAGCTTCAATTATGGCTGCATCTGCACCAACGTCCGACCTGGAGCGATTAGAAGTAATGGTTGGAGCTCGCCAACGGTCCGCCAACTGGCCAAAGCCAATGGTGGATACGTTGGTTGCAATCTGCAACAAGAGATATGACGTGATTGAGTGGAAGTTCTCAATGTCTGTGACGGGAAAAGGGAAAAATGATGCCTGGCAGGCATCAAGTTGTCATGGATGTAAATAGGTGAGGCATTGAAAAGCAGGTCTACAAAACAGTTTAAAGATTAAATAAGTATGTGTTACCTTTTAGATGTAAAGATGTCCTTGCTGTTTTCCTGTTTTGTATCAGAATAGAAGGAAACTGCCTTGGAGTTGTTTATACCATGCCATCATCATGGCGTCTCGTTGTGTTGTGTTTGTACAGAGCTGATGTGTTCACGATTTTTTGGGCACTATCATTGTAGCAGAGTGTAGTATTTAATTTAATTTCTTTATAATTTACCACGCTGGGACATTGTTATTAAGTTTAGTTTGATGAAATGTTTTTATTCGAAGATTTTCATAGTTTTTTTGATATATTAAAGTCATTTTACCAGGTACATGTTCGCGTGAGTACACAAAAAATTGCATGTATAGTTTATACTGCATAACAAATCATGCGAATGCTGGTTGTCACTTAGAGCAACTTTATCATGGTGCACGCTGTGTATAAACAAGTGCTAAACTGTACATGATGGGAACACACTTTAGGATACATCAGGATAAGTTTATGTGCATGGTCACATTGATTTTTTAAAACTTATATATCTTTAAATGTGAGCAATTTGAATTCCTTCTGTTTTATTGTTATGTTTACTGCATATCTCAATGTACATTGTATATCTATACTTACAGGAGCCAACATCATTGCACACTATAATCTTTCTTTATTGTACATGATCAAAATGTAACATACAGGGTGTAACAGCAATATAATCGATAAGTAGAGGGGAAGTAAGTTGGCACACATCAATTGACAATGAGTGATATCTTCAGTCGTTCAGGACATGTTTATTATTTTTGAGTAAAGTAGCAGATACTTCTGCTCATTTACTGGTATTACTTAAAGGAGCAGACAGAGTAGGTACAGTTAATTCTAGTCTATGTTTTTAAACTCTTTTAGTGATGTTTCATTTAAAGCTGCATATCTTAGCTTGGAGGTTATTTTTTATTTCTTTTAAAGTATGCAGGTTGAAAATGATATTCTTGTATTAGGGAAAGTCACTATCTGCACATCCATTACATTTCCGTCTTTCTGTTCTATATATATTTTCAGTGTTGCTAAGGACCGTGAGGTGGTGACCGTCGATCAGGCAAAAAAAAATATGGAAGAACTTCAAATCCAGGTGCCGGCAGAGGGAAAGAAACAGTAGTCACCCCCCAACTGGAGGTGGTCCACAATCCCCCCCACCATCGGGCGCTGAAGAGGATCTCCTCCGAGAGCATGGGGATAAAGAGAACGTCTCAGGGATATTTGGCGCACCAGATTCAGACATGGTGGAAGGCTTCGAGGTCAGCCTCCCCGAAATGAGTAAGTATCGTATGCATGGTCTTAGCCAGCAGGGCATCTGGGTGTCTTTTTGGACACCCAAACCCTTAAAAAGAATCCCTCAAGATACCCCAAAGGAATTTGTGAGGAATTTCTTAAAATGCCAATCATTTAAGCATATAATTGAATTTTTTCATCATCATATAATTCCCATGACCTTGTAAAAGGATATCATACCTCATTTTGATCAATATATACATGTTTATGTTTGAAATCTGAGTACATTGTGGTCCACCTTAAATCAAATTAAATCTTGGTGCCATCCTCTTCCTGATTTAAGCAGATGTCTTACATAAGACTGTTGATTCAGAGTGCCTTCCATATGTACATTGGATTTAAGTTTGACAGCAATGTAAACCTGGAACATTGTTGGCATTGGCAATTGTGAAATTGCGTTCGATCATCATAATCTGAGATACAAACAAAAGCTGTTCGGCATGTTTGAACAATCGAAAGAACACTAGTATTTTCCATGTTTTTTTCCTTTGGTAATATTACTAACGTTTTGAAGAGATACGTGGAGTTTCAAAGGGCAGAAAAAACTTTAGGATAGAGCTTTTATGAGTAAAAATTGTAAGGGTCACGTTACAGGAAACAAAACTTTTTTTTGGCCTAATCATATCAAAATTCTAACTGCTACTGACAATAACAGGTTAGTCGTCAGATGAAAAAATGTTTTTTTTGGTTGTAATGTACTAGGTACCCCTCATTGAAATTGTCTCTTTATGAAGGCAGTTGCCTGTTTTTCAGGCAGATTCCCACACGTCAGCCATCAGCAGCATAAGGGTTAAAACAAATGTGATTATACCGAGATGATTGTGTGTAGGATATTTGTATTGGTGTGATGCAGAGCTGTAATTGATAAAAGATGGTGAATCCATGTAGTTGGTAAGATGATTTTCTATATTGCCTGAAGCCAGAGACGGATCCAGGACCTGTATATATGCATTGCTGTAATATGTTTTAGCAGAAAGATTTTTTCTTGGATATTTGTATGAATATTTTAGCCATAGTGTAATAGAACGGTTAAAGAATAATGTAGCTAATAAAGATGATTTTCAGGCACCCATCTTTTGGATGCACACATGGTAAAACAGATTTGAATGTACGCTTTTCACTCATCTGATCAAACAGAGAAGTATTTGAAAAATACATGTACAGAGGAATTGTTAAACCAATTTTGAGCCAATTGTTTTCAAAATATTGCATTGTTTTGAACTATTCCACATGTGTCAGGTTATCTACATATATGCACAAAATGTGAATAGGTTTTGGTAAAGAAAGGGGACAGGCCCTGCTTCTACTAACCCTTCTGTTAGCAGTAACTAATATGTTATAAATAAGATAATGCAAAAAGGGTGTTTGTATAGAATAATCATCAAAACCCTGGCAAATGGGTACTCATGTTACAGTACTCAGTGAGGGCTATCTAATGTATACCAACATGACAGGGTTTATACTATATTAAGTTCAGTACGGAGTCTTGGCCTTTCCATTACTTCCCTTGTCAGGATATGTGGAAGTAGTTCAATTAATCAGATAGATAATTGTATATTATTATACCTCACGTGGAAATCGTAAGCTGTGTTTGGCTTACAAAGTATCTGTCATTGTTGTTTTCAATTATGATATTTTACCTAATTGGGGCTTGTTCGGTATAATACAACAAATATGCCATGCCAGTGTTGGTATCCTGATCAGATAGTAGTTCTTGCTGTCTGTATGACTAATTATGACAGTAATCAGAATAATGTTGACACACATAATTGTCGTGGGTGTATACTGTATATATGTATATTTGTACAATTATGATAACAATGTAGATTTATATATATGTTGATTATTTTAATGAAATTATTGTATTTCCTCTATGTACCGCAAAAGGCGGTTAGAGAGTAATAAAGTTCATAATCGTATTCGTATGTACTGTATACCTAGTAACAGAAAACCTTTATAACAATTGCGCTGATAATTCACCCTCTAACCATGAAAAATAGGCCCTTTTCGCTTATTTGGGCATATGCGCTAAATCGGAAGAATACGGTTAATAAATTGAATGATATGCTTGCATACAGGCACACATACAGGCATGCACACACACATGCACACACAAAAAAACTGTAACTATCATTTCTTTATTGGTCATTGCAGGTGCACCCACAGATTTGGTGTTCGAAATACCTGAAGTGGGTATTACAACTGAGGCATCGAAGGTATTGAGGGAAGGTAAATAATATGCGTCTGTGTAGCCATACGATGTGGCTAAAAACTCAATAAACCACAATAAAATTACGAAATGAAATTAATTGTATTATGAAAGAAATTTTAATGATGCGCGTAATTGCTGTGGATCCGAATTCCTTAATTGCAATATACCGATCAGGGTGGACCTTCTATGACACATGAGTTCGATTAACAGCCACATGGTGATGTTAGTTTAGCGCGTAAAATCTGCACTGTTCTAGGAAATTATCATTGCAATAGACCCATTTTGATGATCAATCGTACAGTCCATATACCAATATGATTATCTTAAACCCTTAATTTCACTTATTAATTGTTTGCGGTGCCTTGTCAGTATCGTCAGGCATGAGTGGTACATGAAATAGAATACCACTATTGAAAAATGAATGAATGAATGAATGATTTCTTAAAGGCACATCGGCGCACAAAGGCCATTTAGTGCCATAAAAATTGTGTAAAACAATGGTCCTTTGTTATTGTTGAAAACAATAACAAAGCAATGGATGAATAAAAATGATCACAAAATAATGAACAACTTCAAAATATAATTTCCATATAACAGGTTGTTTCAAAAGAAACTATAAATTCTTAAAATGTTTTACAAGCGGTAAAACAGACCAATCTCATGTAAATAAGATAAAATGCTGTCTGGAGGAACCTTTTCAAAGAGTTCCCTAAAGCTATTTACACTAAAATGTCTATTTCTGGATTCAATAAAATCGACACACTCAAATAAAATATGTTTGACAGTCAATCGACAATCACAGGCTATACATTGTGGAGGATCTTCCCCTTTCAAAAGGAAGCAGTGAGTCAAATGAGTGTGACCAATTCGGATTCTTGTTAAAACACTCTCCTCACGCCTAATGATTCGAGAACCTCCAGGCCAAAGACCCAGCTGAGGATGAATTTCATGTAGTTTGTTGTTTGCTGCCTCATCCCACTGAGACTGCCATTTGCGTTTTAAAAGGACATTGATGTGTTTTTTAAAATCACCATAAGGAATGGGAACATCTGTGACTCTACTTGAAAGACCAGCCTTGGCGGCAGCATCTGCCTTTTCATTACCCCTAATGCCAACATGACTGGGAATCCAGTAAAATAAAATTCTTTTCTCTTGGTACTGTACTAGCCAATTGAGGCGTTCCAGTATGTAGAGGACAAGAGGATGTGTCCAGTCTTGGCCCGAAATGGCTTGAAGAGCAGACTTTGAATCAGAGAAAATAATAAAATTCCTTTCATCATCATCTGCCGTCTCCACCCTATCGAGAGCTAGATAGAGAGCACGCAACTCGGCAGAAAATATAGAGGACTTATCTGGAAGACGTTCAATGGAAGAATAATTATCAATGACTGCTGCTGCTGCAGCCTTGTCATCTGCAACAGAGCCATCAGTGTAGATGAAATCATAGTCTCGAAAGACATCCTTCACCTCATTGTGCAAACTTATGTACTGAGAAGGATCCGTTTGATCCTTCTTGGCATACGAAAGAGTGAGGTCGACCATAGCAGTTGGATATGTCCATGGAGGAGTTTCAGGAAATTCAAATTTTGCGATGATGTCAGGATTGAAATCTAACTCTTCCAATGATTCCTTAATACGAATACCAAAAGTTGGAATGACTCTTGGTTTTCTAGCAAAAAGGTCCACATATCGAGGGTTGAAAATAGTTTCGTAAACAGGGTTATTTGGGTTGACTATTGAAAAACAGAAGGATTATATATAAAGGATATATATAAAGTTGCTAATATTTTGAACTTTACATTATTTAGTAATTAAAATTATTTTGTGCATGTATGCAAATGACATGAAAATGGAAAAAGAGTAGATTATGATAAAATACGGAATGAATTCAGTTATTTTACTGATCGCCATGATTTGCCCATAATACGCTCTCTTCATTATTTCAGATCGGCCTGCATGTCACAAAAAGAAGCAGGAATTGGAAATTGAGGTACTCCAAATGGAGTTAACCAACGGTTTAATTAATCAGGGATTAATGCTTGCCCAGCGTAAGCACTACGACATGTTGAATTTAAAATTGGAATTAGAAATTAAAGCTTTATGTATTGAGGAATGAATGAATAAAAGTATCTGATTAATAATACGCTCTCTTCATTATTTCAGATCGGAATGAATGAATGAATGATTTCTTAAAGGCACATCGGCGCACAAAGGCCATTTAGTGCCATAAAAATTGTGTAAAACAATGGTCCTTTGTTATTGTTGAATGAATGAATGAATGATTTCTTAAAGGCACATCGGCGCACAAAGGCCATTTAGTGCCATAAAAATTGTGTAAAACAATGGTCCTTTGTTATTGTTGAAAACAATAACAAAGCAATAGATGAATAAAAATGATCACAAAACAAAGAACAATTTCAAAATATAATTTCCGACCAATATCACATCCCAATGTATACTTTCATTCATCGTTACATGTTATTGAGTCTCAGCATTCCAGGACTACTCCCGTTACTGACAAACTCACTCCATGTTCAAATGAATGAATGAATGAATGATTGTTTAAAGGTACATTGGCACACTTAAATAAAAAGATGACAAAACAGTGATCAACTTCAAAATATAATTTCCATATAACAGGTTGTTTCAAAAGAAACTAAATTCTTAAAAGGTTTTACAATCGGTAAAACAGACCAATCTCATGTAAATAAGATAAAATGCTGTCTGGAGGAACCTTTTCAAAGAGTTCCCTAAAGGTATCTACATTAAAATGTCTATTTCTAGATTCAATAAAATCGACACACTCAAATAAAATATGTTTGACAGTCAACTGACAATCACAGGCTATACATTGTGGAGGATCTTCCCCTTTCAAAAGGAAGCAATGAGTCAAATGAGTGTGACCAATTCGAATTCTTGCCAAAACACTCTCCTCACGCCTAATGATTCGAGAACCTCCAGTCCAAAGACCCAGCTGAGGATGAATCTCATGTAGTTTGTTGTTTGCTGTCTCATCCCACTGAGACTGCCATTTGCATTTTAAAAGAGAATTGATATGTTTTTTAAAATCACCATAAGGAATTGGAACATTTGCGACTCTTCCCGAAAGACCAGCCTTGGCAGCAGCATCTGCCTTCTCATTACCCCTAATACCAACATGACTGGGGATCCAATAAAATAAAATTCTTTTCTCTTGGTAGTGTACTAGCCAATTGAGGCGTTCCAGTATGTAGAGGACAAGAGGATGTGTCCAGTCTTGGCCCGAAATGGCTTGAAGAGCAGACTTTGAATCAGAGAAAATGATAAAATTCCTTTCATCATCATCTGCCGTCTCCACCCTATCAAGAGCAAGGTACAGAGCGTGCAACTCGGCAGAAAAAATAGAGGACTTATCTGGAAGACGTTCAATGGAAGAATAATTATCAATGACTGCTGCTGCTGCAGCCTTGTCATCGGAAACAGAGCCATCAGTGTAGATGAAATCATAGTCTCGAAAGACATCCTTCACCTCATTGTGCAAACTTATGTACTGAGAAGGATCCGTTTGATCCTTCTTCGCATACGAAAGAGTGAGGTCGACCATAGCAGTTGGATATGTCCATGGAGGAGTTTCAGGAAATTCAAACTTTGCGATGATGTCAGGATCAAAATCCAATTCTTCCAATGATTCCTTAATACGAATACCAAAAGTTGGAATGACTCTTGGTTTTCTAGCAAAAAGGTCCACATACCGAGGGTTAAAAATAGTATCATACACAGGGTTATTTGGGTTGGCAGCTATTTTAGTTGCAAATTGTAGAGCAAGCTTTTCTCTTCTAAGGCGAAGAGGGAGCTCATTCGCCTCAACACAAAGACTATCTGCAGGAGAGGTTCTAAAGGCTCCAAGACAAAACCTCAAACCTTGATTTTGAATAGGATCCAGCAAAGAGATATAAGATTTACATGCTGCTCCGTAGATAAAACATCCATAGTCTAGCTTTGAACGAACAAGGGCCCTATATAGTCGTAAAAGAACTATACGATCCCCACCCCAGTCGGTACTGGAAACAACACGCAACAAATTCAAAGCCTTGACACATTTTTTCTTCAGGCCCTTGATATGAGGGACAAATGTCAATTTTGAATCAAGTAAAATGCCAAGAACCTTGTTTCATTTTTTACAGGAATGGGGTTATCATAAAGTACCAAGTAGGGATCTGGATGAAGACCCCTCCTTCGACAAAAATGGACACAAACAGTCTTTGATTGGGAGAATTTAAAACCATTATTGTCAGCCCAATCTTCTATTCTATTTAGATGAAGTTGGAGCTGCCTTTCTATAGCGTGCATATGTTTTGATCGATATGAGACACCAAAGTCATCCACAAATAAAGACTTGTCAACACCATTTCTTATACAGCTGGTGATGCTGTTGATTTTGACTATAAAAAGGGTGACAGATAAAATGCTCCCCTGGGGAACTCCCATTTCTTGATCATAAAAGTCAGAGAGGGATGTCCCCACTCTGACACGAAATTTCCTCTCAGATAAAAAGTTTTGTATAAAAAGGGGTAAACGTCCCCTGAGGTCCATATCATGTAAATTTTTCATAATGCCATATTTCCAAGTGGTGTCATATGCCTTTTCAAGGTCAAAAAAGACAGACACCACATGTTCCCCATTTAAAAATCCCTCTCTTACAAATGTCTCAAATCGCACAAGATGATCCATTGTGCTTCGCGTTTTCCGGAAGCCACTTTGGGCTTCCGTGATAAGTGAAGAAGATTCAAGATACCAAACAAGACGATCATTTATCATTCGTTCCATGGTCTTACAGACACAACTGGTCAAAGCTATTGGGCGGTAATTATTAGGATCTTTGGAGTCTTTTCCTGGTTTGGCAATGGGTATGATAGTGGCTTCTCTCCAGGAAGGTGGAAACTCTCCAGTTTCCCAAATATTATTAAAAACTTTTAAAAGGCACTGGAGAGAAGCTTCAGGAAGATGCTTCAAAATCTGATAATGTATTTGGTCAGGGCCAGGAGCTGTGTCATGGGCTTTACCAAGCGCAGTCCTGAGCTCATCCATTGAAAAGGGTTGATTATATGGTTCGGTATTGTCAGATTGGAATATAAGGGGATGTCTCTCTTGTCTATTTTTGATGCGTTGGAACTTAGAAGAATAATGTGCAGAGGAGGAATTGAAGGATATTGCCTCCCCAATGGTATTGGCAATATCCCTTGGTTGCGTTATTTTTTTGCCATTCTTCTCAATATGTTTTACAGACGGACTGCCCCCCTTACCCTTGATTTTACGGACCATGTCCCAGCATTTCTTCATAGACGTTCTGGCATTTAATTTCGATACATATTCGTGCCAACTTTTCTTTTTGTTGGCACGAATGACCTGTCTTGCTTTAGCACTCTTTATACGATATAGTTGTAAATTTGCATTTGTTGGAGATCTCTTAAAAACTCTAAGAGATCTCTTTCGTTCTAAAATAGCTTCCTTACACTCATCAGAAAACCATGGCTTCTGTGGCTTCGTCGGGTTGGGATTTGATTTTGGGATTGTTTCATTGGCAATTTCACAAAGCTGGTCAATAAATGTTTCCAGCTGGAGACCTCCATCGAGATCATCTCGAGGAAAGGCCTCCAAACACAGGTCTTTGAAAAGATTCCAATCAGCTTTGTGAAACTGCCACTTTGGTGGTCTGTCGTCTGGAGGATGATAATGACTCTTTAAGATGATAGGAAAATGGTCACTACCATGAAGATCTTCCTCCACCCTCCATGTAAAATCCATGAAAAGTGAAGGAGAGCACATAGTGAGATCTATTGATGTAAAAGAACCAGTTGCTGGATGCAGATAAGTCGGGGTGTCATCATTAAAGAGGCAGATATTACTTCTAGTCATGAATGTCTCCATGACCTTACCCCTTGCGTCAGATTTATTCCCTCCCCACAAATAATTGTGAGAATTAAAATCCCCAACAATCATAAATGGCTTAGGTAATTGGCTTTCTAAGTGTGTAAGGTCACTGAGATGAAGTGCAGTGCTAGGAGGAATATAAAGATTGCAGAAGGTAATTGTAGTGTGGAGAGTCACCTTTACAACAATCGCTTGCAAAGGTGAGGTCACATCTACAATACTCTGAGGTAGATTGCTTTTGATAAATATTGAGACACCACCATGTGCTCTATCCATATCATCTATTCTTCCAGATTTATGGTGAGCAACATAACCTTTTAAAGTCATTTGATCATCTTTGAGGTTTGTCTCTTGGAGACAAATGACAGGAGCATTATATTTTTGAGCTAATAGTTCAAGTTCCTGCCGGTTTGCTGCAAGTCCTCGACAGTTCCACTGAATAATAAAGCCACTAGCCATGGTGAGAAAAAGGAGAAAGGAAAGAGATATGTTGGATAAAATCAATAAAAGTGTCATTTTGATGGTATGAGGTGTACTCTCGCCTTTGGTTGGTGTGGCTTTGGTACATCCTCACAGTCCATTGTTTCAAATGACCTCTCTCTGCGGATTTGAGAGAGAGGATCAGATGAACCTTTGGATGGTCTGGAGCCTAATGAATTTCTCCTAGGCTCCTGACTGCCACCCTGAGGGGCAGTGATGGGTTTGCGTGTATACGATTTATTATTTTGTGATGGCTTTGGAGGGATTTTTGCTTTTGCAGTTGTAGGTTCAATGATATTTATAGGTTGTTGTGATGGTTCATTTACTGTTTGTGTAGACATTGTTGCATGAGATGGAGTTGGAGTGATGTGTTTTTCAGGTGTAGGAAGAAGTGTGAAGTCTGTTGCATTGATTGGCCAGGTGATGTCGGTTTGGGTCTGAATGGATGAGAACTGAGGTTTGTCAACTGTTGCTGCCCGAGCATAGGATTTCTTTTCAGTGCTGGATTTATTTTGAACTATTTTCCTAGCTTCTGGAAAAGGCACTTGCTGTTTACATTTAACAGATTGAACCTCCTTCTCAAAAATCCATTTAGAGCAGGTTCTACTGTATGCGGGATGATCACCAGAACAGTTGACACATTTTATGGGATGATCACAAGGAGTATCTCCATGGTCATCCATGGAGCATTTTGGGCATTTGGAGGTATTTTTGCAAGTGTTTTTGTGATGTCCAAACTGTTGGCAACCGAAACATCTCAGAGGGTTGGGGATGAATGGGGAAACGTTAACTTTCAAAAAGCCTACATTGATTTCGGAGGGAACTGTACTCCCGTGGAAAGTGAGGATGATGGTTGCAGTTGTAATTTTGTTTCCATCTTTTGTGATTATAATTTTCTGTGCCTCACTAACTCCTTGCTCTTTAAGATTGTCAACTATGTCTTCCACGGGAGTAAACTTCAGTTCGCTGCACCGGATGACACCCTTGATGGTATTCAGTGTCCTATGGGGGGATATTTTAACTGGAACATTGACGTCTTTATAAGATTTTTGTAATGTGATTCCTTTTCAACCTCCACCAAGATATCGCCTGATCTGAGATGTTTCACTTGTTTTGGTGTACCTGCTAAGCCTTGGATGCTTTTGGCAATGGCAAAGGGAGATAAAGAGGTGAGTAGTTTTTCTGGAGATGCGGGCTGGATCACTAAAAAGTGTGGCCAGAAATTCTTTGTTGAGGTATTGTCATCATCGGATAGATAATCTTCTAATGTTCTTTTTGGGGTTTTTGATGAAGCCATATGAGAGATGTATTGTTCGTCCGCTGTGGTCCCCAGCCTTACTTCGACTCCAACAAGGGGTATACAGAGGTGCGGGGCAGTGCCATCAGCGCACATGTAAACAGGGATACACACTGGATATACTCACAATTTATACAAATAAAAAGACATGTACAAACCCTGATTGGCCCATGAGCAATCGCCTTCTAGGAAGAGATCAAGATGGTCATTAACAACGGCTAAGTTGAACGACCACGTCAACCTCTCCCTAGGGCATGGCATTACCAGCCGATTGATCTAGACCGAGCCAAATCAGACCGCCTGTCTAGATGAAATAAGGGCCAAAGTGGCGTGTTGGAGATAATAGATCCGTAGATCCAGCACCCCTCAACCACCAGGATCCCGTCTTCCAATTTCACAGGCCGCAGCCCACGGCAAACAAGCTGCCTCCAACCGGGAGGTACGGGGACTACATCTTAGTCTGACCTCTCCCCATCGACCTATCTGGTATGGTTGAACCTACCAGGGATTAGAAATCCCAACCAGCATAGCTCTCAGGATCCTAAAGGCACACAAGCCTCTCCACCACGACAAGGTGGTAGCCCAACGGAGAGGATTTCAGATCGGCCTGCATGTCACAAAAAGAAGCAGGAATTGGAAATTGAGGTACTCCAAATGGAGTTAACCAACGGTTTAATTAATCAGGGATTAATGCTTGCCCAGCGTAAGCACTACGACATGTTGAATTCAAAATTGGAATTAGAAATTAAAGCTTTATGTATTGAGGAATGAATGAATAAAAGTATCTGATTAATAAATGAGTCCTTTTTTATTTACAACACAAACGCTACAGGAAGTCTCCTGGCAGTTAAATTGCACTCAGAGAATTGAGTTGTATTTAAAGACGTTAACTCAGTCCAATGGGAAGGATCTTCCCTGAGGCCCTCTGGCATGTTTACAAGTAGCCCGAGTGCCCCAGGGTATCGAGACTTGAAGGAAGGTAGAGATGGTGCACATCTGATGGTTTCAGTTAAGAAAAGGGAGCCATTAAAGTTGTTTTAAGAGATCAGAAGATAGATTTGACAAATCGGCGTCTAATATTAAGCGGGCTGCGCACTTTTGTAATGCTGTTTCTTGTGTACCGATTTCTAACTTCCTTTAAGTCTTGATTCAAGTTTGTCCAAAGTTCTGCTACAGTATTACCTACAGTATAAAAGGATGAATCATCTGCATAAAGACCATATTTTGTAGGTCGTGAAATACAGTTTGATGGTTCTAGGAAGCGTTTGCAGGTAATAGTGCTTACTTGTGTGGCAGATGCACCAGCAAGGTGCATCATGTTAGAAATGATGCAATTTAATGGAAAATATGGCTGTCCATGCTGTTATGCACCTGGAGAAACGCTTGTCTTTGGTCCAAAGCAACATTCAAGGATATATCCATATGACACTGAGCATGCTACATTTGGTCATCCGAAACTATGGACACATGAAGAGACTCTGCAATATGGCAAAAATGTGGAGGCAAGTCATGCTACTAGTAAGAAGAAGGAGCCAGTGCCTGAGTTTGGGGTGAAAGGGATATCACTTTTGTTTGGACTAGGAATCTTTGATGTAATCAGAGGTACTGCAATAGACTATATGCACTGCGTTCTCCTTGGGATAGTGAAAAAACTTATCGAACTTTGGTTCGATGTCAGTCACAAGGACCAAGTATGGTTAGTGCATGGACAAATCAGCATGATAAATGAAAGGCTGAGTAACATTCATCCTCCTAATTTCATTTCAAGGAGACCACGTTCACTTGAACACCTTTCAAACTGGAAGGCTCCTGAATTCAGGTCTTTCCTTTTGTTCTATTCTGCTCCAGTTCTTTTCGATATTCTTCCATCTGAGTACTTTTCCCATTATATGCTTCTGGTCTATGCAATTTCAGTACTCCTGCAGAATTCAATTAGTGTTGTGGATATCAAAAGAGCAGGTTTAATGCTGAAGCAGTTTTGTATACAATTAAGTGACTTATATTACCTCTTCAATGTGCATTGTCTTTTACATTTGACCACAAAGGTGACTGATCTGGGCCCACTGTGGGCACACTCTTGCTTTTTTATGAAGATCTGAATGGCGATTTAAGAAACCTTTTCCATGGTAGCCAAAATATTCATCTGCAGATAATGACTTCTGTAGGTATTGAGAAAAGATTGCCAGAAATTGTAACTTGTTTGAAATATGGATCTGAAGAAGAGTGTCTTTATTATAAGATATCAAATAAATACAGGACCACACAAACACAGTAAAAAAGTATCCCATGATTTAGCTATTATTGGGGTACCACGCCACTTTGAACCATCTGTGGAGGTGTCAGACCTGATTCAAATGAGGTATGGAGCAATTTCAAGGGCCGAAAGATTTCTCCGTTTAAAACATGAAAGATCACTCATTCACAGTTCCTTCTATAGAGTTAGGCGATGTAGGAATAGTGAAACCATCAGGTACATGGATACATCGTATGGAGTTGTACGCTACTTCATGAAATGCAAACAAACAGGGACAAAAACGCCTTTGCATATAGCTATTATTGACAGGTTAGAAATAATTCATGAACAAATAATCATGAAACATGAGGTGATGACTAATGATGTGTTTGTTGCTGTTAGAGCCAGTGGTGAAGTAGATGTTTGTGTTATACCTGAAATTAACTCATTATGTGTTTTTGTTGAAATGAGAGGAAAGGAATATGGGTTTGTAGTTGAACCACCCAATATGCATGAACATGATTAAGACTGGCATGCAGGGTCAAAATCAGTATGAGTTAAGAACTGAAATTATGACATCAGATCACCATGCTATTCTGGATTTAACTTTGAATTCATGGTTTACAATGTGCAAGTCATGTTTCTGTCACTGCAGAGAGACTGAAGAAAAATGACAGAATCTACTTTACAGTGCAAAGTTTAAACACGTTTGCGCAGTAAAAAGCTGTCTGAATCAAACATAAATTCATACTGATTTTTTACATGAGTTTGTAAAATAGAGAATGCAGTTTTTTGGAATAATACACTACTTATTTGTACTTGTATTGTTTACTAGATTTAGTCTTTAAGAATGTAGCATTGAGGAGGTGTAGTTTGAAGCCTAATGTTCTTGATCAGATCTCATGAGCAGCAGTCAACAAAGAAGCCTGTATTATGAATAAGTCCATACAGCGGTTTGCCAGCAGAAACCGCTGATGGTAGCAGTGATGCTAGTAGTCTCTGTAAAAATGGCTATGTCCTATCAGCGGTTTGCAGCGGTCTCTGTGGAGCCCCCCACACAGCTAAGTCCATACTGCGATTTGCCAGCAGAAACCGCTGACCGCAGCGGTGAGGCGAGTAGTTATTGTAAAAATGGCTATGTCCTATCAGCGGTTTGCAGCGGTCTCTGTGGAGCCTTCCACACAGCTAAGTCCATACAGCGGTTTGCCAGCAGAAACCGCTGATTGCAGAGGGTTCTAGATGCTCTGAGATACATTCTCAGCCTTATCTGAGCCCTAAATGAGTTATTCCAGATGAAAATTTCTTCCTGTTTTGAGAAAACAATTTACCTTTTTCACCCTTTCTTGGTGTGCAGGCCTGTCTGCCTGTGGCACACTGCCATTGTGGCCGGGGTCTGGGGGCCGCTCAAGGCTCAAAGCCCCCAGACACCAGAGGGTTCTAGATGATCTGAGATGCATTCTCAGCCCTATAACTGAGACCCTTTTTCTTGGTGTGCAGGGCCGTCTGGCCGGAGCCCAATTATTTTTTTTTTCATGGAGTCAGAGCTCAATTATCTTTTTCACTGATTATAAGGGCTCAATTATTTTTTTCAATTCTATACACTTTTTCTTCAGGGCTTTGATATGAGGGACAAATGTAAGTTTTGAGTCAAGTAAAATGCCAAGGAACTTTGTTTCCTTTCATACAATGGGGTTATCATAAAGTACTAAGTAGGGATCTGGATGAAGACCCCTTCTTCGACAAAAATGGACACAGACAGTCTTAGATTGGGACAATTTAAAACCATTATTATCAGCCCAATCTTCTATTCTATTTAGATGCAGTTGGAGCTGCCTTTCTATAGCGTGCATGTTTTTTGATCGATATGAGACACCAAAGTCATCAACAAACAGAGACCTGCCAACACCATTCCATATGCAATTGGTGATGCTGTTGATTTTGACAATAAAAAGGGTGACAGATAAAATGCTCCCTTAGAGAACTCCCATTATTTCTTGGTCATAAAAGTCAGAGATGGATGTCCCCACTCCTACTCGAAATCTCCTCTCATATAAAGGTGTTGTATAAAAAGTTTTGTATAAACGTCCCCTGAGGTCCATATAATGTAAATATTTCATAATTCCATATTTCCAAGAGGTATCATATGCCTTTTCAATGTCAGAAAAAATAAACACCACATGTTCCCCATTTAAAAATCCCTCTCTTACAAAAGTTCTCAATATAAGGTGAGCTTGTGTCACCTGAAGGAAAATTGGGGTGAAGTCTGAAATTCCATCTGTTTGTTAAGTGTGAATTTGTTTGGGCAGTTTTGCCTCATGGAGTAACACCGCTGAGAGATGCGTTTTGGCAAGCACATTCTGAGGGATATTGTTTTAGCTTGTAGGATGTAAAATGTAAATGTCACTGGGACCACTTGCTGTTCTCATTGAAATATCCTTTAAAGGGCATTTGCTTGCCTTGTGAGGAACAACTCCATTCTATTATGATACAAGAATGAATGAATGAATGATTGCTTAAAGGCACATTGGCACACAAAGGCCATTTAGTGCCATAACATTTGTGTAAAACAATGGTCCTTTGTTATTGTTGAAAACAATAACAAAGCAGTAGATGAATAAAAATGATCACAAAACAATGAACAACTTCAAAATATAATTTCCGTATAACAGGTTGTTTCGAAAGAAACTATAAAATTCTTAAAAGGTTTTACAATCAGTAAAACAGACCAATCTCATGTAAATAAGATAAAATGCTGTCTGTAGGAACCTTTTCAAAAAGGGGCTGTGGAGTAAGAGGCATGGTTCAACATGCCCAGGTGCATAGGCATATCCAAGGGAGGGGTTGGTTGGCCTGCCCCCAGCCTCTTTAAATTTACATACCTATGATCCGGTTTACAGGCCCTTAAATAGTTCTATTTGCCATGAGTATTAAGACACTATTGCTTTGGAATTGCAGGAAAATGAATTCTGAAGCAGACAGAATTCAAAATATTCGTGTGGGAGATATGGTGCCACCAAGTTCATGTTGACTTTTGTAGGCTAAGTAATCAGAAGGCCTACATAAATAAAAGTTTCAGTGATTGAAACTTTTAACTGAGTAAAAAGCTTATTGTGGTACTGAATAATGCTTGAAATTTCAGTAAAATACGCTGCCAGTGCAACTGAACTCTATCGTAAAACCCGCTATAAATGGGTTTAAGTTACGCCTTTGGTCTTGTGTGGTGGAAATCCAAGCTTTGGCCACTGGTGTTTTGCCGAAAGCTTCGGGCTCCGCTCCGCTCCGCCCTTAACTTCCACTCAACACCAGTAACCTCAGCTGACATTATCCACCACCCAAGTGTTCAGGCGTAACTAAAACCCAATAGTTATCACTTCACAGGCAGAACTATGTGCCAGCCTGATCCACAAGAGCAGACACTATGACATCAGGATGGCTGATTCAATTATCTTTGCCTTTGCAGTCTACTGACCCTATCATCGCTCCTGGGCAATCATAATTATTGGCTAGGTTGCGGTTATCATCTAAAAGGAATCCCTTGCAAGCCTCGTGCCAGTAAACAAAAGACATGTTTCAATAAAATATGTCCGAGAAAAAACACTAAAACACGATATTTACATATCAACTTTGCACTCGGCTGGTTCCTTGTCTCAATGTGTCTTGTTTTCTCAAGTGATTTATGCAAGTTTTTTCTAGTGATTTAAACGTTTTTTCAAGTGATTTAAGCGAGTTTTTTTCAAGTGATTTAAACGAGTTTTTGTCAAGTGATTTAAGCTAGTTTTTGCAAGTGATTTAAAAGTTATTTCGAGTGATTTAAACGAGTTTTTAAAGTGATTTAGGAGTTTTTTCAAGTGATTTAAGCAAGTGGAGTATGCCACATCTGCACCATCATACTAAACAGCCTGAATTAACCACTTAATAGTGGAGACACCTACAAGATGGAATAGCACATTAGAGATGCTGGATCATTTTTTGGAGCAAGTGGCAGCCATCCATACAACTATTATCGACCTATCAGCCCCTCAGAAATTAAAAGATCTCCTGACCTATCTGCTGGAAACCAAGCCACTCCAGAGTAGACGGTGTAACTCCTTCAGCCATTCAAGCATGCAACAGCCACCTTGTCATCAGTAGTGTAATATCTACCTGTTTGAACCACATATAGGGTAATTAATCAATAACCATCAAAGGATCCGACTAGCTGCACAGTAAACAAAACGTTGCTTATCATATACATCAAAGAGATTAGTTCCTATGCACTGTTTACAAAAGGACAGCTTATCAATTTCCGTGTCATTGAATCTATCCAATAGACTACTGCAACGAGCAGTAGCTTCAACACTGTGAGGAGAAGCAATAAAATTGACTGATTCTGATTGAAAATTGCTCGAAATGTTTGTCAGCATTTGGGAAACCTCCAAGTCACTCCAACTCTATGAGGAGATGAATAATCTCAGTATTGAATTATTTACTCTAACAAGTTTATGAAGTAGAGTAAACTTTAACATGCTGCTGTACAGCCAAATCTTAATCAATAGTAATGAAACTTGGTATACATATAACACTTTATGTTCTCCTTGAAGTAAAATGTTTGTCTGCGATTGAGCTCGACATTGTTTTATTTACTGTACCAAATTTCTCAACTATAGTCAACTTCAACTTGCTGCCGTTCGCCCGATTCATTATTAACCCATTCGCACTCAGAGTTCCCCAGGAAACTATTGTCTGCTATTTTCATACTTTTGAAAATAACTTGGAAATAAAGCAAATTCTCACAAAATATTTGAAGGAGAGCTGTTGGTAAAATTCTGATAAACATTTCTCCTTCAAATATTTTTGATAAAAACGCTTTTGTGAGGAAAATATCAACAAAATAGTCAGGCCTGTTTTGGCCGCTCTGAGTGCCAATGGGTTAATAGCATTGGCACCGAGGTCACTGCGCTGGGCCAAGGGAAAGGATCGTAAATCCGAAAAGAATGCTGGCAAGTCACATGTAAACAACTTTTTCTAAGCGGTCTAATCGCGGTTTGAATTGAACATACGTGAATCTACCCATCGGGGCATTGCTACGAGTTGTAAATCTAACATCCCTAAACGATTTAAAACGTAACTTTCTAAAGATTCTGCCTCAACCACATGTACACTTCCAGACACATTAGATAACGTTATCATTTACTAGGGAAAGCAGTTAAGCATCCCGGGCGATTTGATTGGTTGCGAAGCTTTACTCACCCATAACGAGCGTGATACTTGAGATTTCGCATTCCCATGTTTGAAGATATAACAATGAGTTCTAATCAGAAAATGCCAGGTATTTAGCACTTTCTGGACATAATTACATAATGACTGACTCCTCAATATTGACTACAGATTATAATTCATATATATATATATATGTATATGTTTATATCTTAGAAGAATGTCTCATTATTAAAAATACATATATATATGATGTAGTTGTTTACTAGGCAAGCAGTTAAGCATCATGGATGACCTGATTGGCTGAGAAGGTGTAACTCCAGCATAAGGAGCATGATACTTAATTTCACGTATTTCAACACAAATCAACAAAATTCTAATCAGCAAGAACAACAGAAATTTCGCACTTACTTGCCACAACTTCTTATGTTTTGGGAAGAATGTCTTATTATTAATATATATATATATATATATATATATATATATATATATATATATATATAAATATATATATATATATATAAATATATATATATATATATATATATATATACAGTCAAACTTGCCTCAACGACCACTTCTCTTAAGCGACCCCTTGCCTTGAACGACCCTTTCAAATCCCCCCAAAGCTATTCCCTGTATATTTTACCTTGATTAATCGACCACTTGCTTGACGGGACCAACGACCATGAAATCTTATCCCTAAGAGTAAATGGTCCTTCATTCAACGGCCACTTGAATGCCTAGACGCCTTGCATATTGGATAGGGCACAATGGAATAATAAAACAATCGGTAAAAATTCGAAAGAATATCATTTCTGAGGGTCGTAAATTAATGATATAGCTCAACTTTTCTTTTTCTGAATTGTTTATTCTTAAAATATTAATGAAGAAATTTCAACAAATGCAGCTAAATATATAAACCTCAATAATTCCAGGTTATTGCTGGAAATTCTTTGCTTTTTCATAACCTCGCTCAGCCCCTAAACCCCTTCTTAAGAGACCACCTCTTTTAAAAAGACCACTTTTGACATTTCCCCTGAGCGGTCGCTTAAAAGAGGTTTGACTGTATATATATATATATATATATATATATATATATATATATATATATATATATATATATATATATATATATATATATATATATATACATGTAATATATTTATATATATATATATATATAGAAATATATATATATATATATATATATATATATAAATATATATATATATATATATATATATATATATATATGTTTGACGTGGGGGTGTCTTTTAGATGTCTCCCAGCCGAGTTTTCTAAATCATAGCCTGACCATTGATCCAGTCGTAAGTGAACTGGGGGACGTACGTAACTGCGTTATATTTTGACTGTTTGGGATGTTTTTAGGTGACGCATTGTTGCGTCACTCGTTGTTATATACAACGGTCGCTAGGTATGACGTCATGGCGAACGTCAGTTACCACAATGCGATGCGATGAAACGGTTTCGAGCCTCATGGGCTCTCATCAGAGGCTGAATTACGGCTCCATGGACACGATTTGTCGGCCCATGGTAGGTGAACACGGCCGCTTTGAAGGCCGCAAATCTCATCACGAGGGATTTTGAAGACAGGCCGAGAGTGCGCGCCTTGTTCTGGCGCAATAATCTTTATATATATGATGTCATGCTTTCCTTTTCAGCTGCGAAATTCAGTCCCTTTTGGACTTCTGAATTAAGTTAAATCCTGGTTGTTATCAAACAATCGATAGCTGGTAGTTTAAAAAAAATATACTTTGTTAGAGTGGAGAAACTGGGGACTTCGCCACTTGCAGCAAATATAGCGCTAAGGGTGAATTCAGTGCAAATCTCGCATTTCTAGCATATAGCGCAGTCTTCAACGATTAAATAATAAGGAAAATGCATTTTATTTGTGAAGAAAATTATATATTCATAATCTAAGGCATAAATAGAACCAACAATGCTTGTTTTATTTATAATCCATTTAATTTTTTGGCGAGACACTAACACAAAATATCGATGAAGATGTGAAATTCCTGTGGAAAATGCATGAAATGGTGGAAACAAGTATACTGATTTTTTCATGGAGCACTTTACTAAGTGGCTGCAAACAAATACATACATTCAATAAATAAAAAAAAGTTATACAGACATGTTCCTGTAATTCTAAGGAATAAAATGCTGTTTTTAATTCTATGAATAAGTTTTATTTTTCACTTTAAGTTAAAAACCCAAGCGGTTCTTAATTCTTTGCATTCTTCTTTCTGCAATCACACTTAAGAAAACAAATCTACACTTCATTCTCTTTCAATTACAGTGATATTTTTTATAATAAAAAACAAAAGTACTGCTGTATGTTGTTCAGGTCCTTATCTACAGGACCTGGTAATTTATTTCATTCTTTATGAGTGAAAATGCTGTTTCCAGGGTGAAATATTCCAGGGGTGTATTCCAGACATCTGATCACGATCATGCACCACTGTCCAAACCTGGAGCAATGTATCAACAAATCTGGTTTGAAACAATGTTGTCGGAAAAATGTACCCGACAGCAGTAGAAATAATATCATAATGGCTGGGGGCTAGAAAACTTGTCACCAACTAGCATTATCTGGCTATTTTTTTTATTTCACAACTTTCCCATACAGTTTATTTTAGAAATCTGTGTAGGGCTAGTGAAAGTTGTGGTTGGGTTTGTGAAAAGCTGGACACCGCTTTCTTGTTTTGGTTAGCAGATCTTTTAAGTGGGATTGTGGATTTTTACTTGTGAGCCCTGGCTAGTGATATGCTTATACATGTCGGGGTGATTAACCCATACAGTGTCACAGTGGCACAGAGAGAGTTTCTCTAGTGACGTTACTTAGGCAATTTTTTGAAAATAAAGTATATTTTTTCAGACAGTTGACAAATACACTTTATAGGGAATATATAATCAGGGTTGACGGTAAGTTTCTAGGTGCACTTACACAGTTGGGTAAACAGAATATGAGAGCCACTTACCCAAGCTGAAGTTCATTTACCCAGGCCCTGAAATTCACTGACCAGAACATAATTTTCCACTTACCGAGACATGCACCCTTTTTTGTTTGAACATTTTGTGTTTAATGTTTTTGACTTAGTTGTCTGTTCTATGCTGTGCTGTTTCTTAGATTGTTGTTGTCTTTGATGCTTTTAACTAATCTTTTAGCCTTGTAGGTTTGTCTACCAAAGCTGTGGACTTGACTACCTGAAAGGTCAAGGTCTGAGCCCGTATGGCTCCTTGGTAAAAAAAAAGGTTGAGATGTTGGTTCAAACCATGTTTACCGTAAGGCCCGAACTTCAAATTTTTTCTTCGCCTTGGAGCCTATCACTCAAAAATGCTCGTTCTCTTTTAGATTACATCGATGTGAGAGCTATGGGGCTTAGCGCAAGAGGGTCTTTCCATCAAGGCATGATAGGGCGGTATGCTGGAAACCAGTGTACAATAGTTGCTTTATTTGCACTTGCTGCCCTTTTTTTGCAACCTTCCAATTTTTGGACTGGTACTGATGTTGACAATGTTTTGCGCCTTTTGAAATGCTGCTTATACTAGATTCATAGATCAGCGTGGTTCAAACCCTTATCATCTTGCTCATGATGACTTGGTTGACTTTGGTGTTATTGATATAATTGGTATTGGATCACGCAGTGCCAGTATGATACCGAATATCCAACACAGTATGTACTATGGTGCAATTGGTACTGCAGGAGAAATTAGTTCTGGTACTGCAAGTTTTCATGATGCCATTTCTTTTGCTGTGGGTTCCTCATAGTTGGTGCTTGTTACCATCGGAACAAGTACAGTTGCTCTTGCACAGCAAGGAAATAACATATATGTTTTTGACTCTCATTCTAGAAATTCTGATGGATATATTGTTGATAATGGCCATGCAGTGTTACTCCATTGTACTGATATTCAATCAGCAGTGTCCTATTTCACAAATGTGTATGGTCATGTGCCTTTCAATATCTTTCCAGTGAATTTTTCAATCAGATCTCAAAAGAGGTCAACAACTGCTTTACATAATTGCACAGATGAGGTTCAAAGTGAAGTATCAAAGAAGCGTTAATTAGATAATGGTGTTATCGATGATATTTCCAATAATGACGAGATACTCTCTGATTGTACATCTCCGGTAATTGAACCATGTGAAGTTACAGATGAGGAAGTGATAACCTACTCTATTTTTGACACCAGTACTTTACATCATGGTGATATTTCAGTGAGTGATTCTGGCCTGTCTAATGCTCAGGAAGCACTATCAAATGCAGACGTAATCAATAGCGCAGACCATATTGCTGTAT
Organism: Maea johnstoni; assembly: GCA_963942565.1. NCBI lineage: Eukaryota > Metazoa > Annelida > Polychaeta > Spionida > Magelonidae > Maea > Maea johnstoni. The sequence continues at coordinate 3,217,241 of OZ012701.1, forward strand.
ATCCTGAGGGTGATATTGTGAATGAAGCTGCTTGTGTTGAAAATGTATCTTGTGAATTATCAAGGATAAATGAAACCTGTGAAATTTTGAGTGAAGAAGTGATTACCAGATCAATTTCGAACATCAGTGCATTGCAGCCTGTAACTGTTTCAGAGAATGCGTCTCATTTAGATGATGATAGCCATTTAGTGCATTCCAGTACAGAAAGTCAATGTAATGGAGAAGAGATTGCTTCAGATTCTGAACATGTCCCCCTTATTCCTCAGTTGGAAATACTGCAGTGTCATGTCACTGTGTCTGAGAGAAATGAAAGTAGACACTTTCTGAGAGATCATGCCTATTTTACTGGAGTTAATTTGCCTCATTTTGTTCCCCATAATCACTCTTATGGCAGAAATGTTAGAAATATGCGAAGTGACTGTGGTAATGACCATTTATACCTATTCCAGAAAATGCTGACGTATCATTTAGAAGTGACCACATGTCTGAGTATGAATTTTACATAAGAGAAAATCTTGCATATACTGTATACCGTGTTATTATTGCGCATATAAACTATTGCGCTCAGAAGATAACTGTCTTTGATGCGCAGTTTAATTATTGCGCATTGATAACCTCTTTAGATCAAGCTGTGCTAGGGGGCCAAGGGTATGCAACCTACCGGGCTTTTGGGAAGGGTAGTGCTGTTATATTCAAGCCGGCCAGCCCTTTAGGGATGCGAGATGCTGCCAGTATTATAGGCAAGTGCAATCTTTATTTCGTCACCAGCCACGAATAGTGTTAACTTGGTTGCAATCAGTAACTCTGATCAGGAACTCTGACCGGCATGTTTGATCAAACTCAAGTGAGTAAGAAGTGTCTTCATGCATGGTAATTGAACGTAGTACCAGTAGAGACCACGAAGGGTCTTTATGTTGAATGACAAACTATCATATCAGTGTGTTGACCTATATAAGCATAGGGATCCAATATCCAAATAATAGTGCGCAGTGTAATAAATGCGGACTCCATGGGTGCGCAAAGTACGCATTAGTTAAACTGCCGCAATATAAACACGGTATACAGTATATGTTCCTCATGTGAACGGCTACTTTATGTGGACCAAATAGAAAATAAAGGTAATAATTTAGCAATACTTTGCTCATTGTGTTCAAGTGATAGAAAACGGAATGAGCTGTGTCCCATAGCAATTGAAAACAACATGAACCCAGGAAGAGTTCCACATGATATTTCTGAATTGAATGTAGTTGAACGCCGCTTCATAGCTCTCATTCATGTTTTCATAATGCTTTTTTGTCTTGCCAGGAAACACTCAATTGGGAGAAAGAGGTATGGCAATTAATTTCCCAGCACATCCTACAGATTATATCTCAGAAATTCATGGATTCTCCTTGGTGGCAGTCATATTTGATAATGCAAAAGATACACAGGCTACTCATTTGATTAGGCCAAATAAGATTGTATGTGCATTGCAATGGTTGAAAGAAAATAACCCACATTATGTAGACATGCATGGTTATCCCAAACCTTTCCGGCAGTAACCAAAATACTGAGTTGTCCTTTATGGATACAGATATTGAAGAAACATGGGCTATTCCCACTGTTGTACATGTTCCTAATATCAGAATAGCTGATGTATTGAATGAAGAACTACCCAGATGTAGAGTGCCTTTTGTTACCAGTGAACCAATAAATGCTTATGAGATTCCAGATGGTAAGGAAAAGGCTTTTCCATGGTTGTTCTGTGAAGGTAGAGCTGGATATCGTGCTGTTGGAGAGCGAAACAGAAATTTTCCAACCTCATATTTCAATGCAAGGTTTTTGCACAAATCAGGCAGGTGTAGGAAGGATATGAGCTATTTGTTCCATGCATCTAACTTTTATGAACGTAGATTACTGATGAGCAGCGTTCGAATTCACATGAAAATGTTGAAGTCTCAAAGTGGCCCAGCTGAACCTGTACGGGTTTCTGATGTGTTACGTTTTGATCATTCTTATTTGTGAGAGCGTACTGAGGTATGGTTTAGAGAGTAATTTTAGTTTTTCTTTTTACTCCAGATGGCGCCAACTCCTGAAACCATGCTTTTCCATTAGAGTTACAGTGGAGCAGGCGGATTTGTTGTTTTCATCAGGTAAGGAACCATTTCGACTTAATTCGCAAATGATAATAATATACCATTTCAACCATAACAAATTAAGGATTTCTATACAGAGATATGTTTTATATAGTTAGTTACTCGTTCACTAACGGTAAATAAATTGATTGATATGCTTGCATACATGCACACATATACAGACATGCACACAAACACATGCACACACAATAAAACTGTAACTATCATTTCTTTATTGGTCATTGCAGGTGCACCCACAGATTTGGTTTTCGAAATACCTGAAGTGGGTATAACACCTGAGGCGTCAAAGGTATTGAGGGAAGAATAGTATTATACGTCTGTGTAGACATACGATGTGGCTAAGAACTCAATAAACCACAACAAAATTTCAAAATGAAATTAATTGTATTATGAAAGAAATTTTAATGATGCGCGTAATCGCCGTGAACCCGAATTCCTTAATTGCAATATACCGATCAGGGTGGACCTTCTATGACACATGAGTTCGATTAACAGCCACATGGTGATGTTAGTTTAGCGCGTAAAATCTGCACTGTTGTAGGATATTACGATTGCAACAGACCCATTTTGATGATCAAATATCCCAATATAATTATCGTAAACCCTTAATTTCACTTATTAAGTGTTTGCGGCACCTAGTCAGTATCGTCAGGCATATTTTTAACTTTACAGTAAATATAAATTAATTAATTAATAAACAAAATTAGTTTGTGCATGTATGCAGATGACATGAAAATAGGAAAAGCCCAGATTAACAATAAAGAACTTGTATAAGCGCTTCAATGAAAAAACTGAAAAGGCATAATTTCGCCATTCAAAGGCCAAAAACAAAAGTCTGCTGAAAGAGAAATTCACAAAATGAAAGTAGAAATGAAAAAACTAAAAAGGGTTGCTAGTTATGCCCAAACAATGAAAAACTGAAGCAATCCCTTGCAAAAGCTGTTTCAGATCTGGAATCTGAATATCAGACTCGTCTGTTGCAAATGGAGTAAGATCTTCAAGAGGGATAATCAACATCTAAAGAGTCTTTGAGTACTACAAAAAAGATTGCAAGGCCTTCCGATACATCTCTCTCACCATCAAATGGACCCACTGCAATTTCTTAATGTCTATCTAGACCTGCAAATTGACCAGAGCGAAAATGCAACACCCTTTGGCAATGTATTGCAGAGAAGAAAACAAAGGAGGATAATAATTCTGCGTAAAACATTGGATCCAAAGCAGACACAGGTTTGGATTCTATGCCAGGTTGATGAATGAGCTGGAATCATTAAGCGACTTCAAGAAGTTTATGCGCAAAGAACTTGTTATGGTCTGGGACCTACTTTGGACAAGGGTTGGCTCATGCATCACCAAGAATGACACCAATGGAAAGATATTGGAACCTGGGCTGAAACTCACAATCACCTTGTGCTATTTTGCTATTGGAGAAAGCTACCATAGTTTGTGATTTGTACTTCATAACACAATATCGCTGTTTGTAAAGGAATATAGAGGTAGAGGTACTCCACTGCCTGTACCAGTGTTAGGGTGTAGCGCCCCTACCTCAAGGTAGTTGTTGAAGACAATTACAAAGCAATAAATAAGTAAAAAATATTCACAAAATAATGAACAGTTTTAGATTATAAGCAGTGAATACAAAGTTGTTCAAAAGAACCCAAATTCTTAAAATATTTTACAATCTGTAAAACAGACCAATCTCATGTAAATAAGATAAAATGCTGTCTGGAGGAACCTTTTCAAAGAGTGCCTTAAACCTATTTATATTAAAATGTTTATTTCTTGATTCAAAAAAATCAATACTGTAATCAAACAAAATATGCTTGACAGTCACAAGCTTTACATTGGGGAGACCCTTCCCCTTTCAAAAGGAAGCAGTGAGTCAGCTGAGTGTGACCAATTCGAAATCTTGTTAAAACACTCTCCTCACGCCTAATGTTTCAAGAACCTCCATGCCAAAGACCTAAATGAATGAATGATTGCTTAAAGGCACATCGGCACACGAAGGCCATTTAGTGCCATAAAATTTGTGTAAAAAATAGTCCTTTGTTATTGTTGAAAACATTAACATAGTAAAAGATGAATAAATATAATCACACAAAAATGAACAACTTCAAAATATAATTTCCATATAACAGGTTCTTTCAAAAGAAACTATAAACACGTTTTAAAAGGACATTGACATTGTGTTCGGCCACTTAGAGGTTAAGCTGAAGGATGCTGTTGAACAGAATTTATGAATTGGTGAACATTGCCTTTCAGATGCATTGAGGTTGAAGTACTATTTTTAATCAAATTTCTTGAACACTAAACTGAATAAATGCAAGCAACAGATGTATACCATTTCTCTTGTTCTATCAGTACTTAAATCATGAGAGAATATGTACGGGCAGATTCAGGGACATTCACCATCTCTCCAGAGCCAGAAGAATTGTAGAAAAGGCCTTTGGAATACTTGCATAACTATGGCAATGCATCCTGGTCACCATGCGAGTGGCGGCAAAACTGCAATCTTGGGGACATGAAAAGTATTGGAGGGTTTCAAGAAACCAGGGTGGCCAAAGAAACATTACCTGAACTCTAATGCCTGATCAGTTGAGTGGCAGAACAACATGATCTGAGATGAGAAGGAAAATTATTCAAGAAGAACACTGAAAACACTGGATATCTCAAACTTTGAAATTTGCTTTCTCTTTATTGTATGAAATAATAAATAATCATAATAGAATTAATGAATAAATAAACTTATGGATAGTCACGTTTTGCGTTTTCCGCTTGTGTGGAATATCCTATGACAATAAAGCTTATATTCCTGATCATATGAATGTATTTCTTTTCAAAATGTGATATGAAGTGAACAAATTAACTTAGTACCTTGCAAAAAGAAAGATCTAATTGATTTTCATCCTGCTTTTGTGAGACTGTTAAGCCCCATTCTCACATTCACGATCTTGTCTACGACTATGCCGATCTGACGAATAAACCGAAATTGATGTTTCGAGTACAATACTATGCAAATTTTGCGTTTTTTTATTAAGAGGACTGTTAATCGACTACCATAGGATTGCCATAAGATTGACGGCGACGGAGTTACGACTGTTATTTGACCTGAATACGTTCGCTCAAGAACTATCCCAAATGTAGTTGTAGTTAGTACGACCCTTATTCGATGCTCATAGGTATATCCCGACTATCGTACGCTACTAATGCGATTGCTATAATACTTGACGCAGAATGTCAGGGATGCCCTTTCCTAGCCAGTATATAAGGGGGTGCGACACCTCATTTCAAGAGGGAGAAAAGGAAGATGGACCAATGTATCTTGGTCAACCTCCTGGCAGCTATTGCTGTCCTGTATGTCCGGCGAGCAAATAGAAGGAGGCGGCAAAGAGAAAGAGGAAGGAAGACGTATTGGGTCAAGCTGAGGCACCCTATATTCGGCCAGTACGGGCGGCACCTCCAGGAGTTGAATAGGGAGGACGTCAGGGCTTTAAAGAATATCCTGCATATTCCCCTAGAGTTATTCCAAGAGAGGGTCGGGCCACTCATACACAAGAAGGACACCTTCTGGCGTAAAGCACTGGATCCAGGTCTGAAACTCGCCATAACTCTCCGGTACCTGGCTATAGGTGACTCCTACAAGACCCTGCAGTATGGTTTTAGAGTTGCAGTGAACACAATCTGTAACATAATCCCCGACACCTGCCAAGCTATAATAGAGGAGGAGTGCATGCATGCAGTCGTCACCCACCACATTCTATAAGGCTTTGTGGGAGATGATGCCTTTGGGCTTAGGACGTGGATGATGAGTCCCTATCCTCAGCAATACAAAGAGAATGTTCAACTAAATTGTATGGGGAGGGTTCATTGAACCACTCATTCTATTTGTTATAACAACAGAGAGCAGGCAGAGATGGGACATCCGGGTGACTCAAAAATTAGCAGCCGAGGTTTGCACCACTCTATGGTGATTGATCTTAGTCCCTTCTTTTGATCGGTATAATGCTGAACTAGAGTACCTATCAATAAACACAAAATACTTGTAATTCGTCCAGCTCATAACATTGCAGGTTCAATGTGTTGTATGCCAACACTGGGCCCATGTAAATTGCACAGGCAAAGAAGGAGGAACTGTGGAGAGCAACCCCTACTTCTGCCCGATATGTTGTTGCCTGGCTACTTACAGTAAGTGCATAATTCATTCCTCACTTCTTTAAATAAACCTGGTTCTTCAATGAAAAAATATTTCTAAAGAAGTTAGGTTGGAGATAGCTTTTTCATTATTGTGACATCACCAAGCCTGCATGCTTTAAAGAATAATTTGGTCCCATGCTCTGAAGGATGGGGGGGGGGGGGGGGGTAACCTCGAAATAGTATCTGTGCATCCGCCCGTCCGGAAAATGTTGTTACCACAGAATCAGCAGAAGGAATTCCTGTAGGCTTTGAATATTCATACCAAAGATGCAACTGATGAATATCTTGAACATGTCTGAATTTGGGTGACCTTCTCATATTAATTTTATTAAAACTTTTCAAGGTCAGGGGTTCAGATTATTTGAAAAAATCGAAAGATTAGTTGAGGTAGGTCACTTTAACCCATGGTAATAGCAGAATAATGGTCTTAACAGAGGGTATGGGGGACTCAGCAGTGCTTTGCATTGTTTGTGTGAATACATAACTGTACATATCTCTTTCCACATTCAGCTGATGAAACAGCACAATCTGGAGCAGAAAGCAATCCAACAGGAGGTATGTATTAATTTATAGGAGGTGCCTTTCATTAACTACCTACTAGGAGGTCAAGATGCTGACGTTTTCTGGATGCTTGACATCATCAACTGAGACTTAAATATGTTCAAGACAATCACTCAGCTAGATTGAAAGACAAATGAACACAATTGAGCTAAAGATGTAGAGATTCAACTGTTTTGGTAATCTGTAAGAAATATATGTATATATGTATTATATATATATATGTATACATTAGGGCTGTCATCGGTAACCAATTTATGTCGATACGATACATCGACAAAATATAAGCGATACGGGGGTGTATCGATAGTTTACCGATCCCTATGGTTGACCCGAAACTGACCTTAAATCCGCGATTTGGGCGTGTCAAGAGGAAGTGTCCCACAATCCATTGCGCCGAACTTGCGCAATGCGAATTGTGTATTTTAACACTTCCGGGATAAACAAATCGGCGCTGGCGAAAGCAGATGATGAAATCGTTTTGGACAGGATTATTTTACAAAAAACAGACAATATACGAGGTAAGCAATGTTTTTATTGTAATCGCTATTTTATCGATACCGCGGCCCCTTTGTCGATGCGATATATCGCAAGTGATTTATAGCGGTGCATCGGTTCCGTCGGTATCGATGACAGCCCTAGTATACATATATATAAATATATAGATAGATATATTGTAAAGAGGTAAATTTATTGCTGTATGGAGGAGTGTTTCTAAGTCCTCAATAAATGTCTTTACTGATCGGACCGTAGCGCAGCACAAGCGAGACGTCTGTGAGGCTGCTACAACCATGAGACGTTATTGTAAAAGTTGTCAGACGTCCCATGAAAAGCCCACTGGAAAGGGCTGCAGAAAAAAATGGCAGCACAGGAGAAGCAGCAACACGAGGGAGATGACAACACAAATGCTGAAATGCTCACACTGCTGAGAGGAATGCAGCAGCAAATGAACACTATGCAGGAACGGATCACAACTATGGAAGGTAACCAGTCAAATGTGAAATCAGCGACACCAGGGGAGCCTGTGCAAGCCACTGGTGGCGCAATAGCAAATGAGGCACCACAACAGGCCACAGGACAATCTGAGCAGCGGGCCACACCAGACTCTTTGCGTTTAAACACGGCTGCGGTGGCCGAAGTGGCTGCAAGACTGGCTGAATGGGGATTGGCAGAGGAGGAACAAGGTGCCACGGGGACAGCAGCGCCACCTTGGAGACACAGGACAAGGAAATCAGGAACCGTGACAACAAGTATTGATGTTATAAAACATTCAATTGACTGGCCGCATTTTCATGTAAGGAAGGGGCCTACTAGATCTCCTCCTGAGTATGCTCAGGTGTCATCGGAGGAGTTCACGGTCGGTTTTCTACGAATGTTAAGGGCTCCGGAGTCCACATTCAACAAAGAGAGAATGTTAGAGATATTGCTAGAAGTAATGGAGGATGCGGCCAAATTTGGTTGGGAGAATGCCAGGGCATTTTATGGGGTGGTCGGCTTGGAGGTAGAGCACAAGCGCATCGAGTGGACAGATAAGCAGGAAATCCTAAAACTTTGCTTGACTCATTTTAGGAACGCAGAGGTTCCAGCCATGTTGAAAACAAACAGGGTAGTCAACATGGGCAACGTCAAACCCTGTGCGTCCTATCAGACCGATACATGTGACCAAAACAACGATCATGCACCCTTCAAGCATGTGTGTGACTACTGCTTCAGGGTACGGAACCTGACGTTCCATCATCCTGAGTCAGAGTGCAGGACGAAACGACTGCACTCACCAAAAAACGCTTAGAGGGGGGGTACGGACCACTCCCCCTCACACCCAACGCAGCACACGGGCAACTTATGCACCAGTCAATTGAATCCCCGGGAGGGGGGGGGGGGGCCGGGATGGGGCGGGGATAGTGCACCGACCTTCTGCACTATTTTGTATAGTCCCCGCCCCCCGCGGCACATTTTTTTGTCACTAATCCCTGCCCCCGGGGCAAATTTTTTAAAGACTCACATACATATCAGCTCATATGAGAGTAATAAACTTCAAGAACAGGATGCTGCCCTTCTTGTTCTCTCAGTGATCCCATGAGGGGAGATTTTTGCTTATTGCCATCATCCTGCCCAGCCCCTGGCAGCCACTGGCTGCGGCCATGTTTTTCAATTGAGTGGCAGAGATCACTTCCTGCCCCAAGCTCTGTGCTTATCTCAAGCACCCCTAAGCTCCTTTGCTACCCAATAACACTGACCACAGCAGGGGTTGATGACCCAGATTCACAATGGCGTCGGCCTTGGCTTCGAGGAAGTGCTACTCACTAATTACAATTTTAGATTTCTCTTTGTGTGGAGCTCTAGGGCTTCCCTGTTTATGAGAGATGTTGAGCTATGTTCATGAACTTTCATATAAACCTATGATTTGTTCTTCATGACAGGAAATGGTCACATAGAACTTTTTAAAGTCACTAGTTACAACTTTTGCCCTCAAGAGCACGCTTAAACTCCTAAACTAAGCTGCAGGCCGGTGTATCATATACTTCCTTACCTAAAAATACCACTTTTTTGTAGTTATTTCCAATAAAACCGCTTTTATACTCAATTTTCCACTGCAAGTGGAAATCTTTAAGACTGTCTATTCTTGCGGTAACACCCCTCCTACACTGCCACAGCTGACTGCTTTGACCCATAAAGATGAGGACCTGCCTGATAGATAGCGTTCTCTGGGGAGAGCGAATGGCAGGAAGCACAGCGGCAGCGCAGTGTGCCTTCGCCGGCGACACTCCACAAGTGGAGTGGCGGCGACGGTACCCTATGTGCACATTTCCTGTAATGTTCCCCAAGTTCCCCTTTAAACCATATTTTCAATCCATGTGGCATCAAAAATATGATAGATGAATTTGAAAATAAACTTTTATTGTGTTGATTTGTACAAATGCAGGAACATCCTAGAAAAAAAACTATCATATTGAGGGCCTTCATGCACCTCATGAAGATTGTCTTTGTTGAAGAGTCCATAGCAGCTTGGTCTGTAGTACCGTGAGAAATTCCAGCCACTGTACATCCTCATGCAAACTATCAATTCTTATCTGGTCAGGCTACCATGATTGGATTTTAAAATGGCTATTTTATTTTTAGATATTTCTGGCATATAATAGCTTGTGCAGCCCTTCTGCAAAGAAGTGTTTTTGATTGGCATAAGCATATGTACTGATACCTTGAAAAAGGTTACAGTTTCGAAGGCCATTTGGACTAAATTTGCTATGTGCGCAAGATTTGTGGCAACTTGTCTCTGCAAAGTACAAAACAAAAGCGGCGACCTCTATCGGCTGAATTTGGGAAAGAATGACGTCACGGTGAAACAGAATCCCGTCATAACTTTGTGACTGCAGGGTCAGACGCTAAGGCTTGCCCTATTGCCCGGGGCAAGTTAGACAGTAAAAATTACAGTTTCGGGCAAGTTCATGGCCTACTCTAAAAGCCCGAACAGGCAAGTCAATATTCCCACTTTAATACCCCTTACAAAAGTTAGACCGAGATTATCTTCGTTATTTTGGCAAAATGATGCCTTCACACTCAGTTTGCCATTCTAAATTGTATGCCTCTATAGTGTTTATTCTCATAAAAATGCTAGAGGCATCCAAAATAGGATGTCACTGTGTTAATAATGAACAAAGTGCAAAATAACATTTTGGGGGCAAGTTGAAATTTTTTTCGGGCAAGCAAATCTTGGGGTCGCTCTGCCCGAATGGGCAAGTGCCTTCAAAAGTTAACGTCGGTCCCTGGACTGCTTTAAAAGTTAATGCAGAATGATTAGGGAATGCACTAGTGCATTGCACGCCCGGTGGGGGCACTCAGGTACAGAGGGGGGTCGAACCTGCGTTACATATTTCGCGGAAGAAGGGGTCTTTTTTTAAGACCTCCGCATGTCCGCGAATTTGTAAAAGAAGGGTACTTTTTTGTACCCAGGTACGAAGTATGGGGGTCAAAATCCCCTTACAATCCACAAAATATACGCGGCTCTGACGCCGAGTGACTGCCGAAGTGACTGGGCTTCCGAGTTTGCTGCCGCTAAACAAGCAGAGGATTATAAAATCGAAAGTCAAACTATGTGCTCCCGTTCATCCAATGTCAGTGTTTTGTTAAAAGAAGGGGTGTTTATTTAGTGGGAAAAATCAGCATTTTATTAAAATAAGGGTGCTTTCTTGGCCAGAAATCAGTGCTTTAGGGGTATTTTTTAATTTTGATAACGAACGTATGCACCCCCCTAAATACCCAAGTGCCGTCACTAACCACGCAACTTGCACAACCACGCACCAAATCCTCAGTGCAACAAATGCTCATGCGACGTCATGATCATAGTAGCGGGAAAAGTTGCCACGGCGGTATTCTCTATTTTCACAAAAAAGTCTGTGGGTCAACTTTAATGCAGTTTAGAATGATATAACCGCCACAACTCATTCTACTTGCCATTTAATTATTTTAAATATGTTGGGAAATGACGATGTTGCGTCAGCAGGGTGCAACATAGGTTCCAAAACATTACTTGACGAGCATGGCAAGCTGCCCCTAAAGTTTACTTGCCCACGCTGGCACTTCCACTTGTCCCACTACCCTGTTTAACCAAGGTGAGTTACATTGCGAGGACTCTGCCAAAAGACATTTCTTGCCGAGCAGGGCAAGTATAAAGGGTCTTGTTTTGCTGGCCAGATTGCCGTTTTTTGCCGAATTCACTTGCAACGGGACAAGTGGTTATGATGCACGCTGGACAGGTTGAAATCGTAGCAATTGTTTTGCCATTAATTTTTGGTCAATCACTACTCATACTGTGTGATTATTTCACAATATTTTCGAGATTCGCGAGCATTTAAAGCTTTGCTTTGTAGACATATTATAATTAAAGTGTTATCCTCCAAATTTAACGAGATTCAGTAATAATCAATGTGTTTGTTTTTGTTAATATTCTTGTTTTTTTTTCCTCGTATTTATATAAAAAAGATAATTTAATACTAGCCACATTCAGTGCCGGTCGAATCATTATGACAATATCTCATACCATTTGTCTATTCACTGCTAGGCGGCTGATTAATTGGGCTAATCATAGTAAATAGGATTTTGGCATGAGGAGGATTTCGGTGCTATTCACTATCCCCGCCCCCGTGCCCCGGCCTATATCGTCGCTCTACTAGTTAGTTATGTCCCCACCCTGCGGGGCAGCATTTTGGTGTACTAAACAGGATAAGCCCGGCATCGCCCGGCCATTTCCCAGCCCCCCCCCTCCCGGGGATTCAATTGACTGGTGCATTACCTTGGAGCCTAGCTGTGAACTTGTGTCAGATAGTTGATGTTTATGTATTTCATAGAGGACACCCTTAGGCACGTACTGATATTATTATTTTTTTCAATTTTGTTACCCGAGGAATTTAAGTATAACTAAGTTAGTTATGATCAAAACTTTTTGCAGAATTTCACATACTTCATCTATGAAGGCCGATATCAGAAACATAAAAGTAAACTATGTGCCCCAAATGTTTCCAATCATCGACTAAAATTTAAGCTTTGTAGGATCAATATTGAATAAAGGATATTGTTTCAAAAATGAAGTATGGAGATTTGAGAAAGCTGCATAAAGTAGTATAGAGTTTTATTTCCAGTGTTCTAAAATGATATACTACTCCCTTATAAAACCTTCTGGGGTTATCTTGAATAAGGATATGATTTCATTGTGTTGGTAGATTTGTTTGAATATTTCATAACTTAGTTGATATCTAGAATACTGGAACAAAAAGGTATTTCATAGAAAATTGTGAGGTTTATTGTGGCCGAAGACTTCAAAATGATTTATTAATATTAAAACTGTTTAAGATTTTTTAACTTAAAAATGATTTATAGCATTAATATAAGATTCTCTGGTATTTATAAATCATTTTCTGGTATTTGTTACTCATTTTCTAATATTTATAAATGCAGTAATTTATAAATGTTAGAAAATGTTTTATAAATAATAAAAAATTTTTTATTAATATTTGAAATGCAGAATAAACTCATGATTTCCATACATTTGCACGGACTAGTATATATAGAGAAAAGCTGACACGACTCGGTAGTTCTTTTCAGCATGTTGTTTCCAAGTGCTCTGCTCACACTTGCTAAACATATCTGAGACTTAAATTATCTCTATTTGTACGTTTTTTTATTATTAGTTATTCTTTTGATTTCGAATAAGCAACAATCACAAGTAACATCACGCATATTTGAAATACAGATACGGCTTGGCGCGAATTGAATTTGGTGCCATTTCCTAAAATGTGATGTTATAACCACATGACACAATAAGCCCCGCCCCTGTACAATGTACTTCCTTTATCTAGCTCCGATCCCCAAGGTGACAAGAAGCGCCCTCTTTATTTTGCTACAGGTGCTAAATTGTCCCCTCTCTCCCATCTATGTTTTGCCCAGAATATCCTTGTTTTGCCCAGAATATCCTTGGCGACGGGTCATGGAAAATCACTAGCGAAAAAATCCGTTTTGATAGAGAGATGAATTTCCACTAGTGGACCCATAGTTTTCCACAACTGTCACTAGCGTTTCACTAGTGAAAATTCACTAGCGACGTTTTCGTACGGTTATCAAAGACCCTGCTTCGCGGTTTGTATGAACTGTTAGTTTTAGAGATATTGAATGAATGCTTCCTGTCCCATTGTATAAATGTTTACAATGGAGAAAAACAAGTTAATGTGACTTATTTTCTTTTTTTCACCAATGTCATTCTTGCAACAATAAAAACAGTATCACTCACACGCATAAGGCACAACAAGGGAAACCCCAGTGCATTGGTTACATTGTCAGGTTCTGGAGTTGTACACAAACTATCTTGCAAATCCTTCTGAAGCCTCTTGATTTCAGCTTTGAGACAAAGATGAGACTGTGGGCATAGAACAGACCCTGCCTGATGGAAAAGCAGTACAGAATGAGGAGTTCGGCCACTTAGAGGTTAAGCTGGAGGATGCCGTTAAACAGAATTTATGAATTGGGTGAACATTTTTTTTTCAGATGCATTGAGGTTGAAGTACTATTTTTAATCAAATTTGTCGAATACTAAACTGAATAATTGCAAGCAACAGATGTATACCATTTCATTTGGTCTATCAGTACTTAAAATTATGAGAGAATATGTACGGGCAGATTCAGGGACATTTACCATCTCTCCAGAGCCAGAAGAATTGTAGAAAAAGCCTTTGGAATACTTGCGAAACGATGGCAATGCATCCTGGTCACCATGCGTGTGGCGGCAAACTGAAATCTTGGGGACATGAAAAGTATTGGAGGGCTTCAAGCAACCAGGGTTGCCAAATAGCAGCTGCTGTACTTTAAACATTATCTGAACTCTAAAGCCTGATCAGTTGAGTGGCAGAACAACATGGTCTGAGAGGAGAAGGAAAATTATTCAAGAAGAACACTGAAAACACTGGATATCGCAACCTTCGAAATTTGCTATCTCTATATTGTATGAAATAATAAATAATAATAATAGAATTAATAATAAATAAACTTATGAATAGTCACACTTTGCGTTTTCCGCTTGTGTGGGATATCTAATGACAATAAAGCTTATATTCCTGATCATATGAATGTATTTCTTTTCAGAATGTGATATGAAGTAACCAAATGTATTTAGTACCTTGCAATTGATTTTTATCCTGCTTTTGTGAGACTGTTAAGCTCCATTCTCACATTCACAATCTTGTCTACGATTATGCCGATCTGACAAATAAACCTTAATTGATGTTTCGAGTACGATATTATGCAAATTTTGTGGCTTTATTATTAAGAGGACTGTTAATCGACTACTATAGGATTGACATAAGATTGACGGCCATGGAGTCGCGACTGTTATTTGACCTAGATACATTCGTTCATGACCTATCCCGCATGTAGTTGTAGTTAATATGACCGTTATACGATACTCATAGGTATATCCCGACTAGCATACGCTACTAATACAATTGCTATACGACTTGACTATGTGGTCTATGTGCAGAATTTCAGGGTTGCCCTTTCCCACCCATTATACAAGGGGGTGCAACGCCTCATTTTTTAGGGATAAAAGGAAGACATCAACGTATCTTGGTAGCAGAAGAAGTCAACCTCCTGGCAGCTATTGCTGTCCTGTATGTCTGGCAAGCAAATAGGAGGAGGCGGCGAAGAGAAAGAGGAAGGAAGACCCGTTGGGTCAAGCCGTGGTTGCTGAGGACAGTACAAGCACCTCCACCAGGAGTTGAATAGGTTGGACGTCAGGGGCTTCAAGAATTTCCTGCGTTTTCCCCCAGAGTTATTCCAAGAGATGGTGGAGAGGGTCGGGCCACTTATACACAAGGACACCTTCTGGCGTAAAGTACTGGCTCCAGGCCTGAAGTTCACTCTCCGGTACCTGGCTACAGGTGACTCCTACAAGACCCTGCAGTATGGTTTTAGAGTTGCTGTGAACACAACGAAGGAGGCAGAGCAGGTGTCCCACCTCCAGCACCACTTCCTAGTTACACTCACCCCATTCCATACGCCTTAATGGAAGATGCCTTTGGGCTTAGGACGTGGATGATGAAGCCCTATCCTCATCACGGCCTCAGCCATCGACTTAGTGATGCTGGTGGCAGCACTCCGGGAGGCTGCTTCGCCACCGCCTCCACTGCCTCAAGCCGAGGTTACACAGTCTCTTCTGGCCATTAAAATCTGAAAATTTCGATGAGGATTTGTTCTGTAACTGGTTTCTCTTATGGTTGTTATTCCATACAGCGATGGCTGTCACAAACTTGAACGTTACAATTTGAAATTGCAGATTAACACAATGAAGTGTGACAGTGCATTATTAGCTGCCGTGTTTAAGTAACTTGCGACTTGGAGATTTAATGGACTTAATCATTTTTTATTAACATCTGATAATTGCAAAATGATGATTCATTCTGTGAATGGTTGCTCTAGTGTTAACTATCGCATGCAGCGATGGCTGTCACAAACTTGTATGTCTCACAACAGTATTCATAAAGAATGCCAATGTCCAAAACCATTTACTCTCTTCCCTTTTCCCACACAAATGTAGAATGCCAAGGGATGTAAAGAGTGGATTATGAACATTTATAGAAAGGATGATGTATCGGGAAAAATTGCATTGCTAAGAAATATATATGATCGTTTCGAAATGAATTTCCTTCTAAGGAAAATAAAAAAAGGGTAGAGATCTTGGAATCAGTTACAATTCAAGACAATAATTCGCAAACAGAAATGACCACTCATATGCATTTAAATGTAAATACAAAGAGAATTGTGAATGTTCCAACATTTAAAGATTTCCCGAACCTTGCTTAAAAATGAAGACCTTAAAGAAACAATTGATAAAATGGAAAATAAAAAACATGGGGAGGTTAACACAAGTAAGAAATTAATATAAGTACGACTACTGATGTTATTAAAAACAGATGAGAAAGTTAAGACATACACAGGTCTGAGGAGCGAGGAATCTTTTAATGATCTATAGAAACTCCTTCAGTCAAAAGCGATGAAAAGGAGATACTGACAAGGAAGTAAGAGGAATGTAAAAAACATGCGTTTATTTAAACAAATACCCAAACATTTGGGTCTATGCATAAACCAACAGTTAAAGAAGAAATTCTTATGTGGTCTTAATGAATGTAAGACTTAATCTCATGAATGAGTTATTACTGTTAGGGAACCCTTTTCACTTGCCAGAAGTCATGCACAAGGGTTTTAGGGTTATAAGAGAACTAATTTACTAGACTACTACTACTGTTAGGTGGTCCTCATCCAGCCAGCCACAAGGTGGCTGTTGCATGTGGCCACTTACTTACTCAACCCTTATGCTATTGGTGGTTAATTTAGTCCATACAAAATGACGCAAAAAACAATGAAAAGTGACTAAAACCCTCGCACATGGTACTCATCTGAGAGGGCACAGCGAGAGCTATCCAATGAATAGCAACATGACAGCCTGGAAAATAATTATTTTTAAGAGAATCTGCATCGTTATGACTCATGAGCTCACAGGTTGATCTCCCTCCATGAGTGCAGCTTTAATTTCTATGGCCAATTGCCAAAACATTGTATTTTGGGGAATTGATTTGGGGAGTTGAATAGCTTTCAATATTGGTTAACTTAATGAGTCAAATGTACCTATCTCAGACTTTTGCTGAACATTTTCCAATAAAATTTCAGTGAATCAGATTGATGAAATTCGTTTTTGAAATATTAGCCCCATAAGTCACCTTCTTAAAGTAGTACAAAATCTTAGGTTCCAGTTCTGAATGCACTGCCCTGCTCGCAATTTTGCCTCCTCCACCTATGCCCAAGTGCATGGTGGATAAAACACTGGCTGGGGCCGTGTCTCTGGCAAATTACCTCACTGCGGCTGGGTTTGACCACCATGGCTGTTTCCTCTCAGCAGGTCTGGCAGTGAGCAAGCGAGTTGTGCCAATGATGACTAAACTTCGGCTCAGGGAACTCCCTCTGACAAAGGGCCTGCTGTTTGGGGGTCAATGGACCCCGCCGGTGGAGTCTACCACCAAAACTTAAGCGTCTCACAGGCGCAGCTGGTCCATGACCAGCCATCCACTTCCAACTCCTCAGGGGATCGTTTTCAGATCCCCTTCAAAAAAGGAAGAGGTTCTGGAGGGAAGCAGGTCAAGAAAGGTGGTGGCTCGAACCAATCCTCCTCCTCGTCCAAGGGCGGTGGAGGAGGTAGAGGTGCCGGTAGAGGCTGTGGCAGGGGTAGAGGCGGAGGGGCAAAAAAAGGACGCCTACTCCAATTACAACACCCTTAAGCCAGCCCCCAAAGATGATACAGAATGAACAGCTTTGTCAGGTGGGGGGGGGGGGGGGGGGGGGGGGGCGACTAAAGTCATTCACCCACCTGTGGCCCCTGGTCACGTCAGATCAGTTTGTACTGCAGACGGTAACCAGGGGCTACAGGATAGCGTTCACGGGCAACCCTCCAAGAACAACAAAGGCCCGGTGCACTCCGATCCCTTGCAACCAAGCAAGACGACGGGACCTCGAACTAATGCTGGAGAATCGAAACAAGCGATCAGGGATTTCCCCCTCTCAACAGACGTTCCGAGACATGGGCAGTCTCTATAGATTTAAGAGATGCCTATCTTCACATTCCCATGGCACCCGAACACACGAGGTTCCTGCGCTTTGCCTACGACAGCAAGGCGTACACGTTCCTAGTGCTCCCGTTTGGATTCTCGACGGCACCCAGGGTGTTCACGAGAACAGTGAGAGTGATCTAAGCGTTCCTCAAGATACAGGGTGTCGACATGCACTAGTATCTCGACGACTGGCTCTTAAAAAACCAGTCAAAGTCGCTAGTAGAACGCCAACATGATCTCACACTGTTCTGGGTAAGCAAGCTAGGCTTCCTTGTAAACGAAGGAAAGTCTCAGTTGGTTCCCACACAGTTCCAAGTCTTCCAGGGGTCAACCCTCGATCTCATCAACATGCTCGTTTTTTCCGAGCGAGAAGAGGGTTGTGAAAGTTTACTGAAATGTATGCAAATGTTCACAGATTCATCACAAGTGATAGATATTCTAATATGTGTTCGGAAGTTCTTTTGGGGATTCTCCAAGTAGCTGAGAATTTACTTATCAGCAATATTGTTCTCTTCTGTATGAAGAAGCTAATATCAGCCAAGGAAGCCAAGAACTCAAAATGTCAATGTGAGGGGTAACCTCCCTGATGAGCTACCAGAAGCTGTGCTTGCCAAGGAAAGTTACATAGAAGGTTACTGTATTCACCCACTAAAGGAAAGGATTAAAGCCACTATTGAAGCAAAATTAATGAAAACAAAATAAGAGCATCCAATCTTAGAAAATCACTTGAGAAAAGAGTGAAATAGTTTTTAAAAGTCTCAGAAGTGGACTTATATGTCGCTATAAATGACTCTCATAGCCTGGAGGAAATATAACGAAAGCAGGGACTATGCTGTGATCTAACAAATGTAGGGGACAATTCAACTGATTTTCTCATCCCTCTCTTCAAGAAAACCAGAAATCTCCTCCCACCAAAACTACTTCAAAAACATGGAGAAGACACCTATGAAATTGTTATAAATATTGTGCTAAGCGATGAAACGCTCATGGAACTGTGGTTCCCACTGTTCAAAGCTACATATTGCGATTTGTGTGAGGGTATTATTTTGGACATATATGACCTGGTCACTGAGAAATTTGTCAAAGTCCATGTTAGTGACTTTTGAAAGGTTTTTCGAACAGAATAAAGAAAGAATAAATCTGCTCCAAGGTTGAGAGTAGGCTGCAGAAGCTTTGATGTGAACAGTATCTAACACATACAATTGTGGCACTTAAAAACATAAGTGTATTGGTAGCCCCAATAATTGGGCTGAACAGAGTATTCGGTGTGAGAAATGGTATCACTACCCTTGCGTGAGTCTCACAAGGGATGAGTCATGGCTAAAACGTAAAAAATCCCAGTGGTTTAGTAAAAACTCTGAAATAGGAAAAGGAAAAGGGAGAGGTTAGAAAATCAAAGAAGTGATTCATATCATTCAACAGTGGTTCATGTTTTTTAAGGTTTTTCAGTTTAAATGTAACATCCCATGTACACAGAATGTAGATTTGTCATAGGGATAAAGACAAAGCCAGGCATGCATTTGAAACCCCGATAGAAGGGAAGGACATGGTAATCTATAAATCTTTTGGTTGTAAAATAACAGACCTTTCTTATTGATGAAAACAATAACAAAACAGTAGACGAATAGGAAGAATACCACAAGGACCACATCCTCTAGGAGTTTATCAATGCATTGTCATTGTCTTCTCACTTTTTTTTCTTTACTCAAACCATCCTTTCTCCCTTTTTCACCTTGCACGTTGTCATTGTTTATTTGAAGAAATTAAACCAGTGGCAAAGACAAATGCAGTCACTTAACACCTTGTCACACTCATGCTATTGCATTATTGCGCTGCACGTTGAGAATTTTTCTTCTCTAACTTGATTCAGTTTTGCTAACTTGTTACTTTATCCTTTACTATTTTAGATTGGAAATTACGACGTGTCTACAAAGATCTACTCCTTACAGCACATGTGCTTTTAAATTATCATTAAAATGAAAAACGTTTCAACTGTTTTGCCACATACTTTGAGAGGCACTCTGTTAGCGTATGAGAAGTCATTAAACTGTCCTGTGATGTTTACTGCATCACTTACAAACAACAGTCATGTCATGCTTTCTGTTAATTACCCTTTACCTGAGCAGTACACTATTTCTGATGACATATACGGTTTTCATATTACAAATTGCTCTGGTTAGTCAACATTCATACCTGACGATCTTCCCATTACTCTAATATGCATACATTCTGATCAACTTCCTAAGTTGAGTTTCTAAGAACTTCTCTTCTTTATTCAACAAATGCTCTCGCCAACTTTATTTGATGATGATATTGATGGATTATCCCTAGATATCATTTATGATGTATTTACTGATGATGACGTTGCTCTTGTTGCATACACATTCACTGGAATTGACCTGGAAGCTTACTTTGTTGTTGCTCAGGAAAAAATCAGTTACATTTTTCACTCTGGTCAGATATAATCTGTCACCTTGTTGTTAACATACCAATATTAAGAACGAGTCATCATCGGATCATTTCTTTTCTGTACACATGCCTAACTGATATTGAAAATATATAATGCCTTCCTCCACTTAACCGTATACACAGCAATTGTTAGTCATGGTGATTTTTTTTTTCAGTACGTTTTCTCTTTTTAGTTCCTTTGTTCACTTCTTTGGCTTGTCCACAATGGAATTCAATAACCTTCCTGTTGCATAATTTGAGCATCATATTAAGAAGATGTTTTGATGTTGACATTTCTTCTTTGCTCAGATCAATATTTTGGGCTATACCAATCTGGAGGCTGACGGTGCCTCTTACAATAACACCTCTGACATTTTATTTTTCGATAAGTACAGGCGAACTCGGCTACCCCAGACGAATGTAAGACGTACTTTTGCCCATGGCAGAGGATATGCTTGGTCCTATTTCCATATGTTTGAGAGGAATAGGTGCAATGATTTAGTGAGATATACTCCCTATGAAGAGGTCACATATTGCTCTCCTTCAAGCAATCATCGCTCCTCTATCTCTGCATCAACAAAATCATAAATTCAGGCCATAGAAAAAAGACCTCTACGCGATCTCTGACTTGAGCATTGTATTGCCCATAATAAATCACCCGGGAATACAAGATGGCTACCATTATCGCCATGTGTTGACTAGGTCGGGGATTCACTGTGCAATGTATTTCTATGGATGGAGCATCAGCTAACAGGTCCTATACCAAATTACTATTTCCGAGAGATCACCAGTACCTGTCAATCAATGTTTATGACGTTGAAAATCGTTTTGCAGTGATACAAGACATAAAACAGTGCATCAAAAAGATTAGAAATAGTGCAGAATCTACTAGTGAGTGCGATAAATATAGCAGTGGCCGATATCACATTCTAGAAGATAAAAACAGTACTCTGGGACCAGTGGGAGAAGGCATTCCTCTACAATATCAAGTATGGATTATGACTGCATCGAAAACTCACCAAAGATCATATCTACCTGACCAATTCCCTTAAGACGGGAAATCACCTGGCAGAGGAAGTTCTTTCTCGGGACATGCTATCATTGATCAAGGCCTATCAGGTCGGTCACCTTAGCAAAACCAGAGGAACTCAACTCAGCTGTGAAGTTGCTAGAACAATCAAGCCTTGTGGTCTCTATTTTTATTGATTGTTGTCGTCCTATCCTTTACCCAGATGACAACCGTCTCAGTACAATCAGGGGTATTCTCGCATTTTTTGTTGAAAAGGAGACAACAGCTGGAATAAAGACCAGGAACTTGATGACACCTGAATGCAGAGAAGACATAACATGTGCTCTTATTGGATTCCTTGCCATGTGCTCAAGGATATTGCCGGCAAGCCCCATCATGCCAGGATTCATCATTTTCCCTGGACTTTCATGCTGTTGCAGGTAGCGCATTATCCTCAATTGTGCACAAAATATCTTTATTATAATACAAAAGTGAAGTGATACAAAATGATGTAGAAATGGATTATTGAAATAATATTACATTAAATATGGAATAATATAAAATGAAAGGTTTTTAAAAAAAACGTTTTTAAAAGATAGAATCGGTACTTGGAATTTGCTTTAAAATATCTCAATATTTAAGACGTTGTTTGTAGATGTAACAGCCTGATGTATAGTTTTTTGTATTTAATTAGAATTGATTTAGGTTTGAGTGCTGTCCTCTATTATTTGGTTTAGATACTACAGTGGTCAGAACAGGTTGACCACTAATCTGGTTTTCCAGGTATATTTTTAGCTTACTTGTGATGTCATACTGGGCAGGGCTCCTCACTTTCAACCCAGCTCTTGAGAGAGTAGAATCATACAGCCAGTAATTATAGGATTTAGCCTTTTTTAGTCCATTTCGATACATTTACTTCTATTTCCTTAGTTTAGCTGGTTTGTGTTATAGTATTCTTAGAGATGTTTGTTTTCATTATTTTCAGTAAACCATCATTGTATCATCATATCTTCCATTAGAGACATATGAAAGAACGTCAGACCACATGTACCAGAATCGAAATACAGATTTCCTAAACAAGAATTGAACTTTGTCGTTGATGCCCACAGTAGATATCTCTTCTCTCCAGAAAAGTTCTAGAGGCTCAAGCAAGTGGATGTGGTGCTGGATTTCGGTCATGGACTTATGTTGTAGCACTGCTTTTCCAGCTAGCCCAATAAAAAAATCCAGCTAGCCCATTACAAAACAATGAACATGACAGCAATGCCAGTCATCGTCTGGAAGACATCATGGAAGATTCGCAAAATTTTCATTGTTACATGACACATGACAAATCGGTCAAGTCATCCCCGACGACTTTGATAATTTGAAACTAAAGAAACTACATTTCCCACTGTTTATGTTGTACAGGCATCTTTAACCAAATATTCAGACCTATAAGTACAATAAAACGATGATAAAACAAGTTCTAAAGTGGTCTGTTATGTTTGTTAACTCTATAAAGAAGACCAGGTAGGAAACTAATGCCCTGGCCATCTCACTACTATCAAACTTCAGACGGCCGAAAATAGCAATAATAACGCTGTCATTACAAAATCACTAATCTGAAAGGAAGATAACATGTTTATTTACCTGTTGGCATCGATCCCAGAACTCACTGGTCAATTTCACTAGAGTACTGGGCCATTGGAATCAGAGCCTCTCATTGGCTCAATAGAATAATGCGCCCAGTACCAACATTGTAATAATGCGCATCAAGACACAAGTGTTCTACAGCACCAATGAGAGTACATTATTGCACCAGCTTCTCATGCCGAAATCAGATGGTTCCCTTGTTTGCCCCTACTGGTTCATAACTTGTCAACTCCCATTTCATTAGTTTTATCACACAATGAGGCTGTTCTCATGGAGGGCTTGAACATAATGCTCGCCAAGTGTCATGATGTAGAGGGAACCAGAGAGTCGCAAAGCAATTGCCCTTAGTGGCACAAACTATGTCAGTGTAGGATAAAATCCTCAGTTTTTTTAAATATAGTTTCAAGAAACCAGGACTACAAAAGCCTGGCTGGCAGATTCCCTGCAAATAAAATGATTGTAACTCCAGCAATAAAGCATGGCATCGTAAATGAGGCAAATGAAGTTATGCCACACATATAAAATGTTAAACCATGCAGATTTATCATAAATCCACCGGCCGTGTACCTTGAAACAATATCCAACCGTCTGGTGTACGATCCAAATAAAGTCAACACATTTAGTGTACTAGAGGTGAAATGTCCAATGAAAAGCTCATTCAAAGATGTGCCTCATATGAAGTAAGTCAACAACGGCTTCAGGCTTTGTGAGAACCTACATATTACATGCAGGTCATGGGTCAAATGACTCTGAGTGGTCTGAAATGGGCTGATTCCCATGTATGGAGTGGGAATGACATGCACATTGAACACATTCACTATGGCAGTCAAACATGCATCCCTCTATATCCTGACTAACTACAGCTTTCTCTGATTGTCGTCGAGAGAAAAACTGTAGAATGACAACTCCATGCTGCACCTCTGGTCGTTAGAGTAGAAGGGAAAACAGCAGTGGGTATGAGCGGCCATTTTGAAATCAGTGCTATCACTGCTTCGTTTTTAATCCAACAGGGATGATACATGAATGGGCTGTATTGGGTCAGCAAGTTAAGTAGAGGGAGAGACTGTGATGCAAATAGAATGGAGTCACACCTGTTGCATAATGAGGATACTAGTAAAGAGGCACATCTTTGTAAGAAGGTTAGGGGAATTAATTAGTAGTAGTGAGCAGTACCCAGACAACTTCCAAATTTGGGAGTGTCAAGTGGAGATTATTGGGTGTGGTGACCTGACAGAAGGAATGAATGAATGATCGCTTAAAGGCACATCGGCACACAACGGCCATTTAGTGCCATAAAATTTGTGTAAAACATTGGTCCTTTATTATTGTTGAAAACAATAACAAAGCAATAGATGAATAAAAATGATCAAACAACGATGAACAACTTCAAAATATGATTTCTATATAACAGGTTGTTTCAAAAGAAACTATAAATTCTTTAAAGATTTTACAATTGGTAAAACAGACCAATCTCATGTAAAATAGATAAAATGCTGTCTGGAGGAACCTTTTCAAAGAGTTCCTTAAAGCTTTTTACATTAAAATGTCTATTTCTAGATTGCCCTGACAGTAGGCAACTATATCAAGACAAATTCTATGACAAATGATAGGTTCCAGACACAAGCGGTTATTGTAGATATGGTAACAAAGGCCTGGGACAGTGGGATCTCAGATAGAGGAGATAGCTACATTGGCACCACAGGGACGAACGGGTGGAGCAGGTTCATAAAGGGGGGGGGGGTCTGTCAAAGGTACTAGGTCTGTGGAGATCTGATAATATGCACACACTGTATTCATAATAAGACACCTTAATTGTAATGTTTGCTTGTATTGTTTTCAGATGAGCCCTGTGCTGAGACGCTGATATTGATAAACGTTCCTTTAGATGTTGTACTTGGGTGTTTGTATTATTTGTTTTCCCCTGGGCTATTAACCCAGGGTTGAATTATCTATAATAAGTACTGATCTTGTAGGCAAAAAAATATCAGGGGGCAGTGCTCCCTCCATTTGAAATGTAAGGGTGTTACATCTTTCACCAACTCTTTGGATATGGGGGGCACAGCAGCGTCGCCTTTTTCAGATTACACTATCCACAGATGGTGCACCATTTGGTAAGAACAAGTCGGCCACTGCTCTTCTACTTAGTATTCTAAACATAGGTCACCATATTGCCAGTCCAGATCATAATTTTTGGGTGTTTTGTGGTAACAGCTCTGAGATTGACCTTGAATTCATAAAACTGGTTCGAAACCTTTTTTAAAACCTTGAATGAGTGCTATTGCAGATAGATCCATCAAAATTGGATCAGTTTTAAGCTATCTTTGGCCCCATCTGATATGAGCCTTCTGGCAATCTTAGCTGGTGAGCTATCGAATAACTTCCTTTGGCATTCAGATTTTTAAGAAGACAGTGGTAGAGAGGATTCTATTACCATAGAGATTATTTTAAATTTCGATAGGTAATCTGCTTGTTTTCTCTTCCTGGATGGTCGGAAGAATAGTGCTGATAGGCTGATTGCTGGGGAGATTGCTGATTCTTATGCTTGTTTTTCTTTGTTTACTGCAGGAATGAATGCACAGCGCTTCTACATACGGATCTCTTAGGTGCAGCTATGACATCTGGCAAAGATGGGCCAAACAGAGGATGCCAGGAAAGTCATGGCTGCGAGGATGGCGTAGGAGAGAGCGTACCAGATTCGGATAGGCAGGGCCCTGGCCAGTGAGTCTACGATGCTACTAGTGTCTGACACTCGCCTGCAGGACATCGGAGTCACCAAGTCATCAAACTACTGAAAAAGGTGCTCACTTGTAATAACTTCGATTTCAATGGTAGACATTTTCTACAGGTCGGATGCACCGCTATGCGCACCAAAGTGGCCCCAGCGTATGCAAATACATTCATGGGATGGTTTGAGGACACCCATGTCTATACCTACCACAAACAACCAATACTGTGGAACATAATATCGACGACATATTCATGATTTGGCACCACAATGCACATGAACTCAATGTATTCATGGAACACCTCAATTCCAAGATGCCCAGCATCAAATTTGATGCTGAAACATTAACACAGACCGTCCACTTCCTGGACGTGATGGTTAGTACAACAGATACGGGTCAATTTGCACAACCCTATACACCAAACCGACAGATGCACATAATTATATAAATTATTATTCCTGTCACCCAAGGTCATGTAGGAGGGGAATCCCCTATGGCCAATTCCTCCAATTGCGCTGCATTTGCATCAATGAGGATGATTTCATCCACCAGAGCAGAATACATAGCTCTACATTTTCATAGAGCAGATTACCCTACAGAGCTTATTCAAAGCTCTTTCGAAAGAGCATTCCTAGAGGACAGGAATGAGCTCTTAAAATCAAAGCCAGAAAAAGCAAACACTAAAAATGACAATCTCTATCTCATCACGACACACCACCCAACATTCAGGGAGGTGAACAACATTGTCAGTCGTAACTTAGACCTATTAGACAGGTCTAGCTCTAAACGCCCAATTATACAGGCAAACATTGTACGTCGATTTAGATGATGCGCTAATCTCCCTGACCACCTTGTGCAGGCCACGACCATGCCGCTCACAGATCCACCAGCCCGCACACAGGCACAAAGCAATAGACACAGATACCGCAGAGCATATTGCAACCACCTGGACCGCACAGGAGCGATACACTCCTCTATAACCAATAGGAGATATAGAACACGTACCAATATATCGTGCAACTGTACCAACCTCATCTACACCATAAGATGTTTAGCGTGTGGTAAGGTCAATGTTTGACAGACCAAACGCCACATCATGGACCGTCTAATGGAGCATTTCCGCAATATTAGACAGCAATGTATGCCTCTTTTTCAAATGACCTCTAAAAGAGTGCTCTGGCGGCAGTGAAATCTCGCGGGAGCAATCGCACGTGCACCAGAAACAGAGGACAACGGTTACGCGGGCGGCAGAATGGGCCACCCAAATGCTGAATAATCTGCTTTTGGATGGCCCATTCCGCATTTCTTTTATTTCATCAGCATCATCAGATACTGTCGCACTCAGGTCAATTGTTATTTGACAACTTTCCATAGAAGAACTGAATTTTTGATGAGTGGTTCTTTCTATGGTTATCATGCATCTGAACGATCGCTTGGCCCTCTGTGGATAAGATGGCTCTGCTCTTTCTCTTTTTATCTCTTTATTTCTCATGGAATTCATATGCTTTTTCATTGTTCTTCAACAATGACAAACAGCCTTTTTTATTATAAAATTCGTGTCACTGAAGGGCCTTGTGTGCTGTTGTCATTCATTCATCTGTCTCTTTGCCATGTTGGAAAAACGACTATTTTTGAATGATATTAAAAAAAATCATGGCACTCAATAGCCTTGTATTGTTCTTCTTTTACTGTCGCACTCAGGTCATTTGCTTTTTGAAAACTTCATAGAAGAACTGAATTTTTGATGAGTGGTTCTTTCTATGGTTATCATGCATCTGAACGATCACTTGGCCCTCTGTGGATTAGATGGCTCGGCTCTTTCTATTTTTATTTCTTTATTTCACACGGAGTTCATATGCTTTTTCATTGTTCTTCAACAATGACAAACGGCCCTTTGTTATTGTAAAATTCGTGGCACTGAATGGCCTTGTGTGCTGTAGTCATTCATTCATCTGTCTTTTTGCCATGTTGGACAAAGGACTATTTTTCTACAACGGCTAGTAGTCGTTGGACGTCACATGTGACGTCCAACTGGACAGTAAAGGACTACACTGTGACACTTATCTTGGTGTCACTGTGACATCACAATTCTATGCCAGTATACCTTAAATGTCCAACTGGTGTGGCGTCCAAGTGGACAATTTAGCACTTCACTGTGACTGTGACACTGCGCTAAATGTCACTGTGACATCGCCTTTCTGCGTCGGTGATGGACAGTGAGGGGGCTAGTAGTCAAGTGTCCAACAAGTGCAGTTCGACTGATGTCCGCCAGGTGCTCAAAAATCTCCTTAATCATACACAATCGGCGTGTATCGATTAGATCACAACAAGAAATCACTCAATTTGAATACTTACTTCATAAATCTTGCACTTTAGACGTTGAAGAGCACTTACAGTGCCGTTTATACACTCCCCTGCGCCATAGAGATAGTGTCGCAACTGGCGCTGGTGTGTGACTCCTACGTCGGCCTCGCCAGCCGTGGACAGGCAGAGGGGGCTTGTAGTCAAATGTCCAACAAGTGCAGTTCGACTGATGTCCGCCAGGTGCTCAAAAATCTCCTTAATCATACACAATCGGCGTGTATCGATTAGATCACAACAAGAAATCACTCAATTTGAATACTTACTTCATAAATCTTGCACTTTAGACGTTGAAGAGCACTTACAGTGCCGTTTATACACTCCCCTGCGCCATAGAGATAGTGTCGCAACTGGCGCTGGTGTGTGACTCCTACGTCGGCCTCGCCAGCCGTGGACAGGCAGAGGGGGCTTGTAGTCAAATGTCCAACAAGTGCAGTTCGACTGATGTCCGCCAGGTGCTCAAAAATCTCCTTAATCATACACAATCGGCGTGTATCGATTAGATCACAACAAGAAATCACTCAATTTGAATACTTACTTCATAAATCTTGCACTTTAGACGTTGAAGAGCACTTACAGTGCCGTTTATACACTCCCCTGCGCCATAGAGATAGTGTCCCAACTGGCGCTGGTGTGTGACTCCTACGTCGGCCTCGCCAGCCGTGGACAGTCAGAGGGGGCTTGTAGTCAAATGTCCAACAAGTGCAGTTCGACTGATGTCCGCCAGGTGCTCAAAAATCTCCTTAATCATACACAATCGGCGTGTATCGATTAGATCACAACAAGAAATCACTCAATTTGAATACTTACTTCATAAATCTTGCACTTTAGACGTTGAAGAGCACTTACAGTGCCGTTTATACACTCCCCTGCGCCATAGAGATAGTGTCGCAACTGGCGCTGGTGTGTGACTCCTACGTCGGCCTCGCCAGCCGTGGACAGGCAGAGGGGGCTTGTAGTCAAATGTCCAACAAGTGCAGTTCGACTGATGTCCGCCAGGTGCTCAAAAATCTCCTTAATCATACACAATCGGCGTGTATCGATTAGATCACAACAAGAAATCACTCAATTTGAATACTTACTTCATAAATCTTGCACTTTAGACGTTGAAGAGCACTTACAGTGCCGTTTATACACTCCCCTGCGCCATAGAGATAGTGTCGCAACTGGCGCTGGTGTGTGACTCCTACGTCGGCCTCGCCAGCCGTGGACAGGCAGAGGGGGCTTGTAGTCAAATGTCCAACAAGTGCAGTTCGACTGATGTCCGCCAGGTGCTCAAAAATCTCCTTAATCATACACAATCGGCGTGTATCGATTAGATCACAACAAGAAATCACTCAATTTGAATACTTACTTCATAAATCTTGCACTTTAGACGTTGAAGAGCACTTACAGTGCCGTTTATACACTCCCCTGCGCCATAGAGATAGTGTCCCAACTGGCGCTGGTGTGTGACTCCTACGTCGGCCTCGCCAGCCGTGGACAGGCAGAGGGGGCTTGTAGTCAAATGTCCAACAAGTGCAGTTCGACTGATGTCCGCCAGGTGCTCAAAAATCTCCTTAATCATACACAATCGGCGTGTATCGATTAGATCACAACAAGAAATCACTCAATTTGAATACTTACTTCATAAATCTTGCACTTTAGACGTTGAAGAGCACTTACAGTGCCGTTTATACACTCCTGGTGTGTGACTCCTAAGTCGGCCTCACCAGTGAGGGGTCTAGTAGTCAAATGTCCAACAAGTGCAGTTCCCCTTTTGTCCGCTAGTAGTTCAGACATAAACCCTACCTATTTTCCCGTTTCTGTTTTTTTATCCTATTGACGGCAGGGTTTAGTGTTAAGTCTTAAAGATCATGTTAGCACTCTTCCGCCGAAATTCTGAGCGGAAGCATTTTGCTATAATTTGGGCACATACAAACAGCTGGGAAACGTATTTTTCCTCTTTTCAATCACCAACTGCTTGCTCTATGTATTGCCGTCATAATTTAAGTCAGCGCCGTGTAAATAGGACTATATCAGACTCTTTTCATCTCCAGCCGGCGATGGACTTGGAAAAGTTGTATATGTCCACCATATTGGTTTTGTAAAAGTCGGAATTATTTACAGAATGGAAATTTGGATTAGCGAAAATGCAACATGTGTCAAGTATATTATTAACCTGAATAGTTTGTTTTGTTTCTATTGCGAAATATCCAGAACATATGTTGGAAGAAGACATATGATATGGTAATCAATGACACTTTCAGGATCAAGAAGCCTAACATTGTAACTTTGTTCAGTTAACATTCATATAAGGTTTGAGGGAAATAAGTAATTTGAATAGTTAGAAAGATTGATGTATGACAATGTCCTCATTTTTTTATGGTTACATTGTGGTTTATGAACATTGTAATGAAGTGTACCATATTTATCAAAAGAAGTGATGGTCATATGTAGATAATACTGATGTTAATTTTGAATTCAACAGGTTGACAGTAAAATGAATATTCTTAATTTTTGTAGCATTTATGATTGTTAGTCAATGTATAGTTATTACACTTCAGAAGCATTGCAGAAGTGGCAGATAGTGATTTTAAGATTTATAGTAAAGCATTTATAGCTGTAGATATACTGTAGAATAAGAAATTAATCCGAATGGTTTATTGTACCGAACTTTTCCCAGCAGATCAGTTATTTATCATGAAATTTGGAAATATCAAACCACACACCTAATGTATTATTCCTAGACTTTTATTGTACTATTTACCTTCAATATTTGCTTTCAGTAAATGGAAACTATAACACTATTACAAATTCAAACATTTGCTTTTAAAATAAGCAGGTCAGATTAATATCTTATTCTACAGTACATGGTTGTATGAGTAGTGCACGCTGTTCCAAATTGTATTGATTGGTATTACATGTGTTGTTGATTTAAAACTGCATCACTGGATTGTATATAAAATTATTGCAATCAATTCTTGGGTACTTAGTTTATATAAAGCAATAGTTTATTAGTAATCATTTTGTATTATAAGATGTCATATCCTAATTTTGTTGCAGTGTATGTTTATACTCCATTACGTTGGGTGTTTACTAAAGCATTCATATGGCATCAATGCTAATCAAGATGTAGATACATTATTATATTCCTCATAACTACATTCATGAACACTTTGTGAAGAAGTGAAATTAATCTGTCAAAGGGAAATGTGTGTTATAGTATTCATATACATTAGTTACCCACTTACTATTGATTTAGAAAATAAAAATATTTAGATTCTTGAAATAAGTGTTGTCATTTCTTTCCATACTCATTCATCAAAGTGTGTATTATTTCTAGAAGGTTAAGCAAGGCAATCATGAGTAGAATAAAATATGAAGTTTGTAGCTTTATTACTAGGTACTTTAAAAGTAAAAAACTGGATTGTCTAGAGTAATGAAGCCATAATAGAGATGAATTTTTCAAATCGTCAACTCGTCTACACAGCGAACACAAGGCTGACACACTGCACCTGACACACACGTTGTAACACTACTTATCTATACAGCCATGTCTTCGTTACAATCTACAAAGTACACAGGCAATTTTGAGCATTACAATGACATTATTGATGGTGTGCAGGAAGCATTATGTGAATATAAATATGTATTCATCTATGCAAGCACTTTCTGAATTCAAGGAACCATGTAAAGGTTAGCTAATGTGCATCATTAAGTGATTCATTCTTAATTTATCGCCTGATCAATTACTATTTGTTTAAATTACTGCTTGTACATTACGTAATGAGTCAAAATAGCATGAAGCTAACGAGCTTACCTCCATTGGTAAGTCAAGCTGTACAAGTGTTTTCACAAAAATAAAGTGGGTGTCTTTCTGGGACAGCCCTGGGAAATGGTGAAAATTTCACGTAACATCATTAGAATTGTTAACATCTTTAGAGTCTTACCTTTCATATAATATAAAGTTCATCATGTTTCCTGGGACATATAACAAGGTATTGCACAATCCTTAGATGAAAGTCTCACCTAAATAGACAAGATCCCCAAATTATCTAGCCACCTGACCCTGCCATCTTGCAATACTTACCCACACTGACATTGAGTGTGTACAACATCTATCGTTCGTCGATCCATTTCAGGATGTCATTTTGAGGTTTAATACTAACACACGCACATTTCATACAGGGTGATGATGGATAACACAAATAAAGCAACAACTGTCTGGATAAGAAATTAACTGGTTTTATTTACAGCATCAACCACGACTAACCAGAAATGCTCATTATTTTTATTTATTTGGCACATTTGGTCAACAAAACTCCTGCACTGCGTACCATATTGTCAATAACAACTAGACGACTGAACGAGGGGGGGGGGGGGGAATATACGCGGCTCTGGCGCCGAATGCCTCCCGAAGTGACTGGGCTACGGAGTTTGCTGCCGACACTTGCTCCCGCTAAACAGGCAGAGAATTATAAAATCTAAAGTTAAAATGTGTGTTCCCGTTCATCCAATGTCAGCGTTTTGATTTAAGCAGTTGATGTTGAATTTTAATGATTTCCTTCTGTGATTTAATGTATACACGCCGACAATGTGTATAACTCAGGAGTACCTTTTGCACCTGGTGGCCAAAAGAGGAACTGCATTACTGTGACAGACGTCTACACCCCTAACTGTCCATGACTGGTGAGGCCGAGATTTAATGAACATAACAGGAGTTTATAAAGTACTCTTTAACGTCTAAAGTGGAAGATTTACACAGTTAATGTTCAAATTGAGTGATTTCTTGCTGTGGTTTAATTTATACACGCCGATTGTGTATAATTCACGAGAATCTTTAGCGCGTAGCGGACAAAAGTATAACTGCACTTGTTGGACACTTTGACTTCTGGACCCCTCACTGTCCACAACTGGTGAGGCCGACTTTGTATGGGGCGCCGTTTGTAACATCCATACTTTTGTTGACAGAAGCAACTTTTGTCCAACAAGAGTCAATTTTGTCTGACAAAAGTAATTTTTTCTATGACAAAATTACTTTTGTCTGACAAAAATACTTTTTTCTTGACAAAAATTGCTTTTGTCAACCAAAATAACTTTTGTTAGACAGAATTACTTCTGTCGAGACAAAATTACTTTTGTGTTACACATGGTGAGACCACTCGCCAAGTGTTACATTCAGAAATCTGTCTAAGTGCCTTGCATCGGTTATAGATGGCGTGTACGTCCGCCTATAGACTGGTTGAAGCACTCACCGACTCGGGCACATGCATTCGATACACTGTGTTACTGTTTGAGTAAGTTGAACAAAGATGATACATCTCTCTGCTACTAATCCTCCACCCACACCTTCTGCTCCTATTACTAAAATAATCCAAAGTACATATGAAAAGTACACATGAACAGCAGCAGCAGCTACAGTAGTAGCACTGATGCTGCCACTACTACTATTACTACTACTACTACTGCTACTACTACTACTACTACTACTACTACTACTACTACTACTACTACTACTACTACTACTACTACCTCGAACAAAGAGTATATATATATATATATATATATATATATATATATATATATATATATATATATATATATATATATATTTATCTTCTACCACACCTCCTCATCCTCCTCCTACTACTATTAACACTTCTGTTGGTGAATTATCCCAAGTATACCAGAACAAACTTTGTGTGTATGTATTGTATATATATATATATATATATATATATATATATATATATATATATATATATATATATATATATATATATATATATATATATATATATGTATATATATATATATATATATATATATATATATATATATATATATATATATATATATATATATATATATATATGTATATATATATATATATATATATATATATATATATATATATATATGTATATATATATATATATATATATATGTATATGTATATATATATATATATATATATATATATATATATATATATATATATATATATATATATATATATATATATATATATATATATATATATATATATATATAATGCTATCTTTCCTTTAATAAAGAAATATATTTTCCCAAAATATTTTTGCTCTGGTGGTTTGAGAAAATTTCCTCAAAATGTATTCTCTAACATCACTCTATACCTGATACGTTAAGTTCGTTATATATATATATATATATATATATATATATATATATATATATATATATATATATATATATATATATATATATATGTAGATAGATAGATAGATATAGATAAATATAGATATAGATATTCTTTGCTCGCATATTCAGAGTGGTATGCACACTCTCATTCATCGTGGACAGCCTTTTCCCCTGCGAGGATGCCCATATCTTGACTTATCATTCAGACCACCGCGAATCTCCGTGGGTGTCACATCATTAAGAGGCAAGTACATAATAGCGACCTCATCGTGGTTCGACATAGGGCCCTTAAACTCCTCTCCTTTAAGCAATGGCTGCTTTCTATTCAATATGCAAATCAATGCAATGCAATCAATGAAAGATTTGCTTTTGTCAACAAAAGTCACTTTTGTTAGACAAAAGTAATTCTGTCTAGACAAAATTACTTTTGTGTTACACATGGCGTAACCACTCGCCAAATGTTACATTTAAGACTTCTGTCTCGACAAAATTGCTTCTGTCGACAAGAGTGTGCATGTTACAAATGGCGCCCCATGACTTTGGAGACACACACCAGAAGTGTATAAACGGCACTGTAAGTACTCTTCCACAACTTAAGTGGTAGATTTACACAGTAAATATTCAAATTGAGTGATTTCTTGTTGTGATTTAATCGATACACGCCGATTGTGTATGATTAAGGAGATTTTGAGCACCTGGCGGACATCAGTCGAACTGCACTTGTTGGACATTTGACTACAAGCCCCCTCTGCCTGTCCACGGCTGGCGAGGCCGACGTAGGAGACACCTGTGCGGTATACAGGTATGCTCATATCCTCAAGAGTAAATGTATAAAGTTATAATATTAATTTTTACTATGTTTAAATGTTTATTTAAAAGTTACTGTTATGTTGTTTGAATGTTTAGTATATATTTAACAACCCAAGCTTTTTTGCTACCATGTATAAATGTTTATCAGGGAAAAAAAATGTTTCTTTTTTGATATCTATATATTTATTTTGTATTGAAAAAGATTTTGTAAGATGCAATACTTATGGTCAATAAACTACAATACAATACAATACACCAGGAGTGTATAAACGGCACTGTAAGTGCTCTTCAACGTCTAAAGTGCAAGATTTATGAAGTAAGTATTCAGATTGAGTGATTTCTTGTTGTGATCTAATCGATACACGCCGATTGTGTATGATTAAGGAGATTTTTGAGCACCTGGCGGACATCAGTCGAACTGCACTTGTTGGACATTTGACTACAAGCCCCCTCTGCCTGTCCACGGCTGGCGAGGCCGACGTAGGAGTCACACACCAGCGCCAGTTGCGACACTATCTCTATGGCGCAGGGGAGTGTATAACCGGCACTGTAAGTGCTCTTCAACGTCTAAAGTGCAAGATTTATGAAGTAAGTATTCAAATTGAGTGATTTCTTGTTGTGATCTAATCGATACACGCCGATTGTGTATGATTAAGGAGATTTTTGAGCACCTGGCGGACATCAGTCGAACTGCACTTGTTGGACATTTGACTACAAGCCCCCTCTGCCTGTCCACGGCTGGCGAGGCCGACGTAGGAGTCACACACCAGCGCCAGTTGCGACACTATCTCTATGGCGCAGGGGAGTGTATAAACGGCACTGTAAGTGCTCTTCAACGTCTAAAGTGCAAGATTTATGAAGTAAGTATTCAAATTGAGTGATTTCTTGTTGTGATCTAATCGATACACGCCGATTGTGTATGATTAAGGAGATTTTTGAGCACCTGGCGGACATCAGTCGAACTGCACTTGTTGGACATTTGACTACAAGCCCCCTCTGCCTGTCCACGGCTGGCGAGGCCGACGTAGGAGTCACACACCAGCGCCAGTTGCGACACTATCTCTATGGCGCAGGGGAGTGTATAAACGGCACTGTAAGTGCTCTTCAACGTCTAAAGTGCAAGATTTATGAAGTAAGTATTCAAATTGAGTGATTTCTTGTTGTGATCTAATCGATACACGCCGATTGTGTATGATTAAGGAGATTTTTGAGCACCTGGCGGACATCAGTCGAACTGCACTTGTTGGACATTTGACTACAAGCCCCCTCTGCCTGTCCACGGCTGGCGAGGCCGACGTAGGAGTCACACACCAGCGCCAGTTGCGACACTATCTCTATGGCGCAGGGGAGTGTATAAACGGCACTGTTAGTGCTCTTCAACGTCTAAAGTGCAAGATTTATGAAGTAAGTATTCAAATTGAGTGATTTCTTGTTGTGATCTAATCGATACACGCCGATTGTGTATGATTAAGGAGATTTTTGAGCACCTGGCGGACATCAGTCGAACTGCACTTGTTGGACATTTGACTACAAGCCCCCTCTGCCTGTCCACGGCTGGCGAGGCCGACGTAGGAGTCACACACCAGCGCCAGTTGCGACACTATCTCTATGGCGCAGGGGGGTGTATAAACGGCACTGTAAGTGCTCTTCAACGTCTAAAGTGCAAGATTTATGAAGTAAGTATTCAAATTGAGTGATTTCTTGTTGTGATCTAATCGATACACGCCGATTGTGTATGATTAAGGAGATTTTTGAGCACCTGGCGGACATCAGTCGAACTGCACTTGTTGGACATTTGACTACAAGCCCCCTCTGCCTGTCCACGGCTGGCGAGGCCGACGTAGGAGTCACACACCAGCGCCAGTTGCGACACTATCTCTATGGCGCAGGGGAGTGTATAAACGGCACTGTAAGTGCTCTTCAACGTCTAAAGTGCAAGATTTATGAAGTAAGTATTCAAATTGAGTGATTTCTTGTTGTGATCTAATCGATACACGCCGATTGTGTATGATTAAGGAGATTTTTGAGCACCTGGCGGACATCAGTCGAACTGCACTTGTTGGACATTTGACTACAAGCCCCCTCTGCCTGTCCACGGCTGGCGAGGCCGACGTAGGAGTCACACACCAGCGCCAGTTGCGACACTATCTCTATGGCGCAGGGGAGTGTATAAACGGCACTGTTAGTGCTCTTCAACGTCTAAAGTGCAAGATTTATGAAGTAAGTATTCAAATTGAGTGATTTCTTGTTGTGATCTAATCGATACACGCCGATTGTGTATGATTAAGGAGATTTTTGAGCACCTGGCGGACATCAGTCGAACTGCACTTGTTGGACATTTGACTACAAGCCCCCTCTGCCTGTCCACGGCTGGCGAGGCCGACGTAGGAGTCACACACCAGCGCCAGTTGCGACACTATCTCTATGGCGCAGGGGGGTGTATAAACGGCACTGTAAGTGCTCTTCAACGTCTAAAGTGCAAGATTTATGAAGTAAGTATTCAAATTGAGTGATTTCTTGTTGTGATCTAATCGATACACGCCGATTGTGTATGATTAAGGAGATTTTTGAGCACCTGGCGGACATCAGTCGAACTGCACTTGTTGGACATTTGACTACAAGCCCCCTCTGCCTGTCCACGGCTGGCGAGGCCGACGTAGGAGTCACACACCAGCGCCAGTTGCGACACTATCTCTATGGCGCAGGGGAGTGTATAAACGGCACTGTAAGTGCTCTTCAACGTCTAAAGTGCAAGATTTATGAAGTAAGTATTCAAATTGAGTGATTTCTTGTTGTGATCTAATCGATACACGCCGATTGTGTATGATTAAGGAGATTTTTGAGCACCTGGCGGACATCAGTCGAACTGCACTTGTTGGACACTTGACTACAAGCCCCCTCACTGTCCATCACCGGCGCAGAAAGGCGATGTCACAGTGACATTTAGCGCAGTGTCACAGTCACAGTGAAGTGCTAAACTGTCCACTTGGACGCCAAACCAGTTGGACATTTAAGGTATACTGGCATAGAATTGCGATGTCACAGTGACACCCAGGGCAGTGTCCACATATTGGAGCTTTGTGTCCACTTGGACGTCACATGTGACGTCCAACGACTACAAGATACTTCTCCTATTTTTGGATTATACTAAAAAAGATCATGGCACTCAACAGCCTTGTATTTTTCTCTCTTTCTCATTGAATTAATGTGCTTTTTCATTGCTCTTTAACAATGAAAAATAGTCATTCCTTCATTAACAAAATCGTGGCACTAAATGGCCTTTCGTGCCTTTGGGCTTTTGAGCCCATAGTCATTCATTAATCTGTCTATTTGCCTGTTGGACAAAGGACCAATTGTTGTTAAAAATAATAATCATGGCACTGAATAGCCTTTCATTTCTCTTCTTTCACATGGAATTAATGTACTTTTTCATTGTTCTTCAACAATGACAAAGGACCATCTCTTGATAAGTATGCTTAAACTACCTGTAATCTGCATGGCAGTTTCGCATTGTCTAAGGAAGTCCGAAAATTTCCGTAGAGCTTCTCCGTCACGAGAGGGAATTTTTGGCCATGAATCTAATCTGTCTCTGAAAGCGTTCGCTACTACGAAAGGGTCCCCATACCTTTGATCCAGTAACCTCTTGGCATCTTCATAAGCATCTTCTGTTGCCAACAAAAAATATCCTTCAATTGCTTCCCTTGCAGGACCACTAAAGTATTTTTTCAAGTAGTGGATTTGTTCAGAAGAGGGAATTCCTTTTTGATCAATTAAGGTTTGAAATGCACTTTTCCAGCCAGGGTATTTTAATGGATTTCCATCAAAAACACTCGGCTCTGGGGGAGGCAGGCGATTCAAATTCACTTGCTCAGCAAAGGATGTAGCAAGGTTTAAAAGCTGTTGCTCTGCACTCATTCCTACAGGTTTACTCTGTTGACTATTTTGCATTGTAGTAACAACAGGTATTCCTGCGGGATACACCCATGTGCTCTGAGTATTCAACCCACTAAGTTGTCCTGCAAAGGTAGTTTTGGATTTTGGTACAAATTCATTCACATAGGGGTCTAGAGTTCTACTAGGTTTAAACATATCTGTAGATTGAGGTACCGGTTCAGATTGTATAAGCGTAGGCTGAAAAGTAGACATTTTGACTTCTACAGAGGCTGGTTCTTTAGAGATCTCAGCAGTTTGAGAGTATGAAGTAACAGGCACCTGAACACTTGACTGAGCAAGTACGTAATCCTCTACAACTTTCTGTTTTGTATCTGAAAGTAGAGATTTATCCTCAATATCAAATGAGGTGTTCAAATC
This sequence comes from Maea johnstoni, assembly GCA_963942565.1. Classification (NCBI taxonomy): domain Eukaryota; kingdom Metazoa; phylum Annelida; class Polychaeta; order Spionida; family Magelonidae; genus Maea; species Maea johnstoni. The sequence continues at coordinate 3,256,737 of OZ012701.1, forward strand.
CTGTTCAACTTTCAAAATTGCATCTACCTTAGCCTGAGCCATGTCAATTTCCTTCATAGTCTTAAGCTTTTCTAATTCGGCTGTCTGTCTGGCTTCAGTATCTATATATTTGAGTTTAGCTCTGAGGGCAGCTGCCTGAGCAGCTGCGTCAGCACGTTTAGAAGCAGTTGAAAGTTGAGATGATCTTGATCTATGAGAGGAATGATGACTACGATTGGATCTACCTGAAACTCTAGAGCGAATTTCACTCCCTTCCATTTCATTTATACATTCAGTAATCCTCCTAAGGAGTTGATAGTTCTGACCTTCAATAGACTCATATCTCTGGGATTCTTCACCATTCCTAGATCCCAATGTCAGTAATTCATTTAAAGTTTCATATGCCTCATTCACATCATTCATTTCTCTGTTCAGAAAACCAGATTCCCTTTTTAAGGCATTTATATCCTTTGATTCAGACAAGAGACGCTCAATACGTGTAGCACGACGGCGCCACGCAGTGATTTTGCTTCTTAAATTCTGTTGCTTTAAATCAATTTGATATTCCAAACCTTTGTCTGAATATGAGCGTACTCTTACATCACCACCAGTGGCTCCCTCTGGGAGAGAGTCCGCAGTGTTCATAGTTGGGTCAGATATTGGTGGAATCACATTTGAAGCCATAGTTGTATTTGTAAAAGACACAATGTTCATAGGCACTGTAGTAGTATTCCTACACCACCGCAAAGTAGCGCTATTCTCAAAGTCACACACATCGATATAGGTATAGGAACACAATATCACACATATAAGATACAAAGATTCCATATGCAACATGCCTAGCATAGAAGTGTCTCAAATTTCAAAACTGCTTAAGTCAAGCAGTCCAAGGCAATTAATTCTCAGTTCTAAAGCAGTCCTGCTTTAAGAGTTCAATTCAATATATACTGAGAATGTCTTGTTTGATACCTTGTGTTTCAAGCAGTCCTATGGGCGTCGACCTATGGCTTGCAGTCTTCTAGCAGGCAGGAATGGCCCAGAATTGTCTTTCTCACTTTCCTGGAGTTTCTTATCCTTCCTGAAGATGTGGCATTACCATTCAGTGTTGAGCAGACTTCTACCGTTCAGTGTCGCACAGCAGTACAGATGAAAGTAGAGTTTTCACTATTGCAGTAGGTAGGGTCAACAGCTACTGGGATGGAAAAACACAAAGGCTTCTACTGGAGCTGTCATCATTTTATTGAACTCCGTGAAAACTGCAACAAAGTATACAAAAAACACTTACTATTTAACACAACATTGCAGAAAGTCACGTCACATATACAAGTATCAAACACAGGAATTCCATACATATTTCACTGTAAATTACTGACAAATACATTTACTATACTAACAAATATCACCATATTACATGTAGAATACAAATAGTTTCAATTAACAGAGCTTAGTTTATTTCATACATAGTTGTTAAGTGTTACATACCTCTTTGCTCTCTCTCTACTTCAATTGTATAAGTGTGTGGCTCATTCCTGCTCAGCTCACTGCCACATGTTATCATCATGAGAGTCAAAAGTGGTCTGACCAGTACACCCCTGGTCAGTGAGTATAGGGAGCTTGAACCAAAAGGAGGCTTGACCACATTCATTACGCATAAGAAACAAAGGGTTAAACATTTCAAGTATAGAGGGCAGCACCTTACTCAGATAGCTAATTATAGAAAAGAAAACATAACAATCATTACACTATCCCTGCCCCCCTCTCGGGTATTCAATAAACTGGTACGTTTACCTGGTTTATCCTAAGTACACTCCATCCAAAACTGGCAATAAAGCGGCTACCAGTATATGCTGATCAGTATAATCTAACTTTAATGTTACAATACTACCTACTGCTATTGTTTATGATTTCCTATAAGTCTGCTGCTTGAATAACTAGACTTCTACACCAAGTATTCAAAGTCATCTTCCACTTTAAAGTGAAGAGATGACTTCAACGAGGGTTGCTTACCAGTGCTCATAGCGGCGAGTGAAATCACGCTGCCGTGAAGGATAACTAGTTATCTCGACCCTAATCTCTATCTCTCCACGCCAATATATGCCGTCCTTATCAATATTCCCCATGGAGACTTTCTATAATTGTGACTGCCGGCCGTTGGTGACAACAGTGTGGTCCGGCTGAGTCGACCGTCTTCCTCTTCCTAAATCCACCCGTCCCAGGTTTTCTTTACGGAAATCTATACGGGGCATGATGCCCTTTAACTGCCTGTCTAAACAGGTGGTTTGAACAGGCAGGGATCAGCTAGCGGATTTGAACGGTGCCAAACATCTAGTCCTTGAACTGAGCGGTGACTTGTCACCGGAACCACTGACGTGTATCGTCGGTGTATCATATATTCATGCACCAGTACCAGAGGACCATGGTTACGCGGGCGGCAGAATGGGCCATCCAAATTCTGAATAATCTGCATTTGGATGGCCCATTCCGCATTTCTTTTATTTCATCAGCATCATCAGATACTGTCGCACTCAGGTTATTTGCTATTTGAGAACTTGTCACAGAATAATGGAATTTTTGATGAGTGGTTCTTTATATGGATATCATGCATCTGAAAGATCCCTTGGCCCTCTGTGGATTAGATGGCTCTGCTCTTTCTCTTTTTATTTCACATGGAATTAATATGCTTTTTCTTTGTTCTCCAACAATGACAAACGGTCCTTTTTTATTATAAAATTCATGGCACTGAATGGCCTTGTGTGTTGTAGTCATTCATTCATCTGTCTCTTTGCAAGGTTGGACAAAGGACTATTTATGGATGATATTAAAAAAATCATGGCACTCAATAGCCTTGTATTTATCTTCTTTCACATGGAATTAATGTGCTTTTCATTGTTCTTCATTGTTTGACAAAGGACCATTTATTGTTAAAAAAAAGAAATCATGGCACTGAAGAGCCTTGTATGTTCCTTCTTTCTTCAACTATGACAAATGACCCTTTTTTTACTTTAAAATTCGTGGTACTGAATGGCCCTTTTTGCTGATGGGTTTCTGAGCCCATATTCATTCGTCTGTCTGATTGCCTGTTGGAAAAAGGACCATTTCTTGATTTAAAAGAGAAATGGCACTGAATAGCCTTGTATTTTCCTTCTGTTACATGGAATTAATATGTGTTTTTTTTATCATCGTGGCTTACATAACGCTGGGTGGTCAACGTACGTCTTTTTACAAGGGCCTCATAGAGTAACACTGGGTTTCAGAAGACGGTTCCACTCTTTTTAATGCGCATTTTTTTAGCTGCACGTAGACTGATATAGAAGGCCGCAAATGACGAAAGACCCTTTTCTTACTTTAAAATTTGTTGCAATGAATGGTCTTGTGCGCTGATTCGCATTTCAGCCCATATTCATTCGTCTGTCTGTTTGCCTTTTGTACAAAGGACCATTGTTTTACACACTTTTTATGGCACTAAATGGCCTTTGTGTGCCTATGTGCCTTTAAGCAATCATTCATTCATTCTGATTGATCTCAGGGCACATGGGCTGTTGTGATGAAATCCTCAGCAGAGGAGAGAAAATGGTTGACAGTGTCTAGCACAAACTTGGCACGCACATATGACTTTCCTCCGGAATCAGACAAAAACTTACTTTTAGAGCATCGGCAGTCTGACGGATAAAAGAGTATTAGTCTCAGAATATACATAAAACACAGTTATCCCCAGGGACGTTTGGGTTAGTTATGAGGCTGGCAAAGTAAATGAAACTCCTGTAGAGAGGGTTAAACAAAAGAAGAATATGTTGAACTTTCTTTGCTGCCACACTGCAGATGTTGACGCTCTGCAGTGCCGGTATTACAATCACTGCTGAAACGGCTTGACATCCCAAATATATTTCATATTTTGGAAATAATCCTTATTTCATGTTGCATTCATGTAACGCATTGCCTCAGAAAATACATAAAACACAGTTCTCCCCAGGGAACTTTGGGTTTGTTATGAGGCTGGCAAATTAAATGAAACTCCTGCAGAGAGGAGGCTCCGTAGGAGACTAAATTGCAGAAAGATTGCTGTACATATGTCAACACTCAACAACAGTTAGGTTATAGTCACCTGTGAATGACTTTAAACGTAAAGAAGGAAGAATAGGGATGCATGGATTTGTCTGTGGGTACTTAGCATCCAAAGGATGCTTTGATCCTCTGTGCATCTGAAGGCTCTGCTCCTCTTTCCACATGGATTAATTTGTTTTTTTGTTTTTTATTATTTTGTTTTCGTCATAGATAGAAAGTTTGAAGCCTGTGTGACTACTGGGTATTACACCTTCCTATCTATAGGAAGATTGATCTCCTCTTCTTTGATATTATCTATTACAAAGATTCATGTTGACTACTTGGTGAGCCTCCACTGGGTGAAGCCTGTGTAACTACTGGGTAATATGATGAGGCATGGCCTCGACGACGAGCGAAGCTCTTAACAATAACATAGCTGCAATTTTCTACCCGTAGTGCCAGCATGTCCCGGGAGGGGGGGGGGCACTTTGGTATTTAGGGGGGTACATCAACGCTAGTTATCAAAATTTAAAAATACCCCTAAGGCCAAAGCACTGATTTCTGGCCAAAAAGGCATCCTTATTTAAAAAAAAACACCCCTTCTTTTATCAAAACAATGACATTGGATGAACGGGAACACGTATTTTAACTGATGGTCGTATTCTAATCCTCTGCCTGTTCAGTTAGCGGCAGCAGACTCGTAAGCCCACATCACTTCAGGAGTCACTCGGCGTCAGAGCCGCGTATATTTCGTGGATTGTTAGGGGATTTTCACCCCCCATACTTCGTACCCGGTTACAAAAAAATACCCTTTTCATACAAAATCGCGGACATTTAGAGGTCTTAAAAAATACCCCTTCTTCCGCAAAATACGTAAGGCGGGTGCGGCCCCCTGTGTACCTGAGAGCCCCACAATACCCCCCCCCCCCCCCCCCCCCCTACGCGCAGCATGTGTTGCGAACTATGTAGTTAATGATGCGTGGCGCGCTTGTATCACGTTCGCTATTTGGCGCCAGTTTCTAAGGAAAATGAACGCTGCACGTCACAACGCACACACATCACCATTGTTGAATTAGTCTATAGGCTTCACGATAAAACGCGTATATTTCTCTTTTTTGTCCGCTACCTTGGGTCGTTAAAACATATCCATAGTTCATATGTTGTAGGACATAGAACTGGGCCTGAGAACGGGCATAACAAAGCTCATTGTTTACCTACTTCACGCGACTCCATCTGACGTCACTTCCTTTTTAACAGCGGGACCCGGACGTACCATAAATTGATCAATGAAAATTTAAGGCCATCTTCCTACTGACAACAATGAGGTATCTCGCACATTGCCATTTTACGCGCTACGCTCGCTAGCTGCTTCGCAGCTGGCGAGCTACGGTCGTTATAACACCTTCTTTGTGTGACAGATGATCAGAGCCAATAAGCGTGTGATGATCGTGTTCCCTACTAAGCCGTCATGCACTCTCTCTTCAGGTTTGCTTTTGATGTAGGTTCTGTCCTTTCTCTCCTTTTTCATTTCGATTATTTTTTATTTCGTCAATGTTCTTCAAAAAATTAATACTTATATAGAAGTCCACGTTTCCTGTGTACTCTGGTAATGTCTGCCCACTATTCCGAATGCTGTAATGCACTCCATTCACAAGGGATTTGTTTATGGCTTCAGAGTGTTTTAGGTACTGATCTTCATGGTACCAAGTCTAAGTTTACTGTCTACTTGAGGTCTGATTCATCTCGGCTGTGAGATGCATCAGCCTCCGGTTTTCACAACACAGCTGCCTGGCTCGATCTTAATCCCTACAACCCAAGTACAAGCAGGTCCTGGGTCATTGGTGAGAGTATGCTGTCCTTGCCACTGCCTCCGTGACCAATCCCTGGGTTACATTGTATCTTAACCAACTTAATATTTCAAAAATTCTTTCCGGCAAAGCTACTTCATTGCTTACATCATTCGTCAAATAATAGCATAGGATGTATATGTATGTGTGTCGCTACTTAAAGTCTCACAATTTTGAATTTCCTTATCCGATCCTCCGAGTTCGCTTGGACCCTATTGCTCCTTCCAGTTCCAGACCGTGCATGCTCATGTTTCCTTTTTGAAGCCGAGCCTGATGATTGCTGCGACCGGGATAAGAGTTGACCAGCAGTACAATAGGAACTAGAGGGACCCAATTCAGATGAATCAAACTCCATTTTCAAATTATCTGAACAATGTTGCTACCTAACAGAATTGAGGTCGTAGAGTGAGAGATAACCCACAAAAACTCAAACTGCCGCCATTTTGAAATCAACATTGGCTCCGCACTTGAAACCAACTTTAGACTATTTCACAGTATATCCTTTTTTTTTTTTTTTTTTGGTATTTTCCTTCTTTGACAATGAATGGTTTTGTATGCAGTATTTCTCTTGGATAATGCGTCTCACTGGGTGCTGAGGTAGATGTGCCTTTAAATCTTTAGTCATTCATTCATCTGTAGGATTGCCTTCTATCGTTATTGGAGACTCTGTTGGTATTGGCGACTTCCATGTTGTCAGTGGCACTGGCGCTATTGTCGTTACCCGACTAAGCCATCATCCACTCTCTCTTCAGGTTTGCTGCGTGTCATTCACACATCATCAGAAATCAGGCTGCACTGCAGATGTTGAAGATGTTGGGTGCTGGTATTTCCACCAGTACTTAAACGGCTTGTCATCCCAATTGTATTTATGATATTGGAAATAATCCTTATAATTAACCTACAAATTAGGAAAGTTGGCTCATGCTTGATCTAGAACGAAAGCGTGTCTGAAGTGTCTATTAGTCACACTTATCACACTTAGTTTTCTGCTATCTGATAATGGTGCTCTTGTTTGAGAAATTGTCTCTCGTCAGCACAGCTCCTTCTCAACTGGTTGTTTAACTGTTTGTGCTCTTCCTCATCTTATTTTTGATATTGGAAATAATACTTATAATTAACCTACACATTAGGAAAGTTGGCTCATTCTTGATCTAGAACGAAAGCGAGTCTGAAGTGGAGGGAGCTGCGGCGGAGACTTTGATATCTTCCAGGACGCGGAGAGTCAAGTAGACTCAGATGACAAGTCTGATGTATTTTACCTTGAGGGGGAGGAGCCGAGAATGGCGTCAATTCCTGCCAATCAGCAGCAAGTGGGCAGACCAAGGTACATCAACAGTGATGTCTTCAAGACCGGCAGTAGACCAAATTGTGGTGGCGAGTCCAAGCGTCCAGTGCACTTATCGGCGTAATACTGGGTAAACCCGAGGACGGGACAATACTGATGCCCGGTGCCTAGATGTACAGGTAGGACCAGTGGACCAGTGGAGTTCGGCCAGTGGAATGAATGAATGAATGATTGTTTAAAGGCACATCGGCACACAAAGGCCATTTAGTGCCATGAAATTTGTGCAAAACAATGTTCCTTTGTTATTGTTGATAACAATAACAAAGCAATAGATAAATACAAATGATCACACAACGATGAACAACTTCAAAATATAATTTCCACATAACAGGTTGTCAATCATTTCGAGAACAAATACAGTGATCCTAGCTACATGTGTTTTTTTTTGTCCGGGGATACAATGTTCCTTAGGCAAAACGAAACCCGTCCCGACAAGAGCCATCACGACCGTATGTAGTGCCGCGGGGACATCAAAGTGCAGGTGCTCCCGGCAGTTAGGATTCCCACAAGAGTAGTGATCCCAACACTAATGCCAGAGATCTTTGAGCCCAAGCTGATGCCACGAAGGCCTCAGGGCAGCGTATCTTCCAGGGCGGAGCCAAAGAACGTGGCGAGGAAGTCATCTGCTTCGAGGAGCCTCCTAGAGCTGCGGCCGGTGTGTGTGAGACCAACTACGGTAATTACAGGGGCGTCCACTAAGTACAGATCAGCATTAGGAGCGGAGGGAGCATCATACAACATTAAGATGGCGGAAAGTGGAACTGGCGGCTGCAGGCCAGAAGAAAGACGTATTGTGGAGGGCAAGCGAGACCCACCAGCAATGCGAGAGGAGCCAGCGAGGGAGGTTGCGAGTGTGGCCAAAGAGACACGGAGCTGGCGCCCCTAAAAGCAGAGCTGCGAGTAGTCCCGAAGGCAAGGGAACGTTTGGAAGGTCAAAACACACGTTTTTGAAAGAAACTTATTTCTGTTTGAGTTTTGATGTTTAAACCACCCGAGTTAGTTGGAAACAATGTGGGAGTATTGTAGCAGGTGCCATCTGACGGCCGTTTTTTACACTGGTCAGTTTAACTATTTCATATGCAAAAGGGTCGATGCCGTTTGATGCAGATTTAGTTGTGGAGAAGATTTCAACATGTGATCGTCTGTAGAAATTCAAGCTGTGATAAAAGTTTTTTTGTGAAGGAGAGAGATATTTTGGGTGAGTTTTGCTGGTGCCCCAGAGTGACTTGTTTATCGCTGCCCCATCTCGTTTTAGTCTAGTGGATTAAATGTCCTTGAGTGCGATTCTTAGAACTAGAGGGGAAAGTAGGGAGTGGGGATTGCTTAGTCAGGGGAAGTAGGGCAGCGATATTGGGTATCTGTGTGTTTTGAAAGAAGTAGTTGTTTGCATAGGAAATGCATTGCTTTGGTGTATGTTTGGATGTATTCAGGTGGTTGAGAGTGTTTCTATAGTTAATTTTGCATAGCTAAGTGTAGGAATTGTTAATATGGGGCGGAGCACTGAATTAATTGAGAGCAATTAGTGATAGATTGTTAAGACAGGACTATAATCGTTAAATCACCAGTGAAAAATAATGGCATAAATACGTGTCTGGGTTTAGGCAAGCCACCTGAATCATATACTTAGACAGGAGTGACCAATGTGTATTGTTTGGTTATCAAATCTAGTTTATAGTGGCCAACTTTAATCAGTGGAGTCCCACTATTTATAATCCAGTTAAAACCCACATACCTACTCGCCTGAGGGTTTGACAACCTTAAGATCACAGCCAAAAAACCATTGCTTGACAGCCCTCCCCCGTTACGTTTTTCACAAAGTAAGCAGATTAATAATTGATGCTTTCTAGTGTAGATGAAGCAGGTTATGAGATTAGATAATAGGGAGTAATAGCTGTCATATGACACTATCCATTGAAGTAGAGGCAAAATACAGCTGATTCTTGATCTCATTTTTGAAATCTTTGAAATCTTTGAAATATCTAAAACGTCTGTTTGAATTCTCGCCGGTAAAAACATTTTCTTTTCAATATATATATATATACTATACTGATGATTCTCTACATACACATATGTCAATGTTAATAATTGATAAAATATTTCCATTGCAACAGCCTTCTTGCTTTGAAGGTACAAATGCCAATCGTTAAGTTATTGAATGTATTTTCCTTCGTTTCAGCCAAAGACTGGCTTGGCACCTAATTCATGCATTGTTGCCGTACATACCTTGACAACTGCAAATTTAATTCTTGCCTCAAATTGGCAAGGATTTACTTTGCAGTACGAACGATCTCATTTCTTTTTCAGTATATGTATGTCTGATCATTATCAACATACACATATTTGTGTGTTGATAATTGATAGAATATTACCATCACAACAGCCGTCTTGCTTTGAGGGTACAATTGCTCAGCAAATATGTTTAAGTGTTCCCCCTTAACGGCTATGTACAAATTAGCAGCCGACTGTTCTGATAAGCAGACGACGGTTGTGATGATGTCACCGGAAGCTAGCAATCAGACGGGAATAATATGATTGGATAAAAAACAACTTTGAATCATGATTTGTTTTAATTAAGTAATATGAACTAATAAATCTGCAATAACACCTACATGTTTTTAAAAATTAAATTGAAAATTTAATGTCAAGGTCGTGTTTCAGGTGGAATCAGAAAAGTGTTGGGGTTGCTGGCCCCAACACTTTTCCGGCAACGTCCCTGAATCCTGACGCAAATGGAAAGTGAAACAGTAATCATCTCATCAAGTCTCAACGAATAAAGGTATCTCATTACTCATAGTTCTAACACATCAAAAACAAGGACTAACTTTGCACTCACAAAGCCGTTCAAATCTGGCGTGCCTCCCATGTGTGTGATTGACAGCCATCTATTTATATTAAACTCAAACTGTGATATGGTAAGCCATTGTTGCCAAAATAGACATTGCTGTGATATGTGTTAATCTTGCCTGTGATAAGAAGTGAAGGTAGTGTCAATGTCAGTTGCAAAAATGTGGGACATAAGACGACATATGGGAAAGTGGGTGAATGAGAAGGTGGACTGCATGGTGTTGCATGTGGGCATGAGCCACATTCATAGGGGGACGGGAAAGTTGGACGTGGGAAAATTTGGCAGAGAGGCAGAAAGGCTGATAGAGCAGGTGGATAGGCTTTCTGGAAAAGGAGTAGGGATGTGGTCGTCGTTGGTACCGAGGGTTGACCAGGGAGAGGCAGGTTTAGTAAGTGTGAGACAGGGCAATGAAGAGTTAGTTCGGGTTATGAAGAGAAAGGGGTGGGGGTATGTATCACACTGGAGGGAGTTTATGGAGGGGGGTAGGGTGAGAGAATGAATGATTGTTCAAAGGCACATCGGCACACAAAGGCCATTTAGTGCCATAAAAACTGTGTAAAGAAATGGTCCTTTGTTATTGTTTAAAACAATAACAAAGCAATAAATATGTAAAACTATTCACAAAACAATGAACAGTTTTAGACTATAAGTGGTGTATACAAAGGTGATTCAAAAGAAACTAAATTCTTAAAATATTTTATAATCTGTAAAACAGACCAATCTCATGTAAATAAGATAAAATGCTGTCTGGAGGAACCTTTTCGAAGAGTTACTTAAAGGTATCTACATTAAAATGTCTATTTCTGGACTCAATAAAATCAACACAATCAAATAAAATATGTTTCACAGTCAATTGACAGTCACACGCTATACATTGGGGAGGATCTTCCCCTTTCAGAAGGAAATAGTGAGTCAAATGAGTGTGACAGATTCGAATTCTTGTTTAAACACTCTCCTCACGCCTAATGATTCGAGAACCTCCAGAACAAAGACCCAACTGTGGATGAATCTCATGTAGTTAGTTGTTTACAGCCTCATCCCACTGAGGCTGCCATTTGCGTTTTAAAAGGACATTGTTGTGTTTTCTAAAATCACCATTTATAAGGAATGGTAACATTTGTGACTCTTCTCAAAAGACCAGCTTTGGCAGCAGCATCTGCATTTTCATTAACCCTAATGCCAACATGACTGGGAATCCAGTAAAATAATATTCTTTTCTCTTGGTACTCGAATTCCATAAATGATTTATGGAATTCCATAAATGATATATGGAATTCCATAAATGTGACCGTTTATGGAATTCCATAAATGTGAGCGTTTATGGAATTCCATAAATCATTTATGGAATTCCATTGTTGCAGCCAATGTTAATGCTGCGAGAACCAGCTCGCAGAAACATTGAAAAAGTCGATCAACCACAACAATATTTCACGTAGGAAATATTATTGCTTTTCAAAAAAATGCAAACCGTGTGGGGTGGTATTCGCTTGGAATCCCCCATCTCTCCTGGACGTGTTTGTGCGTGTCACCACATTCAGGTATGCCATGGACCAGGCAAACTTCTAAATGTACTACATGTACTATGTAGTAGGAGTGATATTTGAATTTGATAAATGTGATAAATCTTTCTTACATGAATACCCAGCCTAATATGGCAACTAAGCAAAGCTTGAAATGCTCGCATATGTGACACAAAATGACCCCAACAACAGGGAGACACTCACCATGGCCCAGGCCATAAGGAACATCACCTTAGCCAACGAGATCATGATGTGTGGTATCATATGCCTTTTCAAAGTCAAAGAAGATAGACAATGATCCTTCTCTTACAAAAGTTACAGAATAACGCTCAAGGTGATCCACTGTGCTGACAGTATTCAGAAAGGGTTTTGAAACAAGCTTAGAAAATGACTAGCATTGGGGAAATACTGATGGGAAGAGTGGGAGAAAGCATGGTCATTCCCAATATCGCTGTCATATGTCTTGGAAGAAACAGGAGGTTTTTGGGAACAATTAAGCTTCAGTAATAGAGAGATTGGGCTATCCTGTTTCCGACAACGGGAACGGGATAGGCGACGATGACGTCACCATAGAATGTGTTGACGTCATCGTTTTCCTCATAGCTCGACTCTGCGGCGTTCTCAACACCCGAGATAAACTGGCTGTATCCCGTAAGTATCGAACGCCGTAGCTTCATGCTAAATTTATGCTGATATACAATGACGACATCTATTGACAAATTCGACAACTACATTTTAGACATCTATTGACAGACACTTATCCCGACGGCATAGCCCAACCTTGGATACGATGTTCCAACATCGAGATCCGGAATGGCATAGAAGGTGATATGCTAAACCTATCTCGATGTTGGAAACGGGATAGCCCAACCTCTCTATTGACAAGGTTGAGCGAGATACTAAGCGGGTGGGTGGGAGGAAGCATAGTTATTCCCTATATGAGTTGGAAGAATCCGAGGTTCTTCTCAGTAAAATGAATGAATGAATGAATGATTGCTTAAAGGCACATCGGCACACAAAGGCCATTTAGTGCCATAAAGTATGTGCAAAACAATGGTCCTCTGTTATTGTTGAAAACAACAAAGCAATAAATAAGTAAAAATATTCACAAAACAATGAACAGTTTTAGATTATAAGTAGTGCATACAAAGATGTTTCAAAAGAAACTATATTCTTAAAATATTTTATAATCTGTAAAACAGACCAATCTCATGTAAATAGGATAAAATGCTTTCCGGAGGAAACTTTTCAAAGAGTTCCTTAACGCTATTTACACTAAAATGTCTATTTCTAGATTAAATAGAAATCAACACAATCAAATAAAATATCAGCACACAAAGCCCATTTAGAGCCATAAAGTGTGTTTAATAATGGTCCTTTTTAATTGTAGGAAAAGAACAATATAGCTATAAATAAATAAACTCACAAAATAATGAACAGTTTCAAAGTATCTATAAGTTGCCAATACGTTTTTTTTTCAAAAGAAGCTGAGTGCTTAAAACAGACATGTAAATAAGATAAAATGCTGTCCGGAGGAACTTTCTCGATGAGTTCCTTAAAACTATTGACATTAAAAAGCATATTTCTGATTCCAATAAAATAAACGCAAACTGTTTGATGGTCAAACGACAACCACAGGCTATGCACTGGAAAGGAGTGAGTCAAGTGACTGTGACCAATCCGAATCTTAGCTAAAACACTTTCCTCACCCCTAATAATTATAAAACCTCATTAAAAATGTGTTAGACTCCAGAAAACTTAGTGATCCTCCTGATGTTGAAGATGTCCAGTAGATGGAGTGGACCAAGAGGTAAGGTATTAAATAGGGTCAGTAACGCGAATATTACGATTGGCTACTATGGAAAACTGGATCCATTCGGGGCAAGTCAACTTCAGGGTCAGCTTGCCATGCTCCGCTATGAATCTCTGGCTTAATGATATCTGTCACACAGGATTCTATTATACATACTGTCATACCTGGTTTCATGATTTTGGGCTATTAGTCGACCCAGCATGGTTGAGGCTAGCTTTTCCAAATCCACTTGTGTTTGGTTATCTAAGGATGTATAAAGGGCACACTCAACTCAGATATATGCTAAGCAAACTACATACACACAAATTTAGAGTGTATGCAGGACATTTTTGCAGGTCAGGAGGTCAGCTGATGTTATCCAGGGTGGCAAATACAGATCTGAGTGTGCTCTTTCTCAGCTCAGCACTAGGACATCCTAGCTTGCCAGGAGCTGGTCAAATCCAGCATAAAAAACACATACCCCATCTATATAAAGAGTTCTAGCCTGAGCCTCAATCATGTTTTCTTTTTTTTCTTTTAGGATGCCAATGATGATGATTGTGATGTAATGGATGATGGTGAAGATTTTAATGATTCCAAACTGTCCCTTGATTGCTCATTTTATTATTATTTTTTTATTCAATAGGTACATTCTTCAGCAAAAACATTTTTGGATTAATTACAACTTCACACAGAGGAACAGCTGAACCCGATGCAAGGCAAGAAAGACAGGTGTAAACAAAGCATTGATCGAATATCTATTTGCGCTTTGTCCGTGCAGGATTACAAAATATACAGAAAAAACAGCAACAATCTGGAAATTGGAGATTAATTTAAATCTGATAAGTGAGACTGGTCGCGCCAGTAACAATCATGATGATTTTGGAAAACACCACCAGGGGCAACTGTCCAGTTGTTTTAATGGTAGATTTAACAGAAAGGATAACATTTAGGTGAGGGTATTGGAGGTATGGGCGATGTTCAAACTGATAAATGTAATACGATTTTCGTACATGAATACTCAGCATAATATGAATACAAGGGAAAGCTTTAAATGCTCGCATATTTGACACCATGTGTCAATCTGGTATCATATACCTTTTCAAAGTCAAAAAAGGTAGTCACCACATACTATCCATTCAAAAGTCCTGATCCATTTTGCTGTCGTTTTTCAGGAAGGGTTTTGAAACAAGCTTAGTAAGGCGAGACGTAATTGAAATGTAGTTTCCCGGATCCGCCAACGAAAAAAAAACACCCGGAGAAAAAAAAAACGATCTTCAATTTAATTTTTTTTGAACGACCGACGTAATTTTAGAGGATCCGATGAGAAATAAATAATAATGTTAGATTTTAAACTAGATGAAATATTAATTAAAATGTTAATATTAATAACACGGAAACACACAAAACAATTCATGTGGCCGTTTCCCGCCACCGTCTCCACGTAGCTGCCCCCTAGATACGTGGTTGTTCATCTCAACTCATCTCAAGTGTTAAGTATATAAACGGACAACATATTGTACTTTTGCACAAATATCAGCTGAAATATATCAGCGAAAGAGAGCGATCTGGTGTAGGAAAAACAATAGGCTCCATTTACGTTGGGGCCCCCACATGTGCGGACGACATAGCCCTGCTAGCAGACACAGCTACAGACCTCCAAACGATGACCGAACTAGCCTGGCTCGAATCAACCAAGGAAAGATTCGAATACAGCACCTCCAAATCCAAGGCGATGGTCTTCACCAAGAAACGAGAACCTGTAAATCCAGGCCTGCTCATGAACAACAAAGTAGTAGAGCTATCAACAAAAGAAACGCACCTAGGAATAGTCCGCACCAACGACAACCGAGCAAACGAAGCGGTACAAGAAAGAATCAAGACTGCCCGCAAAACCACATATGCACTCCTTGGAACTGGAATTTACGGCATCAACTGTCTCCATCCGAAAGTCTCCCTGCGAATCCTCGAAACGTATGTTCAACCTACACTTGGGTACGGTTTCGAGACCCTCAACCTAACTGCTTCCAACACCCAAGAGCTAGAGGCCTTCATGCGGGGCCTCCTGAGGAGAATTCAGTTACTACCGCAGGAATCAGCCTCTTGTGCTAATCACATTCTTCTGGGAACCCTACCCATGGAAGCATTCCTAGACTCCCAGGTCCTAGGACTGTTCGGACGTACACTTCGGCTGGAAAACGCAAAAGAAAAGGAACTCATATGGAGGCAACTTGCCCTAAAAGACTCTGATTCTTCTAGCTGGACCCAAAAGGTCAGGAAAATACTTGACAAGTACAGCCTACTCAGCGCGTATGACCTGCTTGCTCTCCCCCCAAACAAGGAAGAGTGGAAAATAGAAACCAGAAGATCAATCCGCTCTTACTGGACTGAGAAAACCCTCAAAGAAGCTGAAGGGAAATCCACCCTCAAATGGCTCAACAAAACATCCTACAATCCTGGAACCCTCCACCCAGTGTGGGAAACCGTGGAATCCAATCCCCTAGACATAAAAAGAGGACAAATCAAGGCAAGAATACTCACAGGTCGTTACACCCTCAACGCAGATCTAGCAAGATTCAAGAAATCTGACCCCACCTGTAAACTCTGCAACAGAGAGGACGAGACCATTCAACATTTCCTGCTAGAATGCGACCACCTAGAGGGCAACAGAAGAGAGTACCTAAAGCTCCTACGCAAAGCCTTATCTAACTTCCTAGGGGCTGATTATTCAACTGAACTCTTTCATAACCCATGTAGCGTGATGCAATTAATAATCGATCCCTCCAAACTGCTTAACTGCCTACCCAACTACCCTGAGGCCATCGGAGTGATTGAACCCATATCTAGAAAACTTTGCTATTCCCTACATGTGGGACGTAGCAATTATCTTGGTAAATTACATAGTAAGAGTACCAATACCAAAGAACCAAGGACAACGAAAGATCAAGGAGAGACTACGTCTACTACAGGCGGTTGCACTGTTCCATAGTGCGGATTTACAGTTGGTAAGGTAAGGTAAGAGAAGCTTACAACTTCTAAAATGTTTTTGGGGGAGAAATTTATTAGGATGTAGCTAGGGCTATGAGATTGTGGGAGGATTTTCGGTGATTCAAAAAAGAAATAAAATGTCATATGCCACGTGCCGCTCCAGCACGGGAGATTTCGTTCCTACGAGACTGTCTGACACCACAGAACGTATTTTCGCCACAAATGAAATATTCCCATGCAATTGAAGGGCGCATCATCATCTATATTTTCGTTGGCAGTTAAAACATTGTTATTTAATAAGATGTTTCACTGTTTGTTAATGATATGTCCTTCACTTTCGTGAAGCGTTAGCTAGTTGAGAAAGTCCCTTAGGTGAATGATCAACGTATTTTTGCCACAAATGAAATATTCCCATGCAATATGTTGTCCTTTTGCACAAATATCTGCTGAAATATAACAGCGAAAAAGTACAACTTCTAAAAATAATTTGGGGGAGAACTTTAATAGGATGCAGCTAGGGCTGTGAGATTTTGGGAAGATTTTCGGTGATTAGAAATAAAAAGTCATGCCACGTGCAGCTCCAGCACGGGAGACTTCGTACCTACAAGACTGTCTGACACAACAGAACGTTTTTTCGCCACAAATTAAATATTCCCATGCATTTGAAAGGCAAATCTGTATTCATATTTTCGTTGGCAGTTTAAAAATTGTTATTTGATAAGAAGTTTCATTCAGTTTTTTAATGAAATGTACTTCATTTTCGTGAAGCGTAAGCCAGTTGAGAAAGTCGCTTAGGTGAATGATCTATGGAGAGGAACTGCATAAAAAAGATGTTTACCAGTCAGATAAGTGCATATAAAGCACGTTGAGATTAAGTTCTTATATTAATACCGCTTCAAAATAATTCATAGCATTAGTCAGGGGTTTGGAGTGGTTCATTTAGTATGTCATTTTGTTAAAGTTGCACTCCCTTCAATGGTGTCTGTAAGTCTCTTGGGTACAAAATACTCCATGAACCCCTGCCAATCTCAACAATAAAATTTATTATTAAAGCTGCATTTCATTCCCCTGACATTGTAAAAGAATATTATGCCTGATTTTGATAACAAAAAATAATAATAACATGTATATGGTTGAAATCTGAATATACTGTGGTTCCCCTTAAAAATTTGGTCGCCCAAAAATTTGTAATTGCAGATAACAAATTGAATCTTTGAAAATCAGATCTATGCTATGGAAATTATATTCATGAGGTGAAAAAATTCAATTGACATTTTAAGAAATTACTCATAACATATTCTGGATGTCCTGATGAGTGACTTTTTGAGGTTTTGGGTATCCAGATGACACCCAGACACCCTGCTGGCTAAGACTATGCCCACAGCCGATGGCAATTGAATCTTTAAGAAATCAGGTCTTGAGGCCACTATTAAATACTTCATATAATATGTGGGCTACTGTCAGATTCTTTAATATGGAAATGGGTGGAGGGACTTCTTATTCTTGGGATCTTATAGCCTTCTTTGGTCACAGCCCAGGGTCTTAGCCAGGATTTTTAAAATGACTTCAAAACAGCAATTCCAAAATTTCTGCCCGTCCAGATTTAGCTATTCATCTACTTCTAATCTTCAATATGCCTACTACATATTAGAGTATATTGTCAGTACTCTCTGAAAGTGAAATTTACACTGCAGCCCTGTCCTAGAAAAATGTTTATTTAAATAAATTGAATTTTTGAAAATCAGGTCTATGCTATGCAAATTATATTCATGAGGTGAAAAAATTCAATTGAGATTATAATAATTCAATGCCCTGATGAAAGCACTGGTCTGTCTGGAAGACTGCTTAGCTGCGGTGACAACTTTGTCTCTCCCATGTCCTGGTCATTATTATGATGGCTTGCATGGGTCCGCTCTCCCCTGCAGAAGTCTGGTGGATCTGGCTTGGTTGAGGTATCGGGTAACGGAACCATACGAGCCTCCTCCTTGCCTAAAGGTCCATCATTTCTTCGCCAGGGCTTGGAGAATTAGGGTGAAGACATTGTGTCGACTATGACCAAGTGTGTTTTCAGGTGCAAAGTTTCTTAGTCAGACGCCATTTTAAAATATTTTTTTCAACAAAGTTTCTGATTTTATTGGTCTCTCTAATTGTGAAAGACATTTTAAAATAATATCTTTTAACTGCAGTGGTGAAAAAACACAGTGGACCACCGGTCCGTTTCTCCCAAAAATCTGAATGGGCTAGTAAAAGTCTATGTTTATTTGGCCAGAAAGTCTGCTAAATATTCTGACCACATTAATTTAGTAACCATCACATCCAGTTTCACATTTCTTCTAAATTATATTATATTTGGGATTAAATTTGCCCTAAAAGTGTAGTGCTATGTTGTATATGTCAATTGCCAATGTCAGACGCAATTTTAAAATAATTTTTCCAACAAAGAGTCCCAATAAGTGTTTTTCTTTGACACATACATGTAGAATTTCACCAGTCTGAATTGAGGGGCGTATTTAGAGTAGGGAACACTTTGTGATTGACTAGTGAAGATGGAAGGAGTGAAAGTTTCTTTTCTAAATCTCATGATTTTAAGATACAGGGATAGCTGTAACCCTTGCATATGTTCTAGAGAATATGTAAGGTGCATAGGGAGAGATGTCACCATCTTTCCACGGTGGGATAGGAGCGAAATGGAGCATGTGAAATATATTTTCATAGAAAACACATTCATAAGGAACGTTGACCTGTTAAAGTATGATAATTTAAGAGAGATACATACTACAAACAATTTGATTCTGAAATGTTCCGGGATTCAATAACTTCAAATATCAAAACCTGTCAAGATATCTGGCGAATGTGAACAGGATTTATCAACAAGGGGAACATCTAAAACATCCACTGAGCTGATGACTAGGAGATTGACTAAAACCACTGGGATAAAAGGTAGCTCTGTAAAGATTTTCGTCACACCCACCAGTACTAATCACCATCAAATTGTAACCTCTCCAACGATAGAAAAGGCAGTAACTACATCCTTCAGAGAAATATCTAGCCGATTTGAAATAACAGACTTAGTTTCTAAATTAACCTCTCAAAATCCACTATCCCTGTTTCAGTGAAGGTTACCAAAACAAGAATTTCGGAAATAACACAGGGTCTTAAAACCACCACCAAGTATAATCCGTTTGAGAACTCCACCCCGAGTTTGCTTACAAAAGTCACTTTCAATGAATCTGTCCCATTTCTTTTAATGATCACAATCACAGCTCTCCTCTTGTTTATTGTTATAACTATGAAGATCTATTTGATTTATCTGAAGCGAAGAGAGGGACAAATTCCCACACAGGGGAATTTAGAGCTAGAAATGGAAATGTTCAGAGGTAGTTTCATTTAAAGCATCAGTTTTACCCTTCACCATGCGCACCCCTCTAACCGAACATGTACACCTATTAGGGTTTCCCCCTCTACCAGATACAGGGTGCCGTTATGATGAATCCTGCTGGTGTGTGGTTATCAATAACTTTCCCTTCTATATCCATAGCGACCCCGACTAGAGGTCAAGATTCACCACAGGTGGTCTGGCCTAGACAATAGAATTATGCTGTCTTTTAATTAAGGTCAGTTGAGATGGCACCTCTAAGAATGATACTTGTTGCGCTGCTGGTGTTGGGTTTAACCCATTATCTGACTGTTCAAGGAGGCTGTAAACCCTGTTTCTGCAATGGTAATGTGGTGAGATGTAGGCATCACCATAAACCAGCTACCATACCTTGATGCAGAGGATAGAGCTACTATCAAAATCGTAGTTTTGAAAGGCACCTACATCAATTGTTTGGAAGTGGATGGAGTGAATAAGCTGGAGGAAATATTCAGTTTTGATAATTCAAGACTATCCTGCAAGCGAATCCATGAATTCAGTGAATCACATCCACAGATTAAGATTCACTCAGACTGTCAATCTACAGCTTCTACCACCAAGCATGCTAGAACAGCTCCTACCACTACGCATACAAGAGATACAGACAGAACCACCACTCCAGACTTTGACATTGCTATAACCACAGAGGGCATGTCAATTAATATAATAATTCCGAATACCACTACTCTAGCTAACACAACCATTGATATTGGATATGGTGACTATAAAATCAGCATCATAGCTAGTAGTGGAGTTGTGATCGTGATTGTGGTGGTTGTCATTCTCATATGCTCGTTATGGAAATACAGCAAGAAAATGAAAGCTCAAACTACTATCAGAAAAGGGGCTATGGAGATGACCATCAGATCAAACACCACAGGAGGTAGTAGGCACACACCAAGGAATAGGGCTCGAGGTTGCCATGTAGACACTCCTGTCCCCCAGCCCCCAAGCCCACGGAGAGGAGGCTCTCTATCATCCCTAACCACTAGTGAGGAGGAAGTGTATAGTCAGATAACGACCAACAACTCTATAAGCCAAGGCACTAGGTCAAAAACTCAGCAAAGACAGCAGAAAAATGTAATTAATATGACTCACCCACATAACTTGTAAAATTGTTTAGGTTGAGTACTATCTGGATGTATACTCAGCATTCTGAGTTATGACTTTCTCAAACAGTGATCTCCACAGGCTGAAATCCGGGATCTGTTATACTAGGGACTGTCCACACCAACTAGTTAACAAGAAGTGACTGTACCAGCTACTGTGACATTTCTCCAATATATTGTGATGATTGATCACCCAAGCCGTGAATTCTAATAAACAAGATAACCACCCGATTGCAATTATGTAAAAGCTGGATACTCTTATATGTTAGATAAACACTACTCTACCTCCTAGGATATGCACAACCTTTTATCTTAGTGGAATATGAACTCTCAAGTGGACTCCTGTAGTGTGTTTCAAAGTTTGCTAGAACTTATCTGTTATTTATGTATAGACTTACATTATTTTATTATTATATAGAAGACAATTATTTTTGTATAATCATTTGTATTTATTCTATGTAAAACTCATGGTCATGTTTTGACAGAGTATATAATATAAATTTCTAGAGCAGAGCTCTGAGGTGTAATTACCAGTTGTATTTTCTTATTCATGGTAGTATTAACCTGATAGCAGAGATCATATACCAGTTTTGATATATTCCCAGTTAATGGTGGTCATAGGAGAATCAGGATATATTCTCTTATAGAAAGAAATTATATTTGTACAATCATTTTTATAAATATTTTAAGTATAGCTCATGGTCATGGTTTGACAGAGCATGTAATTCCAAGGTCTACAGCAGAGCTTAGATCAGGTGTAATTATCAGTTTTATTTTCTAAATTATGCTAGTATTATCCAGATACCAGTTATCATTTACTACTTTCTGCAATTGTAAAATTCTGTGTACTATTGCTTCTTTCATATTTGTTTGATTAAATAGTTTATTTGGAACCAACTTTTCATAATGTTATACATTCTACCACTGATCCCTGTGAGACCAGTTCTTAACAATTTTCATACGACAGTCTCTTGATTGTAATTATAAGTAAGCTGTAGTAGGATAGAGCTATAGATTAAATTCTAATATATAGCCGTCTTTGTGTGTCCTAAGGCTAAGAATAAATCTCCTATAATCCTGTGTCGCCTTGGTTGTTTACCTCAGGTGTCGCATACCAGTTCACTATCAGTGATAGAACTCCCGAGCTAATCTCCACAGACTTTCAATTAGCAGGGCCCAGTGACAGACGGCGAAATACTCGCGATTCTCGATCTAATTTTTTATGTCTTCATGATTCGTTTTTAAGTGATTCCTTCAGGTGCTTTTAAGAATATATGTATAGGTTCATTTTTAAAAATACCCGAGAAAATTGAAGTCATTTGAATTCACAATCGCGACTTAAATCCTCTCCTATCATCTTCCTTCTCTAGGTGGATGAATGACATCACTTGACCTGGTTTCCGGGAAGGATGTTGCAGTCGGGGATTCCCTTCTGACGGAATATTCCCGTGAGGGGTATTCCCGTGTTAATGATTGATAGCTACTTGTGGGGATATATTATCCAAATTATAAAATTAAAACAAAAAAGATATATTAATAATTATAATAATGATAATAATAAAATGATTATATAAAAAATAACACGTAAGATATGGAGTGAATAATACCCCTATTAATAGGTATCCATTGGTGGTATAAATGATTAATAAGATATTATTCTTATCAACATCTATATTATTCATTGATAGCTCACAGCTCCTGGCTCCTTGAGGCTGTCGCTGTGAGTGGGGGTACCATTCACTACGTATATAACTACTCTCGACAAAGATAGATAGAGAACCATAAAAGAGGAGGTACGGATCGGTGGGTTACGGATGCGTGGGGTACGGAACCACATAGATCCAATATATACATGGCTATGTGACCAGCTATCTGAGTTAGGCCCTGGAAGCCGACTAGTTATTCCTTTGTTTAAATATATGGGCTTCTGATGATATCAGGCTATATTTGCCAAATCACGAACTATCTTAATACGGAAATCTCCCAAATTCCTTCTTCACGGTAGATCAACAACCCCATACCGTTGGGTTAAGTTAGACCACTCTTGTGATCAATAATAAGTATATATAATAAGTATAAAAAAGTTCTTTTATGATGTTCTTGACAGCGCTTACCGTTAGAGAATGAAAGATTATGACGTAATCAACTTGTGTGTACCTGCAGCGCTCCTTTTGGATACATCAGGCACTAAAATAGATATTACTTAAATGCAAGATGTTTCGGAAACATGTACATGTTAAAGAAACATCTTGTATTTAAGTGATATTACTCACATTTAGGTGATATCATGATATCACATAATCAACTAAGGAAACACATGGTGGCAGACAAGAAAAAAAACAACAACAGCAGGAACAGGTTGATTACTGCTCATGGCAGAGTCATGAATTTACTGGGACTAAGTAGCTTAGTTTGTTAGGTGTCGGACTAGAAATCAGTACGTCGCTGGTTCAATTCCCTTTCAGGGCACTTTAAAATTGGTCTGTCCTTGGGCAAGACAGAAGGTCGTGTGAACATTCTGGCACCGACATAAGTACTAGCTCGCTTGCCCCGGGAAGCAAATTTTTGAAAAAAGGGCTTTCGGGCAAGTACGTTTTAGTTTTCACTTGCACGAATGGGCAAGCTGATTTTCAGAACACTGAACACATTGTAAATGGCTCAAATACCAAGAAATGTGCAAACCATGCAACACAACTGAAAGGATATTAGTTTTCAAATCTTTAAATCCATGATAAACAAAACATGTCTTTCTAGCATATGTTATAACTTATTTCGGACAAGTGAAAAATTATGTTCGGCAAGTACAAATCATTAACAATTTGCCCGGCACGTCAAGTTAGTTCTGAAAATTATGTTGGTGCCTGACATTTTGGTGGATACAATACTAAACCTATAAAGATATATGCAGTGGCCCAACACTTGAACAAACTTAGTCACTCTTCGTTGCACCTTGGACACACGAATTGGTCAGTTGGTCCTAGATGCTGCACAGGAGTGCAGTAGCGGAGGTGCACCCACCCCGAACAATTATCGCACTGGCCCCAATCAACGAAACGTAACCCCGCTTCCAAGAGAACTGGCCACACATGATGCAAAGTTCATCATCATCATCACTATGGTAGCTGTCCCCATCTAGGGTACTTGCCACAGTCTCTGCTGCCTCTTGATGATAGTGAGCAGTCGATGTGCTTGGTCGGGGTTCTGGCTGTTGCTCCTTTTCATCGTCAATGATGATGACATTATTACTAACATAAACACTGGTTGAGATTGGTGCCGAAAATATGAAGCTATCTTTATACATCGCCACCGCTAAAGAATCTCATGGGGAAAATTTACCACTGGCGCCACCTTTTGAGCACAGTGGTAAACAATCCCTGCGGACTGCAGCTCAACCAGTTAAAAGATGGCGGAGCAGGAACGCTGCCTCGAACGCAGTAAGGAAGGGACGGATTCATAGCATAACAAGGTAAGTAAATAAACAAAACATCAAAAAAATAACATTGCCAAACGAACCTGCCACATTAAAAAAGTCTCTGGAGGGCGGCCGCTTCCTCGCCTGACGGTAACACCACGAATCTCGCCCTCAGAACACCGACTGCAACTAGGAATCTTCGTATGGATCTACTTGCGGTGGATTTATGACACCTTATTGTGTCGCCCACAAGATATTGAAACGAGCCGTACGCAAGGAACTGCAGGGAAATCAGGACCGTATACAGCGTGGGCAATGCCTGATTTCTCCTGCTCTCTGGTTCCAGGCGTCCGGCAAGAAGGCCGCACAGGAAGATTATGGTACGTGTGTGGAACCGGTACCGGTTGAACACGCCATCCTCTGACATGTTTTCAAGAGGATTGGTGTGATCTACCAGCACCCTTTCGGCCATAAACCTCCTCCTACGTCTAAGTTGTCCTGGTGCGGCTGCCATCTTTGAGTCTTGAGTCAAAATTTAAGCCTCCTCTCGGGCGGGCTCAAATGTTAGACTCAAAGCTGAGACCAACTTTGAGAGTTGAGTCTGAATTTGAGCCTGAGTCAGGTTGGTGCAACCCAAACTGACTCAAGGCTTACATTTCCCAAACATTTGAGACTTGAGCCTGAGTTTGAGCTTGAGTCACGTTGGTGCAACCGGCCCCAGATTTATTAGAACATATGAAAAATAGCTGCCTGAACCATAGAGGCTTCTATTTGGGGCGATTTGTTTGTCTACTCCAACTGCCTGTAGAGCTTCTGGCAGTTGCCACATTTCACAATGGTGTGGAGTAGAATTACTACTATTAGTACTAGTATTAATATATACAGTATGTACATACCATGGAGGACAAAGGGACAGTTCCTTTGTCAAGGAAATATTGGAAATACAACTGAATTGAAACTGCCACAAACCCTGATAGGACAAATAAAGATTTGAAAAAACAATGTTTTGTGTTTGTTTTGCATCTTAAAGGAAAAAAGGTCAGAAAAGAGCAGATTTTGATATGGAGGTGTGTAATTTTCTTTGTTTTGGTAGCGCCATCTGGAGTCTATGTCAAAAACTATTTCTTTTGGAAAATATGTGCACTCCCAATGAGTCAGGCTATATCCCAGCTAACATTTGTCTACTCCAACTGCCTGTAGAGCTTCTGGCAGTTACCGTAGCCGGTATTATTGGCCCAGGGCCAATACCGGCTACGGTAATGGCCTGATACTGCATGCCGGTATAGGCCCGGTACGTTTTGCTCGCGTTTTTTGTACAGGGCCGATACAGTTTTACGGTATCGGCGAATTGGTACCGGGCCGATACAATGTTGACTGTAATGGCCCAGTACTGGCCCGGTACAGTTTATACGATATCGGCCCGGTACCACTTCAGTATCGGGCCGATACAGGGCCGATACAATTTTGACTGTAATGGCCTAGTACTGGCCCTGTATAGTTTATACAGTATTGGCCCAGTACCAATTCTGTATCGGGCCGATACAGGGCCGATACGAAAAAGGAAAAATCTGGAAAATACAAAAATAATTTAATTTACAATTATGAAACTTTACTATCTAATGTAAAATTGTATGCTCTTTAATTTGATGGTAGAATTTAAGCTCTAGGATCAGATTTTTATAACGTAAAGCTAAATAGGGCACATTCGGAAATTTTACTATTTTCCCTGATCAAATTATTTCATTTTCTATCATTTCTCCATCACACAATTTCCAATTAACAATTATGAAACTTTACTATCTTAGATATTATTGGATGCTCTTTAATTTGGTGGTAAGTTTAATGCTCTCATTTGAGTATTAGTGGAGGCATTGCTTAACTGCTAGATTCCCTTTGTTATTAGTTGATCCGTTCCCATGCTCCTATATCCTCTTACACACTTAGGCTCCAAATTTTCTTAAAAGTTTTTATTTCTATAATCTAACTCTAACTGGGATTATAATGGTAATGTGGCAAGTGATAAATGAACATTCAAACAAACTTACCATAAAGGGGTGTTGTCCAGTTGTTGAAGAGGAGAGAGAGAAATGTATTTCTACTGTAAGCATGTAACAAAACATCCAATATGGCTGCTTCTGTTGGTGAAGTGCATTGTGGGATTGTGCGGTATACTTGTAACGGCTTCATACCGCAGAGAGGTACCGTTTTTGTATCGGCTAGTACCGGCAAATTGCCTGTACTAAATGGTACAGTACCGGTACCGGCCCGATACTGTTAAACTGTATACGGTACAAGCCGGTATAAAGCCTGTACCGGACCAATACCGTGATGTTTGCTGGGATATACATTCAAATATAATAGCCCTCTCTTCAGAATACCATTTACATTCTAGAAATTCGTTATTTACTGAGATAAATCGATGTCGAGTGGGTCAAAAACGTCCCATCCCAGTGGGCACAAATAATACCTGAATGTTAAATGAATGTTCAATTATGGTCGGAATATTCTGGACCAATTATGAACATTTCAGCAATGTTCAGGTCCTTATATTCCTGGGATGTTCTCATTTGATGTCTTATGAATGTTCAATTTTGATTGGAATGTCATGCACCAAAAATGAACGTACCTGCAACCTTCAGGTCTGAACATTCCTGGAATGTTCAGATTTGACATTTGGACCAAGAGCCCGGGCACTTTTATTTAACCGTCTGAGGCCAAAAGGTTTGAGGGTGGTTCCTAGACCAAAATTTTGTGCTGAATCTGAAAATCCATTTCTTACAAACGGCAGGTGGTGGGTTCGGCGGGAAATTGGCATTTTTTGGTGATTTTAGCACTTTTTTGTATGTTAATTTGCAAAATGTCTCACATTATCAGATCAGTGTCAGATCATGGCAAACATGGTATCATATTGAAGCTCTCAACCGTGGGAGTTCATTCATGTGTAGATATGGTGGTTTTAGTGGTTGCCATGGCAACGGGAGCCACGAATTAAGCAAAAACAGAGGAAAAATGGGCATTTTTTGTAATTTGTGTGTTACCTAAGTGTCATTTACCCCCAGTCAATATTCCAGAGGGCTTCAGTAAGGTTATTAAAAACTTCCCTGATCTTTTCTTGATCAATTCATGCCAATTATAGTTTACTAAAATATTTTGGGCCTGAATTACAGGTCTTTGAAAATGGTGATACCGCAAATGAGGTGTCTATCGACAATATGGCTTGAAGTGAGGCATTTTGTCAGATCAGTGTCAGGTCATGGCAAATATGGTATCAAATTGAAGCTCTAAACTGTGGGGGTTCATTCATGTATGGTTTTAGTAGTTTCAGTGGTTGCCATGGCAACGGGAGTCAAGAATTTTAAAAAAAGAGGAAAAATGGACATTTTCGTAATTTGTGTGATACTTAAGTGTCATTTACCCCCCAGTGGACACACCCAAGGGCTTCAGTATGGTTATTTGAAACTTCCTTCATCTTTTTTTTTGATCAATTTATACCAATATTTTATATGACTAACATATTTGTGGTCTGAAGTACAGGCCTTTGAAAATGGCGATAACTCAAATGCAGTGTCTATGACAATATGGCTTAAGATGAGTCATTTTATTAGATCCGTGTTAGATCATGGCAAATATAGTACTAAATTGAAGCTCTTCCCCTTGGAAGTTAATTCAAGTCTGGTGTGAGAATTTTTAGTGGTTGCCATGGCAACAGCAGTCAAGAATTAATGAAAAAAAGAAAATTCACATTATTTTGTAATTTCTGTGATAATTGAATGTGATTTACCATATGTCAATGCACCTACGGACTTTAGTATGGTTATTTTAAATCTTCCTTGCTTTTGATCAATTCATGCCAATTCTATATTATATTTTAGGTCTGAATACCGTCCTTTTATCAGATCCGTGTTAGATCATGGCAAATGTGGTACCAAATTGAAGGTCTTACCCTTGGAAATTTATTCATGTGTGGTGTGGGAATTTTTAGTAGTTGCCATGACTACAACAGTTAAGGAAATCCACATATTTTGTAAATTCTGTGAAAGGTGAGTGTGATTTACCACATGTCAATACACCTTTGGTCTTTAGTATGGTTATTGAAATCTTCCTTGCTCTTGATCAATTCATTCCAATTCTATTTGACTTAGGATATTTAAGGTCTCAATAAAGACCTTTTCAAAATGACAGCAATGCACATGTGTTGGCTATCCATAATATGGCTTTCAGTTACTGTTATTTTGATTTATCTGCTCTCTCCTCTGAATGGATACTTCTAATGGTATTCTGCTAGACACACTCTAAAGTCTTCCCATAAAAAGAACTATTTTTGGTTAATACCAGTATTTTAGTGTAGAAAAATATTAGGGATTGTCCAATTACGGTAATCGAACATGCTGATTATTCGCTCATCCAACCTCTGATTTTGGAATTCGATTGCAATTTCATAAGTTTTTTGAAAAGACTTGTATCTTGAATTAGCCGATTGATGGACTGAGATTCCACAATATAAAAGCCTGCATCATCTTTAAATAAAATCGTGCATAACTGTAACAATTAAAACTAAGGACTCTTTTACAAAAATGGAGCAATTAATGATTTATAGAATTGCCCCAATAAAGATTCTAGGTAGCCCCCAGACATATTCTGAACACTACAAACATATAGTAACTTAATGCTTGTTAGGGTGTTCAAAGTAAAATACTCATACTTAAACCTGCTGCCAAATAAGATGAGGAAGCTTTGATAGACAGTTGCTGCAGTTTCTTAGCCTTGCATTATATGCACTTTAATCCTTTAAATTGAAATAATCACTTCATTGTAATTTACACATTGCCAAAGGTCGTTGATAGTCAATGGACAAATAGTTCCTTTATTCAACATTAGTGTCTGATTCATCCAATAATAGCCTACAGCTGACATCTTTATCCGATTCCTCTGTGCTGTCGTAAACTTGATTGCATCTGGAATCTCCTCTCCCTCAAACCAGCTAATCTTTTACTGTCTTTTTTTCAAAATCCAACCACTCTCCAGAGGATCCATTTCACAAATCAACAAAACAGAGTAAATAAATTGCGAAAGCAGGCAGCCCGCTTAATATTGGATGCCGATTTGTCAATTCCATCTTCTGATCTATTCAAAAAGCTTAAATGGCTCCCTTTTCCTAAATATGTGGAATACAAACAGACTGTCACTGTATACAAAAGCCTTAATGAGTTAAACCCCCATTTTATGAACAAACCTTTCTCATATAAACAAGATAACCACAGCTATGGTACTCGAGATACAACCTCCTCACTATTAGCTCTTCCAAAATGTAAAAAATCAATTGGCCAAAAATGCATTTCATACTGCACTCAGGGCCCAAAGTTTGGAATGGCTTAACTGAAGCAATCAGATGTGCACCATCTCTACCTTCCTTCAAGTCTCGATACCTAAAAGCAATGTGCTGTACTACTTTGTAACCCTCAGGCTACTTGTAAACATGCCAGAGGGCCTCAGGGAAGATCCTTACCACTGGACTGAGTTACCCTCTTTAAATAAAGATTTTATTATTCTGTTTATCATTATTATTATTATTATTATCATTATTATTATTATTATTATTATCATTATTGCAGATCGGCCAGGCAAGATTGATTGCTTTCTCACCTCTGCACTGATTATGTTATGTCTGTTCACATTTTAATGGTAGCTTTTGGTTCCAATGCCTACATTATGATAAAGAGTGCCCTGCAAGGAGTTCGGCAAACTCATCTCTTCTCTGAATGGCAGGAATGCTGTCTTGGATTTTCCAGATACCAGGCTTTAATTAAACTCCTTAGGGTGTGGCAGAATCTGGACCCCCACTTCCTCACAGGTCCCTGTGTCTTTGTTGGAGGCCTTCTTGTAGGTATCACAGACAAAGTCCACTCTTGTTGCAAAAAGTCAAAAACTTCATTAGGACGGCCTTAGAGCCACCAGCATAGGTCAATGGAAGGTTGACCATGCATCGCACAATTCCTAGCTGATGATTGCAAAGAAAGACATGATATGGCATGCAAAGCACATCATCCAAAGTATGAGAAACTCCGCTATTGTTTTCCGGTCATATAAAGGTTTCCTCAGTAACTGTGTCAACCTTAAAAACCTTTGTTTGTCACATCTATGGGAAGCCTCATTTTTTATCAGTGAACAAAGCCATGTACAAACTTTTCCAGCATTATGCACTACAGAAGGGATTATAAGATAAAGGGAGTAGATTCCAGCTAACTTCCACCATGTTACTCAGTGCTGGTAATGTAAGTAAGGCGGGCTAACCTGATAGCTGGCTTGTGGAAGCATGCAATCCTGCCTGACCCATCTGTAATGGATCATCTGGAGAATGGTAGGATTTTGAAAGATGGACAGTATATCTAATTTGGCAGCAGTTGAAAATCTATCCTTTTTTAGATTAATAATGTTCCATAGAAAGGAAAACCTGAAGTATAAGAGTATTTTAGCTAGAAATTCCTTACAACCGTACAGTTACTATATTCATACCTACTAAATTACTGATAATAACCAAAAATAGTATTTTTATGGGAAGACTTTAAACTGTGTCTAACAGCATAGCATAAGAAGTATCCATTCAGAGGAGAAAGTAGATAAATCAAAATAACAGTAACTTAAGCCATAGCGTGGATAGCCAACACATATGCGTCGCTATCATTTTCAAAGGACGGTATTCAGACCTAAAATATAATATAGAATTGGCATGAATTGATCAAAAGCAAGGAAGATTTAAAATAACCATACTAAAGTCCGTAGGTGCATTGATATATGGTAAATCACACTCAATTATCACGGAAATTACAAAATAATGTGAATTTTCTTTTTTTTCATTAATTCTTGACTGCTGTTGCCATGGCAACCACTAAAAATTCTCGCACCATACTTAAATTAACTTCCAAGGGGAAGAGCTTCAATTTGGTACTATATTTGCCATGATCTAACACGGATCTAATAAAATGACTCATCTTAAGCCATATTGTCAATAGACACTGCATTTGAGTTATCGCCATTTTCAAAGGCCTGTACTTCAGACCACAAATATGTTAGTCATATAAAATATTGGTATAAATTGATCAAGAAAAAAGATGAAGGAAGTTTCAAATAACCATACTGAAGCCTTGGGTGTGTCCACTGGGGGTAAATGACACTTAAGTATCACACAAATTACGAAAATGTCCATTTTTCCTCTTTTTTTAAAATTCTTGACTCCCGTTGCCATGGCAACCACTGAAACTACTATAACCATACATGAATGAACCCCCACAGTTTAGAGCTTCAATTTGATACCATATTTGCCATGACCTGACACTGATCTGATAAAATGCCTCACTTCAAGCCATATTGTCGATAGACACCTCATTTGCGGTATCACCATTTTCAAAGACCTGTACTTCAGGCCCAAAATATTTTAGTAAACTATAATTGGCATGAATTGATCAAGAAAAGATCAGGAAAGTTTTTAATAACCATACTGAAGCCCTTGGGTATATTGACTGGGTGTAAATGACACTTAGGTAACACACAAATTACAAAAAATGCCCATTTTTCCTCTGTTTTTGCTTAATTTGTGGCTCCCGTTGCCATGGCAACCACTGAAACCACCAAATCTACACATGAATGAACTCCCACGGTTGAGAGCTTCAATATGATACCATGATTGCCATGATCTGACACTGATCTGATAATGTGAGACATTATGCAAATTAACATACAAAAAAGTGCCAAAATCACCCAAAAATGCCAATTTCCCGCCGAACCCACCACCTGCCGTTTGTAAGAAATGGATTTTCAGATTCAGCACAAAATTTTGGTCTAGGAACCACCCTCAAACCTTTTGGCCTCAGACGGTTAAATAAAAGTGCCCGGGCTCTTGGTCCAATTATATAAACATTAAATTGGGATATTTCCTATTTCATGAAAGCTGAACTATTACCAAGTGCTTCCACTGCACAGACAACTTCCAATGTTCTGACAGAATTCAAAATCCAGGTGATTCATTCAGCATTCAGCTCCGAACATTCTATGAGCATTCTCACCTGAACATTCATACAATTTTCATTCTAAACTATGAGAGGATTATTTTTGAATGTACGCCGAAATATTCCTGGAATGTTCCATGAATGTTACCGTGCCCACTGGGATAAGTGCGCGCGTCATCTGCCGGCTTTGTCAAAAACTAATTTCTCTTGAAAAAATGTGCACATCTAGTTGTGCATTAAAACTGCATTTTTATTCAGTCTCTGGCCACATATACATTTAAATATGTTAGCTCTCGCTTCAGTATATCATTTTGATTCTCGGAATTAGTAAATTACTGAGAAAAACGATTTTGAATGGGTCAAAAACGTCACACGCGTGGCGCCATCCATTGACGATTTTGAAAACTAAAAAATACGGGCAGCGTACCCACATCTATCGCTCACCGTTTCCAGTCGAATTTCTGTTATCTATAGTATTTTTTCTCTTCTTTTCACAAAAAAATCGTTGAAAAATAGAACAAATATGAACGGATCGTAATATTAGCGAATCTGACCCACTCGCTAATGTCGCTAATAATAGTTCCACGCCAATATTACGAACTTTACAGTAAGTCCCAGCATTGTTAGGTTTTTAATCACCACGTTTGCCATCAATCGCATCAATGCAGTTAGGATAGTTCCATCATTGTGGTCATCCTCGGCCGACCAAAGGCCATTCTGGCCTCAGCTATAAATCACCACCAAGACCTCCGCTCAATCTTAATCCATATAGTAATGGGGTTCTTGAGGAACTTCAGTTTTTACAACTCAGCCATTATATGAATTCACTTGTACTATGCAAAATTGTTGTGCTGGCACCTTCGCTAAAGCACTTGGAGGCAGGAGGGGTTATTTTGTCAATGGATGAAATCAAGTTTGTGCTAGGAGAGGCAACTAACTTAAAAGCATTTTGTGTCCTTTATGCCTTAGTCAAGGATGATGACATTTATGAAAACATTGAACTTTTCAGAGATCTGTCCGAACTTTGTTTACACAAAACCGATGTAACACACCTGGGTGTAGAATATCTGAAAAAGCATGTTTGTATAGATGTAGAAATCTAAAAATGCCTGGAAGCAGAAAAAGTCTTTTTATTACTCCTGTCAAACCAGGCATTGCAGCCTCATTTCTAAGTGATGAGTATAATTATACAATGTCAGGCTAACTGAGCTGATACTGCCTTCAAATGTAATCCTATTGCTGCCCACTCAACACAATTTCTAGTTTCAAAATCACTCAACAAGTATAAACAAACTCACTGATCCAAAATAGATGGATATTTTTTAGTCTGTTTGTGCAGAGAAATTTATTCCATCATATTTTTCTCCAAAATCAAAATTGGTGTGGTGTCCAGGGGTTAAACCCGCATTCTTGCATATGTTTCGCCACTCTATATGTGGAGTTCTAAAAAGAAACTTACCGACGTGTATCGCAAAGAAGAGTGCAGTACATGCCCGTATTAACAAAATAGAACTTGTCTAAGTGCTTAAATGAGAAACTGAAAAGGCATGATTTTACCAAAACAAAAGTCTGCTGACAGTGAAATTCATAAAATGAAAGGATTGAGAAATGAAAAAAACTAAAAAGGGTTGCAAGTTATAAC
Organism: Maea johnstoni; assembly: GCA_963942565.1. Classification (NCBI taxonomy): domain Eukaryota; kingdom Metazoa; phylum Annelida; class Polychaeta; order Spionida; family Magelonidae; genus Maea; species Maea johnstoni. The sequence goes on from OZ012701.1 coordinate 3,290,675, forward strand.
CAAAAAAAAAGAAAGACTTAATTGCCACAGAAATGAAAAGAATAATGCGAACCCATGCAAAAGCTGTTTCCGATCTAGAATCTGAATATCAGACTCGTGTCACAAATGGGGGAAGATCTTCGAGAGGTGTATTCAACATCTCAGGTGTATCCTAGTGCAGAGTACAAAAAAGATGGCAAGGCCTTCCGATACATCTTTCTGACCAACAAATGGACCCACTGCAATTTGTCAATGTCTACCTAGACCTGCAAATTGACCAGGGCCAAAACGCAGCACCCTTGAGCAATGTATTGTCGAGAAGACAAAGGAGGAAAATAATTTTGGGTCAGACATTGGGTTAAAAGAAGACACAGGCTTGGATTCTTTTGTCATGTTCTGGGAACTACTTTTGACAAGCTTTGGCCTACACATCACCATGAATGACACCAATAGAAATATATAGGAAACTGGGCAGAAACTCACCATCACCTTGCGCACTGGAGAAAGCTACCACAGCTTGTGATTTGCCTTCCAAGCACCTCATATCTGTGTTTGTACAAGAAGATTGCCAGGCCATCATCGATGAGTACAGGGATGGAGTGATGTCAACACCAGGTACACCTGATGAGTTGACCGCTGTGGCTGACAGGTTTGGAATGAAATGAAACTTTCCCCATGCTTTGAATCCTCAACAGCAACGAATCGCAACTAAGAACACAAAGAATGGAGGTTCTGCTTCTTTTCCATAATCCTGCTGGTCCTGCTGGATGCTGACTATCAATTTTTCTGGAATCAGTGTGGGAGCCGATGCTTCTACTTCGGATTGACACTTGTTCAATAACTCTTGAGATGAAAGAGGTCTTTGTGAATTGTACAGCGGGTGCTTCTCATCCCAGCCCACTCCCTGGAGAAAATAGAAACGCACACTATTTAATCATCGGTGAACATACCTCTCCCCTAGAAACCTGGCTGATGAAGCCCTTCAGGAAGCAGGATCTGACAGAAGAAGAAAGAATCTTCAATTATCGCCTCTCCAGAGACAGAAGAATTGTAGAAAAGGCCTTTAGAATACTTGCAAACTGTTGGCAATGCATCCTGGTCACCATGCGCCCTGTCTCAGAAACAGTCAACAAGATTGTTGTCAAATGTTGCTTTCTCCACAACTTGATGAGGATGCGCTAACCCGGTTTGTAGAATGCAGACTGTAACAAAGAGATAGCAACCACCAACTTATGCAATCTTGTGGACATGCACAATATAAGAGGGCTTCAAGCAACTAGGGTGGACAAAGAGCAGCGGTTGTTATCGAAACATTAATTGAATTCTAATGTCTGATCAGTTGAGTGGCAGAACAAAATAATCTGAGATTTCAAAATTTGTCTTTATTGTATGAGATAATCAAGAATAATAATAAAATTAATAAATAAACAAAATGCCAATAGTCATATTTTGCGTTCTCATCATATATGGGATATCATATGACAATAAAGCTTACATCCCTGATCATGTGAATGTATTTCTTTTACAGAATGTGATATGAAGTAAAAAAAAATTGTCTTAGTACCTTGCAAAAACAAATATCCGACAGCTGCATTGTCCACTGCACAGCGATAACCCAGACAGCTGTAAATCTCACGATCAATGCCATTCATGAGAATCCTCAAAAAGAACATGGAAGAAATGTATCAGGCCATGCGTGTGGACTTAAAAGTCATTCAAACAGAATATGTTTCTCTCACACGCGACTCTTGGACATCCCTAGCTAATGACAACTATGAAACTAGGACCATTCATTATATAAATTGGGACTGGGAGATGCGTAATAGGGCCCTCCAAACTGAAAAAATCGTTGGGTCCCATACCTCTGAAGCCATCAAGGGAGCACTGGAAGCAACTAAATTGAAGTGGCAGTTGCCAGAAATTACAGCTTTACCAGATTATGCTAGCAACGAGGTGAAAGCATTCATTTTGCTTGGATGGAGGCGTCTACCAACCTAGGACATTGTCTGTATCTAGCAGTTAAAGCTAGTCTGAATATTCTGAAATAGTCCAGGATCCTTGCCAGAGTTAGGCAGGTGGTTGCCTATTAATCATCTAAGCCCCCAGGCATTTACGTTAAACGAAAATGATGTGGTTGACTGCTTCAGCAGTCATCAAAAAATTTCGCGGGACTTGCATTTGAATCCAAGAGGGGTATAGAATATTGCTTACTTAAAATTATCCACCAATCACAAGCAAGGACTCCGGCACACACCCCCATTCAAGATGATGTCAGCAAATTAACCCAGAAATCCAGGTCACACTCACTCACCCACCTACTCCAGCAAAAGTGATCACAAAATCCTTCAACATAGACCGATTTTCTTCATTAAAAAGGCTAAGAATGTTGGCAATTGAATCTGCTATATTAAAAACGTCGCTGTTAACGATAAAGGCTTTAAAAATACCGAAAATCGGCAATCGCGCTAGTGTGACCTACTTTTGTGCAGCTGTGGTCATGTGACTTAACACCCTAAATCTTAATTATTTTGCATCTGCTTCATTACAGAGAATTTATTCTGAGTGTTATACAGCACATATCACAGGAAGATGTGAGCCAGTCAGAATTTGGCCTCAGAACTCACCAATTAGGGCCACACCTCCTTATGGCGACATTGCGCGCTCTGCTTAGTAAGTGTACTTTTTAGGTGTTGTCCTTCAACAATGAAAAAGCTTCATGTACCTTTCAGAACCTCTGCTCGAAGATGAAGATATACTATTTCATACCATTTAGGGGGTAAAGTATAAATGGTATAAATTACTATTATTTTTTATATTTTCATATCTTCCTATTATTTTTCATATATAATCTTTTCCCCGGGAAGGGCTTCCAAAGAACAATATGGGGAGGGATTTAGCACTTTTAGAGAGAAATACTCTCGAACCATACCGTTTTTTTGGGTTCTACTGTCAGCTGCTGCCACCTATTGGCACAACGACCAACTATTACGATCCCGCCAGATCCGCCGTAATACGGCAGATTGCCGACCAATACAACAGAAACCAGACCTGCTCTAAGAAGCTAAAGTAAGTGAAAACACTTAAACTAGCATCATGTCTTGAGACTCGGCAAGCCTCGTCCCAAGACACAAAATCACTCACTCGTGCAAGATACATCCTCTTGCCATCCACTCGTGATGGAACCTCTATATCTTTTTTATTTCCAGAGTTTGCAGAGACTGCCCTAGGCATTCCCCATAAGGTTTCCAGGACAACCATTGGACAGAAACTCCGTGAACTGCAGGCAAAAATGTGAATTTTTGCTTCAGGTGTACCTAAACATATGGAGAAGATGGACACTGTGATACATATTTTTCCTCTATTTTTTTTAAATATTTATGTCTTTATACCTCATTGCATACATATTTAAAATTCTTGGTAATTTATAAAATTGTGGCAGGGAATTATGTTTGATTATATTCATCATCCACGAGCTGCCATTACTGTCTTTGAGAGAAGTAGATTATATGTGATTATGACACAAAGTAAAGTTTTGACCATCTGAATATGAAAATCTCCATTTCATTTTCTGGGGACCTTGTATTTCTTAAGATCTATGCTGATCAATTAAGTCTTTTTAAAAGATGTGCCTCTTTGGAAGGTTAGTCCTCACTCTTCATTTATAGATTGTTTTGGTTATAGGTATTATGATATTTAAGGTCAGTTAAATTTCCCTGAATCAGAACATAAGGCAAAGTAATTTTCAAATCAACTTTGCTTCATAGGGTCATTGACCCCAGTTTTCTTTCAAAAAGTGTGAAAGCGACATAAATACGCATTCCTTCCTTCCTTAACTCAAACAGCCATTCTCCCTTAAGGGTCCACATAACGAGATTTGCGTGACCCTCGACCCCCTAGGGAAAAATACTGCATGAATACTGGCTTACTTGGTATCAGCCAGTAGCTAGGATCAATGTGCATCAGAGTCATGCATAACTTGTGTCCTAACTCTAGTAAAAAAAAATTCTGAGGCCGGATGAGCAACAAGGCGAAACGGACTAACGTGTCCTCAGCAAAGGTTTAAATATGATTTTGTGTGAAAAGATAAAAAAACCGGATTGTTTTAGGAAAACCTCATCTATATTTATTGGAAATATTTTGAATTTTGATATTTCTGACACAAAAACAGAATATTTCATTTTGAAATATACTTTAGGTAGGTCTGTACACGTGTCTTCAATTTTTGTTTGTACATTTCGCATCAAGCTATTTTATGCGGGACATGTACCATATTAAATAGTATTCAATGATTTTTTGGACTCTACATCTGCGGAAACATCTCAACTTTTCGATAAAATAACAAAAAGTCTGAGACCAAGTTTTAAGAAAGGCCCACAGACCTCGAAATGGGGTAAGGTTGGTGCGTAGCGATAACAAGCGCAACTTACGATCCCATTATACCACCCTATACATGTACTTGTGGAAGATCTTCTTTTTGCATCTAAAAGACCTTCAGGCACAGTACAAATAACGATTGTAATAAATCCAGAAAGAATTATTTCTAAGCCTGCAGGGAAGCAAAAGTTCGAAAAACCGTCACGTACAAACGTTGTGTAAGTTTCTAGGCAATCAGACATTGCCATCTATCGACAAGCCTACAGACTAAAATAATGAGGTAATGGCCTCGTTTTCATTTTTTGACGTCAAGAGGGGATGTTAGGCCATGCTGCCAGACTTGTCAAAATCAGCGGTGAGTGTTTTTTTCATAAAATTTTTCGATTTCTAATCATGGGATCTTTGAAAAATCAGTGTCATTTTGGGGGTAGGGTAGCATAGAAGCTCCGCTAACAGAAATTTTAAGATGTCTGTGCGTATTTTGCCGTAAGTTTAGACAACTTTGAAATGTTGTGCTCGTAAATGAATCAAAACAACATGGCGGGCGGGTATTTACATCTTGATTTGAGTTGAGGACATTTTCGTTACGTGTTGTTTCATTTGTATGTTACGTTTTTGAGGACATGGCTTATTTTGACACTTTTCTTTACTTTTTCAGCCGGATAATGTATTCTACACGGCTCAGACCCCTTCCTCTAAGCAATGCAGAGCGGCAAGGGCGATATAGGGCGAAGAAAATCGCTGAACTGGGTGATACCATCTTAAGAAGAGAAAGTGAAAGAGTGAAAGGTTATCAAAAGAAGATAGCAGACATGACAGAAGAAAAGAAGGCAAAGAGCAGGAGGTTAACCAATATCGGGGTCAGGAGACACCGTAAGAAGAAGCGGGAAGAGAAACTGGCTGCTCAGACTGATGTGGAGGAAGATGAGGACTGGTCAACTGATGGATTTAACAGTGATGATGATGATGATGAGACGGATGATGGTGGTGATGGAGCGCAGGAACTCAGAGGTATGTATTTCAACATTTATTCATTTATCTATTTGTGCACTTCGATGTTCTCGCTGTGAATAATAAGGTAAGTGTTTGATATTCCTGTTTACCTGCTGATTGACTTTTGAATGTATGTACTGTTCTGAACAGGTGCTAATCATTTACTACATATACCTACCTGATATTTGTCTTGAATCTGCTTAGAAGTAGAAATGTTCTGAACTGATGCTAATATTTATTGATCTGTTAATTAATGATATTTGTCTTGAATCCCACTTGGAGTAATGTTCTGAACTGATGCTGATATTAATTGATCTGTTAATGATTACAATTGCAAATATTATAACCACATGCCTACCTGATATTTGTCTAAGTTAAACTTTGAAACAGCTTTCGTTACACACTTTCTTCCTCTTATTAATACATTTGTTTATTTGTCTACTTTCAGGTACACTGATTGTGAAATTCCCCAGAAGGAGGAAAAGACAAGCTGCAGCTGCAGCTGTAGCCACTACAAAGTCTCCTAGAAAGAAGGAAAGGAAAGTCCCAGCCGGCATCAAGAAGAAACTGATCTATGCGAATGTGGTGGAGGATGAACTACAAATTGCAGCAAAGAAAAGTGACCAACACAAGGAGGTTGTGGTATCACTTCTCAAAGGCAAACAGCTCAAGAGATACAGAATGAAAAAGCATCTCAACCAACAGTTGAATGTCTCAGAGAAGTTCCTTTTCACAAGGAAGGACAAGTCTCTCAAGTGTCTCGAGAGAAGGCAGCTACTTGCCAGACAGAAGGAGCTCGAGAGACAGGTTAGGTCTTTCCTAGAGAGAGACGACAACTCTAGGATGAACCCTGGCAAGCAGGACTGCTTGACTGTTGATGGAGAGAAGGTCCAAACAAGGATCCTCAATGACTACCTATACATCTTATATGAGAAGTTCATTGCTGAAAATCCACAAGTGAAGAAGAGCAAGTCATCTTTCTACAAGCTGCGACCCAAGCACATCAGACATTCCAATTGCTTGAAGCCGAACAACTGCTTGTGCTAGAAGCATGAAAACTCCACCTTGCTTCTCAGATCCCTGAAGAAGGTACTCACAGAACCCCTCACTCCAAGTCCTGATGTCTTTGTGAAATCTTACCAGACGATGAGGCAGTTTAGGGGTTGGTGGATAAAGTCACAGCCACTGAGGTTACTGTCCAGCAGTGGCAGAAAATTCTAGATGCGAGAGATGGCAAGCGCAAAGTCAAGATTGTCAGCACCGACATGCCACTGTCAGAATTCAAGGACAAGTTTGTCCAAGACTTTGACAAATTCACACTTCATTTTCAAAGTTAATTCAAATGTTCTGTTGGATGTTTAAATGTTAAGGTTTCATAACTTCTATGCATAATCATTGCATCTGTTAAAAGTATTAGGGATGCTGGTTTAAGGTGTAAACCATTTTTATATATTGTATAATTCTCAAAATGATTCACAAATGACATTGTGAAGATGTTTTATCTCCAATAACATTCCATCTATGCGATTTATTCAATGTGACAGTTGTGTTGAATTTTAGTTTGCAAGTATTAACTTACTTCCTTTAATGATGTTCAAAGGTCCAATCATTTTGGAGAAGATCTGCACAACTTACATAACTTACTCAAACACTCCATTTTGAAGTTCAGTAGTAGTGTAAAAGTGCTGGGAAACTTGCATTATTTATTTTGTTTGTCTCATTCTGTTTTTATGAGTGGACTTTTAAGTATTTAAGGGTGCCATTGTGCCGTTATGTGATAATTCCATATCCATATCAGATATTTTGTACTGATCAATGCTGTGCCAAAGCGATAATTTTGATGTGATTTCAATAGCACAATGTATAACTTTCCTATACATATGGTAAGAATGGACATTAGATGCTTACCTACCTAGTTTCAAAGCTTCACATTGAGATACAACTTAAGGTAGCAGACCTGAAGCCTACAAACTATTTTAGTCAAAACTTCAATGCAGGTCAGTGTTAAGAGATGTTGTCCAAACTAGCTTCATGCAGTTGGAAGTTTCCATCATTATGAAAAGGTCAAATAACTATGAGTAGTACAATATAATTCACCATTATAGCCTTAGAAAGGTGTTGCCAAGCGAAAAGATATACCTCATTTTTATTCATTTTATACTTTTATACTTTGAAGTGCCTTCTGGGTGAAATTTAACATACCAAAGTGGCTCAGCCTTGCCAACGATTGTTGGGATAGGTGCATGTGATATCTATGTATATTTTAATTTCGTATTTGACAGGTCTCTTCAATAAACTTTTTGATTTTTAGACTGTATTCATATGTTTTCCATTTTACCATTTTCTGCAACCTACAAACGAAAGAAATCCTAGCCTCATCGCCAACTGCAATGAAGTCCAAATTAACAAATTAAGTTAATTAGGTGTCTTCAGGCCTATTAATATGATTTCTGAACATAAATATTAATTTTGAAAAATTACAAATTTCTACATAAAAAAATCGCGACTTACGAAACGTTTATCAATGCGCTTTTACCAGCGATGCTTTCCCCTATGCTCTACATCTTTTGGGCCAGTCCCAGAGCACTAATTTGTCCTTTCCCTGAGATAGGTTAGACTATTTTTCAGAAAGATCTCTCACTTTTACAGCTAAAGTTAGACAATACTTTCAGGACTTCATTGCAGTTTTGAAACTGTACCTCACAAAACAGTGGCAAAATGATGAAAAAACAAGTGAAATATATGCAAAAGCTGTATTTATTTGAACCATCATACAGTTTACTTCATAAAAATAGCGTACAATGGGTTATTAGCCTTTTCAATACATTATTACAAGCCTGAAATCAAATAAAGGTCATATTTTGAGTGGTCCTCTGAAATTTGGATAGCCTCAACTTCAAACTGCTGTAAAAATTTTGTCTGAAGACTTTGTAGGCAGATTTTTTGGGCTTTTGCCCTTGAGATATACTAGTTTCAGACAAAATTAGTCTCAGAAAGATCTGTGACACAAACCCTCGTGACCAACTTCCAGCCCCAATGTGGACCCTTAAGGGAGAATGGCTGCAAATGAATGACCATGCATATCTTGAATATTGTGGCAAATTGTCAAATTTAATAGATATAAAAATCACTGTAGCCAAAACATTTAGTGTTAACAACTGGCACTTGGAAGACTATTTTGAATTAGAGTAGGCTGGTAGTATAGTCCAAATGTTACATATTTATTAAAAAATATTTTTTTGTACCAAATTCTTTTCAAAGTTGGCAGTGGTGTCAGGTAAATTGTATTAGATGTAGTTCTATAGGTGTCACCCGGTAAAGAGTATCATACGACCTTGAAAATATTGTTTTTATTACTCTGTCGTTCAAGTCCTATTACTATTGTCTATATCTATATGTGCATACTCTACAGCTTCATTCAAAAACCCTTCTATGTATGGACAAAAAGGAGTCTGTGGTATGCTTTCTTTTCATAACAGTATAAAGGGGTCCACACCGGTACCGCCGTACCGTGAGGGTACCGATACTCCGCCCGAAAATACCGGTAAAAAACGTATAATTAGTAGCCGGTATATTTTTACCGGTACTATGACAAAGCCGCCTCGCTGCTGATATAGCAGGCAAGGCAGAAAAGAGTGCAGAGATGCGGGATCGGCAGGAAAATACATCGCAAATTCGCGATCGCGTCATCCAGTGCCGGCCGCCATTGCAACTGCACTACGATAGATACTAACGCGCGCGGTAGTACTTGGAAAAGTGTGGAGAGGGCCAAGCTATGTATTTTACATGGTGCTAGTCTAGCCCCCACCACACTTTTCCAAGCACTAACACGCGCGAAAGTAACCAGTATCGGTACCGTTAGAATACCGGAACCGTATAAAAAATACCGGACCCGTACCGTAGCGTATAATTTTAAAGGTGTGGACCCCTAACAGTATATTTATTATACAATTTTGAGAGTCTAGTATAAATGTAATACCTTGATGATTTGAATACTTTAATAGCTCTCATAAAGGTATTTTGAGTGCATTGTTTTTGTATATAAATGTATAACAAACAATAAAATATTATATTAAAACTGATATTACTCTAATTTACTTCTTCAATCACTCACCAGTTATCACATTAAGGTGATAGTCTAGTACACCAAGATTATCCAATCTAGGTGGTGCATTTGGCTGGCCCCTAAAAATGGATATCAAAACAAAAGATGACACATGAGCAGTGTTCCCTTGCCACGAATCTCGAGCTGGCAACAGTCTATTGTGGTCACCTCGAAAACACAAAAGGCAGGGCCCTTTTGGGTTTCCTCGTTACATTGCTCCCCAACGACATGGCTGTCTGCTTTTACCATGGAGATTCCTTCGAGATTTTGGACCAAAATTTTCATCTCATTTTTTGGCTGAAAGTGAATAACGATACAGTCTTCGAAGCCTGTATTTTAGAGTATGACAAAGGGTAAAGGGTAAGTCTTGACATTTTGCCAAAAAACGAAACACATCCAGATGTGTTCTTTAAGGGTGCCGCATTACCTCAAAATAGTCATTTATTGACAAGTTTACCCTTATTCTGTAACTATGAGATGTAACCTTTACAATAGCATAAGTGCCGCTGTCTTCATTAAACATCAGATATTCAAATTTTAAAAATGACCCGTGTATCGAACAGGGTTCTACCTTAAGGTATTTCAAACTGTTGGTGAGCATGCCAAGATTTGAATCCCTAGGCTACCAACGAGAAGAGTGAGAGGCCATGTCAATTATTTTTTATGTAATGTGGCACCCTTGGCTAGGCTCCGGACCTTCTATCTTGTGTGACGTTCATGTTTATATTGAGCAATACTGGTTTATGTACAAGAAAACCCCAAGAACTATGTTTTATGAAGACCGATACTGAAGAGGTGACATATTCTAAACCTATTGTGTGACATCCTCACAATTTGCAGGGGCTGGGACAGAAGGACAGAGATGTGGATTTCTAATAATATTTTTAAGCAAATAGCCTCCTGGCTCTAATGACGGTGTGAGATAGTTGATGTTTATGTATTTCATAGAAGACACCCTTAGGCACGTACTGATATTATTTTTTTTTCAATTTTGTTACCCGAGGAATTTAAGTAAGTTAGTTATGATCAAAACTTTTTGCAGAATTTCACATACTTCATCTATGAAGCCCGATATCAAAAACATAAAAGGAAACTATGTGCCCAAAATGTTTTCAATCATCGACTAAAATTTAAGCTTTGTAGGATCAATATTAAATAAAGGATATTGTTTCAAAAATGAAGTATGGAGATTTGAGAAAGCTGCATAAAGTAGTATGGAGTTTCATTTCCAGTGTTCTAAAATGATCTACTACTCCCTTATAAAACCTTCTGGGGTTATCTTAAATAAGGATATGATTTCATTGTGTTGGTAGATTTGTTTGAATATTTCATAACTTAGTTGATATCTGGAATACTGGAACAAAAAGTTATTTCATAGAAAATTGTGAGGTTTATTGTGGCCGAAGACTTCAAAATGATTTATTAATATTAAAACTGTTCAAGATTTTTTAACTTAAAAATGATTTATAGCATTAATATAAGATTCTCTGGTATTTATAAATCATTTTCTGGTATTTGTTACTCATTTTCTAATATTTATAAATGCAGTTACTTATAAATGTTAGAAAATGTTTTATAAATAATAAAAAAATATTTATTAATATTTGAAATGCAGAATAAACTCATGATTTCCATACATTTGCACGGACTAGTATATATAGAGAAAAGTTGACACAACTCGGTAGTTCTTTTCAGCATGTTGTTTCCAACTGCTCTGCTCACACTTGCTAAACATATCTGAGACTTAAATTATCTCTATTTGTACGTTTTTTTATCATTAGTTATTCTTTTGATTTCGAATAAGCAACAATCACAAGTAACATCACGCATATTTGAAATACAGATACGGCTTGGCGCGAATTGAATTTGGTGCCATTTCCTAAAATGTGATGTTATAATCACATGATACAATAAGCCCCGCCCCTGTACAATGCACGTCCTTTATCTAGCTCCGACCCCCAAGGTGACAAGAAGCACCCTCTTTATTTCGCTACAGGTACTAAATTGTCCCCTCTCTCCCATCTATGTTTTGCCCAGAATATCCTTGTATTGCCAAGAATATCCTTGGCGAGGATGAATTTCCACTAGTGGACCCAGAGTTTTCCACAACTGTCACTAGCGTTTCACTTGTGAAAATTCACTAGCGACGTTTTCGTACGGTTATCAAAGACCCTGCTTCGCGGTTTGTATGAACTGTTAGATTTAGAGATATTGAATGAATGCTTCCTGTCCGATTGTATAAATGTTTACAATGGAGAAAAACAAGTTAATGTGACTTATTTTCTTTCTTTCACCAATGTCATTCTTGCAACAATAAAAACAGTATCACTCACACGCATAAGGCACAACAAGGGAAACCCCAGTGCATTGGTTACATTGTCGGGTTCTGGAGTTATACACAAACTATCTTGCAAATCCTTCTGAAGCCTCTTGATTTCAGCTTTGAGACAAAGATGAGGCTGTGGGCATAGAACAGACCCTGCCTGATGAAAAAGCAGTACAGAATGAGGAGTTCGGCCACTTAGAGGTTAAGCTGGAGGATGCCGTTACACAGAATTTATGAATTGGGTGAACATTTTTTTTTCAGATGCATTGAGGTTGAAGTACTATTTTTAATCAAATTTGTCGAACACTAAACTGAATAAATGCAAGCAACAGATGTATACCATTTCATTTGGTCTATCAGTACTTAAAATTATGAGAGAATATGTACGGGCAGATTCAGGGACATTTACCGTCTCTCCAGAGCCAGAAGAATTGTAGAAAAAGCCTTTGGAATACTTGCAAAATGATGGCAATGCATCCTGGTCACCATGCGTGTGGCGGCAAAACTGAAATCTTGGGGACATGAAAAGTATTGGCTTCAAGCAACCAGGGTTGCCAAATAGCAGCTGCTGTACTTGAAACATTATCTGAACTCTAAAGCCTGATCAGTTGAGTGGCAGAACAACATGGTCTAAGAGGAGAAGGAAAATTATTCAAGAAGAACACTGAAAACACTGGATATCGCAAACTTCGAAATTTGCCATCTCTATATTGTATAAAATAATAAATAATAATAATAGAATTAATAATAAATAAACTTATGGATAGTCACATTTTGCGTTTTCCGCTTGTGTGGGATATCTAATGACAATAAAGCTTATATTCCTGATCATACGAATGTATTTCTTTTTATAATGTGATATGAAGTAACCAAATGTATTTAGTACCTTGCAAAGATCCAAGTGATTTTTATCCTGCTTTTGTGAGACTGTTAAGCTCCATTCTCACATGCACAATCTTGTCTACGATTATGCCGATCTGACAAATAACCTTAATTGATGTTTCGAGTACGATATTATTTTGTGGCTTTATTATTAAGAGGACTGTTAATCGACTACTATAGGATTGACATAAAGCCCCATTCTCACATTCACGATCTAGAACATGATCCGAACACGATCAAGCGATCGTGTTAAATTGAATAGAGATCAGCCTGTTGATCGGCATGATCGTATGAAGATCAGGCTGGGTCGGCGCAACTCGTACTGAGGTCAGGTATGGCCACGACCATTTTGGAATGTTCAAAATCTGCATGTTCGATCGGCAAAACCGGCCCGGTCGAGTTGCTGCCAATAGCTAGCGAGTAAACATCGTATGAAGGTCGGCGACGTCCTATGCACATCAGACGCACATCCGCGTATTGTGTATGCAAGAGCGTGGGAAAGTTGTATACGATGTGCATATGATCTTTATTGCCACTTATACGATAGCTATTGATTGCCTATTGGTAACCTGTACGCTATTCATGATGTTTACACGTCGGCTATTGGTAAAAAAAAATTTAGTCATGTGACCGGAACTGGCAGCCATGACAGTTCGGCTGCTACAGCAGACAGCGAAACACAAGATGGTGCGTCCGAGGAAATTAAGCAGAAAGGAGGGTCTCAAGGATGCGGAACTGACCAGGAAAGTGTCAGTGCAGGTTGACAAGGTGGCCAAGGATCTACCAGCCAAAGGTGGTCAATCTTCGAGCGGCCAATCGGCGAAAAAGGCGTCCGAACCCCCTGGCAAGAAGAGGATGGTGACCAAAGCACAGAGGAAGCACTACTCTCCCTCCCCATCCCCTCAAGTGTCAGAATCGGAGGCGGACACCGACATCCTGGATGAAGAAGCAGGTGAGGAGGCAGAGTCAGTGAACCCACCAACACAGCCTGATGCTGATCAATTCCAGGAACCTCCGGAGAGCCCACCGGGACCACCGTCGCCTCCTGAACCCACAGAGGAACCTGTACCCGTACCCTCAATGGCACCTCCCAAGTCGAAGAAGAAAGCCCACCACCATCTCCAGACGTACTCATTCACAGAAGAGCAGGAGGCAGAACTGGCGGAGTGGTACGAGTCCCCTGCTACAACCGAAAGTCTCGGGAGTACAAGGACGTCCGGAGGAAACGGAGACTTGTGGAAGAAAAAGCTGCCATGTTAGAACCCCCAGCTACATGTAAGTACAAATTTTCTTTGTACAAACTTCAATAATGAATGATGTTTAATGTACCCATAAGGGCAGTGTTGAAATAATTATTATGTATGATTATGTATGATTTCTATAGTTAAATATGCATGTAGTTCATACATATCAATCCATAGGTTCCATATTGAAATGTCCTCCTTCGCACTAATATATTTGTTAATAGAAATGTGTGTACATAGTTCAAACCTTCATATATTGTTCCTTATTTGTGCATCATTAGTTACATTTTGTATTTCAGAATAAAGATCTAATTTCCTTTTAAATTTCTTGTTTCTTCCCTGTTCGACTACTGGAGGAGATGTTCGTACTGTCCGAAGATAGGCCGTCTCAGCAACCAAGGCTTCACCCAAAACGTCTTCCTCGCCCTTTGTCTTGGACGCCTCCTTCTATTAGCTCTCCGGACATACAGGACAGCAATAGCTGCTAGGAGATTGACTTCTTCTGCTACCAACATACGTTGCCGCACAGGGTCCATTTTCGTTTCCTCCCGCAAAAAATGATGCGTCGCACCCCTTATATACTGGGCGGGAAAAAGCCACCCCTGAAATTACGCACGTACACCACGTACTCCCATCGTATAGTAATCGTATTACTATCGTACAATAGTCGGGGTTTACCTCGAATAACGGTCATACTAAATGCGGGTTTGATCTTGAAGAAACATATTCAGGTCCAATAACTGTCCAATACCTGTCGTGTATCAGTCGGCGACGATCGTCGTCAAACTTATAGGCATCTTATGGATATCCAATGGTAATCGAATAAGAGTCCTCTACCTCTAAAAATAAACAAAATTTGCATAATATCGTACTCAAAACCTAGATTTTGGTCGTATGCACTACATCTGCCAGGTCGTGGCTCAGATCGTGAATGTGAGGATGGGGCTTACGATTGACGGCCATGGAGTCGCGACTGTTATTTGACCTAGATACGTTCGTTCATGACCTATCCCGCATGTAGTTGTAGTTAATATGACCGTTATACGATACTCATAGGTATATCCCGACTATCATACGCTACTAATACAATTGCTATACGACTTGACTACGTGGTCTATGTGCAGAATTTCAGGGTTGCCCTTTCCCGCCCATTATACAAGGGGGTGCAACGCCTCATTTTTTGAGGGATAAAAGGAAGACATCAACGTATCTTGGTAGCAGAAGAAGTCAACCTCCTGGCAGCTATTGCTGTCCTGTATGTCTGGCAAGCAAATAGGAGGAGGCGGCGAAGAGAAAGAGGAAGGAAGACGCGGTGGGTCAAGCCGTGGTTGCTGAGGACAGTACAAGCACCTCCACCAGGAGTTGAATAGGTAGGACGTCAGGGGCTTCAAGAATTTCCTGCGTTTTCCCCCAGAGTTATTCCAAGAGATGGTGGAGAGGGTCGGGCCACTTATACACAAGAAGGATACCTTCTGGCGTAAAGTACTGGCTCCAGGCCTGAAGTTCACTCTCCGGTACCTGGCTACAGGTGACTCCTACAAGACCCTGCAGTATGGTTTTAGAGTTGCTGTGAACACAACGAAGGAGGCAGAGCAGGTGTCCCACCTCCAGCACCACTTCCTAGTTACACTCACCCCATTCCATACGCCTTCATGGGAGATGATGCCTTTGGGCTTAGGACATGGATGATGAAGCCCTATCCTCATCACGGCCTCGGCCATCGACTTAGTGATGCTGGTGGCAGCACTCCGGGAGGCTGCTTCGCCACCGCCTCCACTGCCTCAAGCCGAGGTTACACAGTCTCTTCCGGCCATTAAAATCTGAAAAATTTCGATGAGGATTTGTTCTGTAACTGGTTTCTCTTATGGTTGTTATTCCATACAGCGATGGCTGTCACAAACTTGAACGTTACAATTTGAAATTGCAGATTAACACAATGAAGTGTGACAGTGCATTATTAGCTGCCGTGTTTAAGTAACTTGCAACTTGGAGATTTAATGGACTTAATAATTTTTTATTAACATCTGATAATTGCAAAATGATGATTCATTCTGTGAATGGTTGCTCTAGTGGTAACTATCGCATGCAGCGATGGCTGTCACAAACTTGTATGTCTCACAACAGTATTCATAAAGAAGGCCAATGTCCAAAACCATTTACTCTCTTCCCTTTTCCCACACAAATGTAGAATGCCAAGGGATGTAAAGAGTGGATTATGAACATTTATAGAAAAGATGATGTATCGGGAAAAATTGCATTGCTAAGAAATATATATGATCGTTTCGAAATGAATTTCCTTCTAAGGAAAATAAAAAAAGGGTAGAGATCTTGGAATCAGTTACAATTTAAGACAATAATTCTCAAACAGAAATGACCACTCATATGCATTTAAATGTAAATACAAAGAGAATTGTGAATGTTCCAACATTTAAAGATTTCCCGAACCTTGCTTAAAACTGAAGACCTTAAAGAAACAATTGATAAAATGGAAAATAAAAAACATGGGGAGGTTAACACAAGGAAGAAATTAATATAAGTACGACTACTGATGTTATTAAAAACAGATGAGAAAGTTAAGACATACACAGGTCTGAGGAGCGAGGAATCTTTTAATGATCTATAGAAACTCCTTCAGTCAAAAGCGATGAAAAGGAGATACTGACAAGGAAGTAAGAGGAATGTAAAAAACATGCGTTTATTTAAACAAATACCCAAACATTTGGGTCTATGCATAAACCAACAGTTAAAGAAGAAATTCTTATGTGGTCTTAATGAATGTAAGACTTATTACTGTTAGGGAACCCTTTTCACTTGCCAGAAGTCATGCACAAGGGTTTTATGGTTATAAGAGAACTACTTTACTAGACTACTACTACTGTTAGGTGGTCCTCATCCAGCCAGCCACAAGGTGGCTGTTGCATGTGGCCACTTACTTACTTAACACTTATGCTATTGGTGGTTAATTTAGTCCATACAAAATGACGCAAAAAACAATGAAAAGTGACTAAAACCCTCGCACATGGTACTCATCTGAGAGGGCACAGCGAGAGCTATCCAATGAATAGCAACATGACAGCCTGGAAAATAATTATTTTTAAGAGAATCTGTATCGTTATGACTCATGAGCTCACAGGTTGATCTCCCTCCATGAGTGCAGCTTTAATTTCTATGGCCAATTGCCAAAACATTGTATTTTGGGGAATTGATTTGGGGAGTTGAATAGCTTTCAATATTGGTTAACTTAATGAGTCAAATGTACCTATCTCAGACTTTTGCTGAACATTTTCCAATAAGATTTCAGTGAATCAGATTGATGAAATTCGTTTTTGAAATATTAGCCCCATAAGCCACCTTCTTAAAGTAGTACAAAATCTTAGGTTCCAGTTCTGAATGCAATGCCCTGCTCGCAAATTTGCCTCCTCCACCTATGCCCAAGTGCATGGTGGATAAAACACTGGCTGGGGCCGTGTCTCTGGCAAATTACCTCACTGCGGCTGGGTTTGACCACCATGGCTGTTTCCTCTCCGCAGCTCTGGCAGAGAGCAAGCGAGTTGTGCCAATGATGAGTAAACTTCGACTCAGGGAACTCCCTCTGACAAAGGGCCTGCTGTTTGGGGGTCAATGGACCCCGACGGTGGAGTCTACCACCAAGACTCAGCTCTTAAGCGTCTCACAGGCGCAGCTGGCCCATGACCAGCCCTACACTTCCAAATCCTCAGGGGATCGTTTTCAGATCCCCTTCAAAAATGGAAAGGGGTTCTGGAGGGAAGCAGGTCAAGAAAGGTGGTGGCTCGAACCAATCCTCCTCCTCGTCCAAGGGCGGTGGAGGAGGTAGAGGTGCCGGTAGAGGCTGTGGCAGGGGTAGAGGCAGAGGGGCAAAAAAAGGACGCCTACTCCAATTACAACACCCTTAAGCCAGCCCCCAAAGATGATACAGAATGAACAGCTTTGTCAGGTGGGGGGGGGGGGGGGGGGGGGGGGCGACTAAAGTCATTCACCCAACTGTGGCCCCTGGTCACGTCAGATCAGTTTGTACTGCAGACGGTAACCAGGGGCTACAGGATAGCGTTCACGGGCAACCCTCCAAGAACAACAAAGGCCCGGTGCACTCCGGTCCCTCGCAACCAAGCAAGACGACGGGACCTCGAACTAATGCTGGAGAATCGAAACGAGCGATCAGGGATTTCCCCCTCTCAACAGACGTTCCAGGGTTCTACTCCCCTATCTTCCTGGTGGCCAAGGAATCGGGTGGTTGGCACCCAATCCTCAACCTGAAAGCATTCAACAAATTCGTAAAGCCGCCACCCTTTCGGATGGAGACATTAAAAACAGTGATGGATTGCTTGGGAGAGGCACACCAGCAGAGGCTAAAGACCTCAGAACATTTGAGGGACTCCTCAATGTCCGAGACGTGGGCAGTCTCTATATATTTAAGAGATGCCTATCATTCACGTTCCCATGGCACCCGAACACACGAGGTTCCTGCGCTTTGCCTACGACAGCAAGGCGTACAAGTTCCTAGTGCTCCCGTTTGGATTCTCGACGGCACCCAGGGTGTTCACGAGAACAGTGAGAGTGATCTAAGCGTTCCTCAAGATACAGGGTGTCAACATGCACTAGTATCTCGACGACTGGCTCTTAAAAAACCAGTCAAAGTCGCTAGTAGAACGCCAACATGATCTCACACTGTTCTGGGTAAGCAAGCTAGGCTTCCTTGTAAACGAAGGAAAGTCTCAGTTGGTTCCCACACAGTTCCAAGTCTACCAGGGGTCAACCCTCGATCTCATCAACATGCTCGTTTTTCGAGCGAGAAGAGGGTTGTGAAAGTTTACTGAAATGTATGCAAATGTTCACAGATTCATCACAAGTGATAGATATTCTAATATGTGTTCGGAAGTTCTTTTGGGGATTCTCCAAGTAGCTGAGAATTTACTTATCAGCAATATTGTTCTCTTCTGTATGAAGAAGCTAATATCAGCCAAGGAAGCCGAGAATGAGACTCAAAATGTCAATGTGAGGGGTAACCTCCCTGATGAGCTACCAGAAGCTGTGCTTGCCAAGGAAAGTTACATAGAAGGTTACTGTATTCACCCAGTAAAGGAAAGGATTAAAGCCACTATTGAAGCAAAATTAATGAAAACAAAATAAGAGCAGCCAATCTTAGAAAATCACTTGAGAAAAGAGTGAAATAGTTTTTAAAAGTCTCAGAAGTGGACTTATATGTCGCTATAAATGACTCTCATAGTCTGGAGGAAATATAACGAAAGCAGGGACTATGCTGTGATCTAACAAATGTAGGGGACAATTCAACTGATTTTCTCATCCCTCTCTTCAAGAAAACCAGAAATCTCCTCCCACCAAAACTACTTCAAAAACATGGAGAAGACACCTATGAAATTGTTATAAATATTGTGCTAAGCGATGAAACGCTCATGGAACTGTGGTTCCCACTGTTCAAAGCTACATATTTCGATTTGTGTGAGGGTATTATTTTGGACATATATGACCTGGTCACTGAGAAATTTGTCAAAGTCCATGTTAGTGACTTTTGAAAGGTTTTTCGAACAGAATAAAGAAAGAATAAATCTGCTCCAAGGTTGAGAGTAGGCTGCAGAAGCTTTGATGTGAACAGTATCTAACACATACAATTGAGGCACTTGCAAACATGAATGTATTGGTAGCCCTTATAATTGGGCTGAACAGAGTATTCGGTGTGAGAAATGGTATCACTACCCTTGCGTGAGTCTCACAATGGATGAGTCATGGCTAAAACGTAAAAAATCCCAGTGGTTTTGTAAAAACTCTGAAATAGGAAAAAGGAAAGGGAGAGGTTAGAAAATCAAAGAAGTGATTCATATCATCCAACAGTCGTTCATGTTTTATTAGGTTTTTCGGTCTAAATGTAACATCCCTTGTACACAGAATGTGGATTTGTCATAGGGATAAAGATAAAGCCAGGCATGTATTTGAAACCCCGATAGAAGGGTAGGACATAGTTATCTGTAAATCCTTTGGTAAAAGTGTGCCTATAATTCATAAAAACAATGAAAAAAAATGTGCATATATTTGCTTTGGTAGTGGGTAAGGTCAACAAATGAAGGTAGACCACAAAAAGCCTAAGCAGAAAAAGGGGGTAGTGCACACCCTCAGAATGAATGAATGATTGCTTAAGCCCCTGATACATGGGCTTTCAAGTCGCACGACTTGTCATACGACTAGTCATATGACTAATCATAAGGACATGTTACACGCTATGATTAGTCATATGACTATTCATATGACTAATCATAGCGCATGCGCCAGGTGTGGAAAACTGGCGCATGCGCCATCTTGGAAATGGTCATGTGACGTTTTCTGCTGATTTGATTGGCTCAAGCCCTATGATTAGTCATATGACAAGTCATAAGGGGTGATACACGGCATTACATGCAGAAAAGTCGTATGACAAGTCAGCTGGAATTAGAACATGTTCCAAGTCCAGCTGACTTGTCATAAGACTTTTTTAAAGTCATATGACTTGTAATAAGGGGGTGATACACGGGCTGATTCGAGACATATGAATAGTCGTATGACAAGTCGTGCGACTAGAAAGCCCATGTATCAGGGGCTTTAAAGGCACATCGGCACACAAAGGCCATTTAGTGCCATAAAATCTTTGTAAAATAATGGTCCTTTGTTATTGTTGAAAACAAAAACAAAGCAATAGATGAATAAAAAGAATACCACAAGGACAACACCCTCTATGAGTTTATCAATGCATTGTCATTGTCTTCTCACTTTTTTTTCTTTACTCAAATCATACTCTCTCCCTTTTTCACCTTGCACGTTGTCATTGTTCATTTGAAGAAATTAAACCAGTGGCAATGACAAATGCAGTCACTTAACAACTTGTCACACTCCTGCTATTGCATTATTGCGAGCCTGTGCTCGCTGCACATTGAGAATGTTTGTTCTCTAACTTGATTCAATTTTGCTAACTTGTTATACTTTATCCTTTATTATTTTAGATTGGGAATAACGACGTGTCTACAAAGATCTACTCCTTACAGCACATGTGCTTTCAAGTTATCATTTAAATGAAAAGTGTTTCAACTGTTTTGCCACATACTTTGAGAGACACTCTGTTAGCGTATGAGAAGTCATTAAACTGTCCTGTGATGTTAACTGCATCACTTGCAACCAACAGTCATGTCATGCTTTCTGTTAATTACCCTTTAACTGAGCAGTACACTATTTCTGATGACATATACGGTTTTCATATTACAAATTGCTCTGGTTAGGCAACATTCAAACCTGACGGTCTTCCCATTACTCTAATATGCATACATTCTGATCAACTTCCTAAGTTGAGTCTCCAAGAACTTCTCTTCTTTATTCAACAAGTGTTCTCGCCAACTTTATTTGATGATGATATTGATGGATTATCCCTAGATATCATTTATGATGTATTTATCGATGATGACGTTGCTCGTGATGCATACACATTCACGGGAATTGACCTGGAAGCTTCCTTTGTTATTGCGCAGGAGAAAATCAGTTACATTTTTCACTCTGGTCAGATATAATCTGTCACCTTGTTGTTAACATACCAATATTAAGAACGATCCATCATCGGATCATTTCTTTTCTGTACACATGCTTAACTGATATTGAAAATATATAATGCCTTCCTCCAGTTAACAGTATACACAGCAATTGTTAGTCATATGGTGAATTTTTTTTTCAGTACGTTTTCTTTTCTTAGTTCCTTTTCCTTTATTCCTTAAGGTGCACACTTCTTTGGCTTGTCCACAATGGAATTCGATAACCTTCCTGTTGCATAATCTGACCATCGTATTAAGAAGATATTTTGATGTTGACATTTCTTCTTTAATCTGATCAATATTTTGGGCTATACTAATCTGGAGGCTGGCAGTGCTTCTCACAATAACACCTCTGACATTATATTTTTCGATAAGTACAGGCAAACTCAGCTACCCCGGACGAATGTAAGACGTACTATTGCCCATGGCAGAGGATAAGCTTGGTCCTATTTCCATGCATATGTTTGCGAGGAATAGGTGCAATGCTTAAGAGAGATATACTCCCTATGAAGAGGTCACAAATTGCTCTCCTTCAAGCAATCATCGCTCCTCTATCTCTGCATCAAAGAAATCATAAATTCAGGCCGTAGAAAAAAGACCTCTAAGCGATCTCTGACCCCAGCATTGTATTGCCGAGAATAAATCACCCGGGGATACAAGATGGCTGCCATTATCGCCATGTGTTGACTAGGTCGGCGATTCACTGTGCAATGTATTTCTATGGATGGAGCATCAACTAACAGGTCCTATACCAAATTACTGTTTTCGAGAGATCACTAGTACCTGTCAATCAATGTTTATGACATTGAAAATCGTTTTGCAGTGATACAAGACATAAAACAGTGCACCAAAAGGATTAGAAATAGTGCGGAATCTACTAGGGAGTGCGATAAATATAGCAGATGCCGATATCACATTCTAGAAGATAAAAACAGTAGTCTGGGACCAGTGGGAGAAGGCATTCCTCTACAATGTCAAGTATAGATTAAGACTGCATCAAAAACTCACCAAGGACTATATCTACCTGACCAATTCCCTTAATCACCTGGCAGAGGAAGTTCTTTCTCGGGACATGCTACCATTGATCAAGGCCTATCAGGTCGGTCACCTTAGCAAAACCAGAGGAACTCAACTCAACTGTGAAGTTGCTAGAACAAACAAGCATGTTGGTCTCTATTTTTATAGATTGTTGTTGTCCCATCCTTTACCCAGATGACAAACGTCTCGGTACAATCAGGGGTATTCTCACATTTTTGGTTGAAAAGGATACAACAGCTAGAATAAAGACGGGGAACTTGATGACACCTGAATGCAGAGAAGACATAACATCTGCTCTTGTTGGATTCCTTGCCATGTGCTCAAGGATATTGCCGGGAAGCCCCATCATGCCAGGATTCATCATTTTCCCTTGGCTTTCATGCTGTTGCAGGTAGCGTATTATCCTCAATTGTGCACAAAGTATCTTTATTATAATGCAAAAGTGAAGTGATACAAAATGATGGATTATTGAAATAATATTACATTAAATATGGAATAATATAAAATGAAAGGTATTTAAAAAAAACACGTTTTTAAAAGATAGAAATGGTACTTGGAATTTGCTTTAAAATATCGCGATATTTAATACGTTGTTTGTAGATATCTCTTCTCTCCAAAAATATTCTAGAGGCTCAAGCAGGTGGATGTTGTGCTGGATTTGGGTCAAGGACTTATGTCGTAGCACTGCTTTTCCAGCTAGCCCATAACAAAATCCAGCTAGCCCATCACAATACAATGAACATGACATCAGTGCCTCAGTCATTGTCTGGAAGACATCATGGAAGATTTGCAAACGTTTTCATTGTTACATGACACATGTCAAATCGGTCAAGTCATCCCTGACAACTTTGATAAATTGAAACTAAAGAAACTACATTTGGCACTGTTTGTGTGGGTAGTACACTATTGCACCAGCTTCTCATGCCGAAATCAGATGGTTCCCTTGTTTGCCCCAACTGGTTCATAACTTGACGACTCCCATTTCACTAGTTTTCAATGAAGCTATTTTTATGGGAAGATTGAACTTAATGCTCGCCAAGAGGGAACCAGAAGGTCACAAAGCAATTGCCCGTAGTGGCACAAACTGCGTCAGTGTAGGATAACATCCTCAGTTTTTAAAAATGTAGTTTCAAGAAAGCAAGACTACATTTATTTATAGAATTCCGTAAATCATTTATGGAATTCCATAAATAATTTATGGAAGTCCATAAATGTTTTATGGAATTCCATGAATCATTTATGGAATTCAATAAATGCTGCACATTTATATAATTCCATAACTCATTGGTGGAATTCCATAATTAAACAGCATTTATGGAATTCCATTTTAAAAATGTAGTTTCAAGAAAGCAAGACTACATTTATTTATAGAATTCCGTAAATCATTTATGGAATTCCATAAATAATTTATGGAATTCCATAAATAATTTATGGAATTCCATAAATGCTCATATTTATGGAATTCCATAATTGATTTATGGAAGTCCATAAATGTTTTATGGAATTCCATGAATCATTTATGGAATTCAATAAATGCTGCACATTTATATAATTCCATAACTCATTGGTGGAATTCCATAATTAAACAGCATTTATGGAATTCCACAATTCTTTGTTTTGCTCAATTCCAAAAAAAAAATTAAATAACCTATAGGTGTCACTGATTTATGGAATTAAATAAATACATACATTTATGGAATTCCATAAATGATTTATGGAATTCCATAAATGATTTATGGAATTCCATTAATGAGTGCAATTAGGGAATTCCATAAATGATTTATGGAATTCCATAAATGTCATTTAAATATGGAGTCCCATAATGAGTTATGGAATTCCATAAATGATTTATGGAATTCCATAAATGATTTATGGAATTCCATTAATGTGAGCATTAAATGAATTCCATAAATGATTTATGGAATTCTATAAATCATTTATGGAATTCCATAAATCATTTATGGAATTCCATAAATACCATTTATTTATGGATTTTCCATAAATGATTCATGGAATTCCATAAATGATTAAAGGAATTCCATAAATACATTTATTAATTATGGAATTCCATAAATGATTTATTGAATTCAATAAATCATTTATGGAATTCCATAAATGATTCATGGAATTCCATAAATGCTTACTTCAGGGCACTTCGGCTTGCCAAATAACTCAGCCACGTGGAGAGTACCAACAAGATTCTTGGATGCAGACAATCCAGTAGAAAGTGCCATCGTGGCGTCAGTCCTTTGGTCTACCACTGGAGCAAGTTCATGGCAGCCGTGGAATACACAAATTAAAAACTTCTGAAGAGAGGATGAGAAAATTAGGAACTTCGAAGCAAAAATAGAAGAGGCCAGCAAGGAAATCACTGCCCTAAAATCAAAACCATGCTAGAACGTTACAAGGTACACAGTGGGGCCAATGACTCAAAATAACATCACTGACAATGGTGCCCTCGTTTTTGGGGGTATTCTTGATTTCTGCCATCCGAATCCTGATTTAGTCATTCCTGTAACACCATCCTGTTGCTCAGAAGTGTTGAATTCTTATATGCAAGGGGGGTTGTTAAGTAAGAGGAAATACCAAACCCTTCATAAATCCTGATCGCCAGTTTCACCAGAAGTAAAACTATCAGAGGGCAGTGCTCCCTCCATTTGAAATGTAAGGCTGTTACATCTTTCACCAAATCATTGGATATGGGGAGCACAGCAGCGTTGCCTTTTCCAGATTACGCTATCCACAGATGGTGCACCATTTAGTAAGAACAAGTCAGCCACTGCTCTTCTACTTAGTATTCTAAACATAGGTCACCATATTGCCAATCCAGATCATAATCTTTGGGTGTTTGGTGGTAACTGCTCTGAGGTTGACCTTGAATTCATAAAACTGGTTCGAAACCTTTTTAAAAACCTTGAATGAGTGCTAGTGCAGAGAGATCCATCAAGATTGGATCAGTTTTAAGCTATCTTTGGCCCAATCTGATATGAGCCTTCTGGCAATCTTAGCTTGTGGGCTATCGAATAACTTCCTTTGGCATTCAGATTTTTAAAAAGACAGTGGTAGAGAGAAGGATTCTATTACCATAGAGATTATTTTAAATTTTGATAAGTAATCTGGTTGTTTTCTCTTCCTGGATGGTCGGAAGAAGAGTGTTGATAGACTGACTGCTGGGGAGATTGCTGATTCTTATGCTTGCTTTGCTTTTTTTACTGCAGGAATGGCTGCATACCACTTCTACATACGGATCTCCCAGGTGCAGCTATGACATCTGGCCAGGATGGGCCAAACAGAGGATGCCAGGTACTTCCTCTGCTATTCCAGCGCCAGGTACCTCCTCCGCTACACCAGCGCCGCGTACCTCCTCGGCTACACCAGCACTAGGTACCTACTCCGCTACGCCAGCGCCAGGTGCCTCCTCCGCTACACCAGCGCCAGGTTCCTCCTCCGCTACACCAGCGCCAGGTTCCTCCTCCGCTACACCAGCGCCAGGTTCCTCCTCCGCTACACCAGCGCCAGGTTCCTCCTCCGCTACACCAGCGCCAGGTTCCTCCTCCGCTACACCAGCGCCAGGTTCCTCCTCCGCTACACCAGCGCCAGGTTCCTCCTCCGCTACACCAGCGCCAGGTTCCTCCTCCGCTACACCAGCGCCAGGTTCCTCCTCCGCTACACCAGCGCCAGGTTCCTCCTCCGCTACACCAGCGCCAGGTTCCTCCTCCGCTACACCAGCGCCAGGTTCCTCCTCGGCTACACCAGCGCCAGGTTCCTCCTCCGCTACACCAGCGCCAGGTTCCTCCTCCGCTACACCAGCGCCAGGTTCCTCCTCGGCTACACCAGCGCCAGGTTCCTCCTCTGCTACACCAGCGCCAGGTTCCTCCTCCTCTACACCAGCGCCAGGTTCCTCCTCCGCTACACCAGCGCCAGGTTCCTCCTCCGCTACACCAGCGCCAGGTTCCTCCTCCGCTACACCAGCGCCAGGTTCCTCCTCCGCTACACCAGCGCCAGGTACCTCCTCGGCTACACCAGCGCCAGGTTCCTCCTCCGCTACACCAGCGCCAGGTTCCTCCTCCGCTACACCAGCGCCAGGTTCCTCCTCCGCTACACCAGCGCCAGGTTCCTCCTCGGCTACACCAGCGCCAGGTTCCTCCTCCGCTACACCAGCGCCAGGTTCCTCCTCCGCTACACCAGCGCCAGGTTCCTCCTCCGCTACACCAGCGCCAGGTTCCTCCTCCGCTACACCAGCGCCAGGTACCTCCTCCGCTACACCAGCGCCAGGTTCCTCTTCGGCTACACCAGCACCAGGTACCTCCTCGGCTACACCAGCGCCAGGTTCCTCCTCCGCTACACCAGCGCCAGGTTCCTCCTCGGCTACACCAGCGCCAGGTTCCTCCTCCGCTACACAAGGGCCAGGTACCTCCTCGGCTATGCCACGCTAGGTACCTCCTTGGCTACGCCAGCGCCAGGTACCTCCTCGGCTACACCAGCGCCAGGTACCTCCTCGGCTACGCCAGCGCCAGGTACCTCCTCGGCTACACCAGCGCCAGGTACCTCCTCGGCTATGCCAGCGCCAGGTACCTCCTCGGCTACACCAGCTTGTGGTACCTCCTCGGCTACACCAGCGCCAGGTACCTCCTCGGCTATGCCAGCGCCAGGTACCTCCTCGGCTACACCAGCTCGTGGTACCTCCTCGGCTACACCAGCACCAGGTACCTCCTCTGCTACACCAGCGCCAGGTACCTCCTCCGCTACACCAGCGCCAGGTACCTCCTCCGCTACACCAGCGCCAGGTACCTCCTCGGCTACACCAGCTCGTGGTACCTCCTCGGCTACACCAGCACCAGGTACCTCCTCGGCTACACCAGCTCGTGGTACCTCCTCGGCTACACCAGCGCCAGGTACCTCCTCTGCTATTCCAGCGCCAGGTACCTCCTCAGCTACACCAGCTCGTGGTACCTCCTCGGCTACACCAGCGCCAGGTACCTCCTCGGCTACACCAGCTCTTGGTACCTCCTCGGCTACACCAGCACCAGGTACCTCCTCGGCTACACCAGCTCGTGGTACCTCCTCGGCTACACCAGCGCCAGGTACCTCCTCTGCTATTCCAGCGCCAGGTACCTCCTCAGCTACACCAGCTCGTGGTACCTCCTCGGCTACACCAGCGCCAGGTACCTCCTCGGCTACACCAGCGCCAGGTACCTCCTCGGCTACGCCAGCGCCAGCTACCTCCTCGGCTACACCAGCACCAGGTACCTCCTCGGCTATGCCAGCACCAGGTACCTCCTCGGCTACGCCAGCGCCAGCTACCTCCTCTGCTATTCCAGCGCCAGGTGCCTCCTCCGCTACACCAGCTCGTGGTACCTCCTCGGCTACACCAGCGCCAGGTACCTCCTCGGCTATGCCAGCACCAGGTACCTCCTCGGCTACGCCAGCGCCAGCTACCTCCTCCGCTACACCAGCGCCAGCTACCTCCTCGGCTACACCAGCACCAGGTACCTCCTCGGCTATGCCAGCACCAGGTACCTCCTCGGCTACGCCAGCGCCAGCTACCTCCTACGCTACACCAGCGCCAGGTACCTCCTCCGCTACACCAGCGCCAGGTACCTCCTCCGCTACACAAGCGCCAGGTACCTCCTCGGCTACACCAGCGCCAGGTACCTCCTCGGCTACACCAGCGCCAGGTACCTCCTCGGCTACGCCAGCGCCAGCTACCTCCTCGGCTACACCAGCACCAGGTACCTCCTCGGCTACGCCAGCGCCAGCTACCTCCTCGGCTATGCCAGCACCAGGTACCTCCTCCGCTACACCAGCGCCAGGTACCTCCTCCGCTACACCAGCGCCAGGTACCTCCTCCGCTACACAAGCTCGTGGTACCTCCTCGGCTACGCCAGCGCCAACTACCTCCTCCGCTACACCAGCGCCAGGTACCTCCTCCGCTACACCAGCGCCAGGTACCTCCTCCGCTACACCAGCGCCAGGTACCTCCTCTGCTATTCCAGCGCCAGGTGCCTCCTCCGCTACACAAGCTCGTGGTACCTCCTCGGCTACACCAGCGCCAGGTACCTCCTCGGCTATGCCAGCGCCAGGTACCTCCTCGGCTACGCCAGCGCCAGCTACCTCCACCGCTACACCAGCACCAGCTACCTCCTCGGCTACACAAGCTCGTGGTACCTCCTCGGCTACGCCAGCACCAGGTACCTCCTCGGCTACACCAGCACCAGCTACCTCCTCGGCTACACCAGCACCAGGTACCTCCTCGGCTATGCCAGCACCAGGTACCTCCTCCGCTACGCCAGCGCCAGCTACCTCCTCGGCTACACCAGCGCCAGCTACCTCCTCGGCTACACCAGCACCAGGTACCTCCTCGGCTATGCCAGCACCAGGTACCTCCTCCGCTACACCAGCGCCAGGTACCTCCTCCGCTACACCAGCGCCAGGTACCTCCTCCGCTACACCAGCGCCAGGTACCTCCTCCGCTACACAAGCTTGTGGTACCTCCTCGGCTACGCCAGCGCCAGCTACCTCCTCCGCTACACCAGCGCCAGGTACCTCCTCCGCTACACCAGCGCCAGGTACCTCCTCTGCTATTCCAGCGCCAGGTGCCTCCTCCGCTACACAAGCTTGTGGTACCTCCTCGGCTACACCAGCGCCAGGTACCTCCTCGGCTATGCCAGCGCTAGGTACCTCCTCGGCTACGCCAGCGCCAGCTACCTCCTCGGCTACACCAGCACCAGCTACCTCCTCGGCTACTCCAGCGCTAGGTACCTCCTCGGCTATGCCAGCGCCAGGTACCTCCTCTGCTATTCCAGCGCCAGGTGCCTCCTCCGCTACACCAGCGCCAGGTACCTCCTCTGCTACGCCAGCTGATATGACCCCTGGGAGAAGATGCATTGTTTGCAATGAGCTAGTGTCTCCAGCAGCCAGCCATGGTCACAGTGCATCCTTCGCTGTGGTGCAGGGAGATTCTGAGGGGGAGATTCGACCTAAGACTGAATCAGTGAAGGATTATGAACATTATCCTTGTCCAGTTGAGGTTCCCCCGAGACCTAAGGACATGGGTTACAGGTCCTACTGTCAGCTTGTAAAACACAAGCTGAACAACGCGACTCGGTATCGTCAATGGTCTGCTTGGGAACGCAATGCGAAGCAGCGCAAGCGAGCCTTAGGAGAGATTCCATCTTCGGAGCATTCCAGCCAGTCCACGGCTGGAAGCAGTCGCCCAAGCTCCCAAAGTAGCATCGCCAGCTCAAGATCGTCAGTTGCTTCCCATCAATCCGAAACCCAAGCGGATTCCTGAGCATCTTCAAAGTCAAGTTCTAAATCTACCGAAGGACACCGCCACGAGCCATCTGGTTCAGGGGCAAGGTCTGATAGATCAAGAACCTCCAAAGCTGAAACTTCCGGAGCCCGACCAAAAGAGCGTCCAGACAAGTCAGCAAGGCTTCGAAGTGATACCAGAATTACTTCAGAGACGAGACGTCATGACCGTCCCAGATCTTCTGATGCAAAGCCAGTTGCATCTACAAGTAGCCGACGGGTAACTCAGGTCTACGAATCGTCTCACCACAGATCGTCGCGGGATAGTGAGAGATCCCCGCATCGCTCACCTGAATCGCGTAGAGTTGTGTCCAGGGAGTTCTCCAGCCGGAACTGGAGACAATACTCTGACGATGGGAAAGGACCCCATCCCACGTACTCTTCGATGGCGAGCCGATCCATGACAGCAGAAGTGAAATCTTCGAGACAACCTCCGTCTGCTGCTGCTGGTTCCGCCGAACAAGCTAGAAGTGAGCGAGCGACAGCACCATCTGTGAAGAAGGCAGGAGTCAAATCTACTTCGGTGGTGGCTAGGAAGACTGAGGGTCACTCCCGTGCTCCCAGTTCGAGCCAAACGAGATGTAGTACAACCCCACGCCCTTCTACTTCAAAACCTAAGAGCAGTACGTCCACCGCCAGGGACACCGTTCGGCAAGGTCAGAATCTGACACCGCCCAGCAAGGTCAGACGGCAAGGGATTCAACTGCCAATTCTTCAAATCCGGGAAGAGAAGTGGAGCCGAAGGACTGTATCCAAGCTATGCCAGCGAGGACGTAAAGCAGTTCTCGGAGACGGAATCAAGATATCGGAATCTGCTGGATGACAGACGGTTAGGTGTTACTGGAGAGATCTCGCATCGGATTTACAAGTGCTCTCCACCCAATCAGTTTCTCAGCTAAACGCATTGGAGAGTTCTCCTTGAGATTCTGAGCCGGCTCTCTCCCGCAGAAAGGGAAAACTTCAGAACGTACGAAGTCCAGATGACCTTCGAAGGTCTTTCAATCGGCCCAAGTTCAATCCAAAAATTATGGATCCATGGATTTCGTCGATACTCATGCTCATCTAGACAAGCTGATAAAAAACAAAAAGGTCTCCTCCCTGGATGAGCTAGAGGGCGTTATGCACTGCGTGAATTTACATCTATCGACGGTCGTCGCCAACTACGTATATCCGAATCTATGGCAGAAGGCGCAGGAGCACCAACGTCATGATATGTGCGAGCGTATCGCATATACATTCGGTATACACCCGCACTTCGTAAAAGAACAGAACCCCTTGGAGAGACTGAAGGAACTTCTGAGAGACAAGCGGTGCGTAGGGCTAGAAGTCGGACTGGATTACTCCGGCAACTGCCGACAGCACCCCAACTCCCAGTGCGATTGCACTCAGAATTTCCACGACCAACAAAAGAAGTTCTTGAGGGAAGTACTTCTATTGGCCAAGGAGCTGACTGGACAAATCGCTCGCGTGCTGTTACAACAGTGTAACAGTAACGCTCGGCAGCTATATGGATGGTAGCTGTCCCCCGGAAGTGACCTTTGTGTTGTCCTGTAATGTGTAATTGTTTGTCCTGTGTGTTGATGGGCGTCTCATAAGTAACAAGTATGAGATGCTCATCTTATGTGTTCGGATTGTGGTAAGGGACCGCAAGGTCTATACATAATCCGGTTTATATGTATTTTTTTTAATTAGTTCGCCATAAGATTAAATTTTGGTAAGGCCCTTTGCCTTGAAAATCTACACCTTCCCCAGCTCGTGACCCGGATAGAGGGAGATTCAACCAGGCAGACAAAGAGAGAACATCCCATGTGCGCGGCTTCGTGCCCCCAGGCGAGATAGTCATCTCTACATCTATGTCAGTTAGCCGGCCTTCGCAGCAGCGTAGTAGTTGTACATGCAACTACTAACAGGTTAACTGGCAACTACAATTTGTTTTATTGAAGTAATATGAACTAATAAATCTGCACTAACACATACATGTTTTTAAAAATTAAATTGAAAATTTCATGTCAAGGCCGTGTTTCAGGCAAAATCAGAAAAGTGTTGGGGTTGCTGGCCCCAACACTTTTCCAGCAGTCCGGCAACGTCCCTGAATCCTGACGCAAATGGAAAGTGAAACAGTAATCATCTCAACGAATAAAGGTATCTCATTACTCATAGTTCTAACACACCAAAAACAAGGACTAACTTTGCACTCACAAAGCCGTTCAAATCTGTAGTGAATTTTATTTATGCCCGGTGGCGTGCCTCCCATGTGTGTGATTGACAGCCATCTATTAATATTAAACTCAAACTGTGATATGGTAAGCCATTGTTGCCAAAATAGACATTGCTGTGATATGTGTCAATTTTGCCTGTGATATGAAGTAAAGGTAGTGTCAATGTCAGGTGCAAAAATGTGGGACATCAGACGACATATGGGAAAGTGGGTGAATGAGAAGGTGGACTGCGTGGTGGTGCATGTGGGCACGAGCCACTTTCATAGGGGGATGGGAAAGTTGGACGTGGGAGAATTTGGCAGAGAGGCAGAAAGGCTGATAGAGCAGGTGGATAGGCTTTTTGGAAAAGGAGTAAGGATGTGGTCGGGTTTGTACCGATGGTTGACCAGGGAGAGGCAGGTTTAGTAAGTGAGAGACAGGGCAATGAAGAGTTAGTTCAGGTTATGAAGAGAAAGAGGTGGGGGTATGTATCACACTGGAGGGAGTTTATGGAGGGGGGTAGGGTGAGAGAATGAATGAATGATTGCTTAAAGGCACATTGGCACACAAAGGCCATTTAGTGCCATAAAAACTGTGTAAAGAAATGGTTCTTTGTTATTGTTAAAAACAATAACAAAGCAATAAATAAGTGAAAATATTCAAAAAACAATGAGCAGTTTTAGAATTTAAGAGGTGTATACAAAGTTGATTCAAAAGAAACTAAATTCTTAAAATATTTTATAATCTGTAAAACAGACCAATCTAATGTAAATAAGATAAAATGCTGTCTGGAGGAACCTTTTCGAAGAGTTCCTTGATGGTATCTACATTAAAATGTCTATTTCTGGACTCAATAAAATCAACACAATCAAATAAAATGTTTGACAGTCAATTGATAGTCACACGCTTTACAATGGAGAGGATCTTCCCCATTCAGAAGGAAGCAGCGAGTCAAATGAGTGTGACCGATTCAAATTGTTGTTAAAACACTCTCCTCACGCCTAATGTGGTCAAAGTAGCTCAGCTGGTTAGGTGTCGGACTAGTAATCAGAGGGTCGCCGGGGCACTTTGGTCTGTCCTTTGGCAAAACAGTTTATTCCATATTGCTTCAGTCTACCCAGCTGCGAACTGGGTACCTAGCATAAATAAGGCAGTACTTAGAGCGTGTGCCAGTTGCTCTGGAATATCCCCCGGGGGATTGAAATGGTTTCCATGTGTACAGTTTCAGCTAGGGGAGGAATGTCGAGTGAGCGCTTCGGTGTATACAAGACTATAAACCGAATACCTTTACCTTTAATGATTCGAGAACCTCCAGGCCAAAGACCCAACTGTGGATGAATCTCATGTAGTTTGTTGTTTACAGCCTCATCCCACTGAGACTGCCATTTGCGTTTTAAAAGGACATTGATGTGTTTTCTATAATCCCCATAAGGAATGGTAACATTTGTGACTCTTCTCAAAAGACCAGCTTTGGCAGCAGCATCTGCCTTTTCATTACCCCTAATGCCAACATGACTGGGAATCCAGTAAAATAATATTCTTTTCTCTTGGTATTGGAATTCCATAAATGATTTAAGGAATTCCATAAATGATTAATGAAATTCTATAAATGATTTATGGAATTCCATAAATGTGAGCAGTTATGGAATCCATAAATGTGAACATTTATGGAATTCCATAAGTCATTTATGGAATTCCATTGTTGCAGTCAATGTTAATGCTGCGAGGACTAGCTCACAGAAACATATTGAAAAAGTCGATCACCACAACATTTCACGTAGGAAATATTATTGCTTTTCAAAAAAATGCAAACCATGTGGGGTGGTATATCTCTCCTGGACGTCCATGTTTGTGCGTGTCACCACATTCAGGTATGCCATGGACCAGGCAAACTTCTCAATGTACTACATGTACTATGTAGTAGGAGTGATATTTGAATTTGATAAATGTGATAAATCTTTCTTACATGAATACCTAGCCTAATATGGCAACAAAGCAAAGCTTGAAATGCTCGCATATTTGACACAAAATGACCCTAACAACAGTGAGAGACTCACCATGGACCAGGCCATATAAAGGAACATCACCATAGGCAACGAGATCATATGATGTGTGGTATCATATTGTGGTATAGCAGGATAGCTGCATACCACGCCGGAACTACTTCCGAGTAGTATACAACGGATATATCCGTTGGTGGACACTTGTCCAGCGGAACCTTCTGTTCCTGTGACAACCTCTATTCCTGTCACTTCTTCGGTACCAGTACCCACCATTACTTCTCCTTCGACTACGGTTTCTCCGCTAGTCGTTCCTCCTCCACTTCCTGTTCCCTCTCTTCCAACTACGACTGCTTCTGTTCAGCATACTCCTCCTCCAGCTTCCTTTTCTTGTCCTCCTCCAATCTCTCATCCTCGTCCTCCTCTTCTAGGTTCCTGTCCTTCTCTTTTAGGAGCCTATTCTAGCACTGTTCCTACGGCTCCGCCTCAGCCAATCGCCTGTCCTCCCGGCGAGGGAATGAGTAAGGGAGCTCGCACCCGTAGAAATAAGAAAAAAGCTGCGTTGCTTTCTGTCACTTTTACCTCTCTTACCTCTCCACTACCTCTGCACCCACTAAGCCTACTTATGCTGAAGGTTTCCTCCCTAGATGAGTTGGAGCAACGGTTTCACACTTGCAATCTCGAATTGGTTGCCGTTGTTGCCAACTATGTCTTTTCACATTACTGGGGCCTTCTACCCTCTCATCTACAGAATGATGCTCGAGGACGCGTATTCTTCACTATTGGTCTTCATCCTCATGAAGCTCCCGGAGGATTCTCTCTCCTTCACTCTATCCATTCCTATCTTCCTAATCCGAGTGTGTAGGACTCGGCGAAATTGGCTTGGACTACTCACGCGGGTGTTCCTGTGTCAAGGCTCTTGGCATGTCATGCTCGTGTCGGGTTACCCGTCACGAGATGCAAAAAGCTTTTCTTCGTGCTATCCTCTCTCCCCTTCAGGCAATGCCTACACCTTTCTCTAAAGTCATCGTCCTCCATTGCCGAGGACAAAGTCCCGATGACGATTCCGCTTCTAGGGACACTCTATCCATCCTCCAGGAGCTGGGTCTGACTCAGCTCCGAATTCATAGGCATTGTTTCTTGGGATCCAGAGATGAACTGGAGCTTTGGTCCCAGGTCTTCCCAAACTGTTCCTTCCAAATTCTTGGAGAGACCTTTCCATCGTGCGGTGACACCCCGAATCCCGCACGACAAACTTCTCCTCGAGTCTGATGCTCCTCTCCTCTCTCCTCAGGCCGCTCAGTCTTCTTTCAACACCTCCTGGTTGTGTCACCACTCGATCTCTATCATAGCGCAACTGCGAGGTACAACTCCTCAGCTTCTGGTGCAACAATGCAACCAGAAAGCTAGAACCCTTTACGGGATCTAACCCGTCTCCGCCTTTCCTTGATTTCGAGAATCAGCCAATATTTACTTGAATCCGAAATCACATCTTTCCTATCTCGCTTTACCTTCTTCTGCACGTGGTTCTGTATCTATCAATACCGAACTACTACATTCTACATTTGCCACATACAGACACCTTTATAATATATATCACCTTTGGTTGGGTTGAACCGTATAGATTCTTAATTGAGATTCTGTAGGGTCGACCCGTGTAAATAATGTAAATAAACGTAGTAAAGCAGTTAATCATATTTTTGCTACTTATTTTAAGATACATATTTTTGTACAATTATATTTTTGCTATCAAAGTCTAGTCCAAAACTCAGGGTCCTTTCTTATGCTTGACAGTTTTTCAGGCTAAATAATACATATAAATATTTTTTATTAACATGGGGGGGGGGGGGTGCCTATAGGAAAATTCTGTCAGGCATCTTCCTTGTTAATTTCATAGTTTTGGTCTAATTATTTCTTCCACTCCCATTAGCTCTTCTTTAAAAAATAAATAAGGGAGTGATGTGGTATAGCAGGATAGCTGCATACCACGCCGGAACTACTTCCGAATAGTTCCGGATATATCCGTTGGTGGCGCCACCGTTCATGTGGCGTATTTATACGCCTGGCAGTAGTCAGGCAAAACAGAATACCCAAAGCTAGCGAACAGACGTATTGACGAAACATCAACCCCTAGAACAAGAATATAGGTAAGTAACACTGTATAACCTTGATCATGTATGCTTATATAACTATGTATGTGTGGGCCACTGAGTTGCCACGACTCAGTGATACTACAATATGCCTTTTCAAAGTCAAAGAAGATAGACAAAGATCCTTCTCATACAAAAGTTAAAGAACGCTCAAAGTGATCCATTGTGCTGTCAGTTTTCAGAAAGGGTTTTGAAACCAGCTTATAAAATGACTAGCATTGGATAAATACTAATGGGAAGGGTGGGAGAAAGCATGGTCACTCCCCATATCACTGGCATATGTCTGGGAAGAAACAGGAAGGTATTGGGAACAATTAAGCTTCAGTAATGACAAGGGTGAGTGAGATACTAAGCGGGTGGGTGGGAGGAAGCATAGTTATTCCCCACATGAGATGGAAGAATCCGAGGTTCTTCTCAGTAAAATGAATGAATGAATGAATGAATGATCGTTTAAAGGCACATCGGCACACAAAGGCCATTTAGTGCCATAAAATATGTGCAAAACAATGGTCCTCTGTTATTGTTGAAAACAATAACAAAGCAATAAATAAGTAAAAATATTCACAAAACAATGAACAGTTTTAGATTATAAGTAGTGCATACAAAGATGTTTCAAAAGAAACTATATTCTTAAAATATTTTATAATCTGTAAAACAGACCAATCTCATGTAAATAGGATAAAATGCTGGAGGAACCTTTTCAAATAGTTCCTTAAAGCTATTTACACTAAAATGCCTATTTCTAGATTCAATAAACATCAACACAATCAAATGGAATATCAGCACACAAAGGCCATCATTTAGAGCCATAAAGTGTGTTTAATAAAGGTCCTTTTTAATTGTAGGAAAAGAACAATATAGCTATTAATAAAAACTCACAAAATAATGAACAGTTTCAAAGTATCTATAAGTTGCCCCTACATGTTTCTTTCCAAAAGAAGCTGAGTGCTTAAAACAGAAATTCTGCCTGATACGGAGGAACAAGAAGTGGTCATCGAGATAAGCGACGAGGGGTCGGAAATCGAGATGATCGTCACCGATGAATGGGCACCAAGTCAAGTTAAGCAGGAGACCTCGGAGGGGGAGATTCGACCTAAGACTGAATCAGTCAAGGATTATGAACATTTTCCTTGCCCAGTTGAGGTTCCCCAGAGACCTAAGGACATGGGTTACAGGACCTACTGTCAGCTTGTAAAACACAAGCTGAACAACGCGACTCGGTATCGTCAATGGTCTGCTTGGGAACGCAATGAGAAGCAGCGCAAGCGAGCCTTGGGAGAGTTTCCATCTTCGGAGCATTCCAGCCAGTCCACGGCTGAAAGCAGTTGCCCAAGCTCCCGAAGTAGCATCGCCAGCTCAAAATCGTCATTTGCTTCCCATCAATCCGAAACCCAAGCGGATTCCCGAGCATCTTCGAAGTCAAGTTCTAAATCTACCGAAGGACACCGCCACGAGCCATCTGGTTCAGGGGCAAGGTCTGATAGATCAAGAACCTCCAAAGCTGAAACGTCCGGAGCCCGACCAAAAGAGCGTCCAGACAAGTCAGCAAGACTTCGAAGTGATACCAGAATTACTTCAGAGAAGAGACGTCATGACCGTCCCAGATCTTCTGATGCAAAGCCAGTTGCATCTACAAGCAGCCGACGGGAAACTCGGGTCTACGAATCGTCTCACCGCAGATGGTCGCGGGATAGTGAGAGATCCCGGCATCGCTCACCTGAATCGAGTTGTGTCCAGGGAGTGCTCTCCACCCGATCAGTTTCTCAGCTTAACGCATTGGAGAGTTCTCCTTGAGATTCTGAGCCGGCTCTCTCCTGCAGAAAGGGAAAACTTCAGAAAATACGAAGTCCAGATGACCTTCGGAGGTCTCCCAATCGGCCCAAGTCCAATCCAAGATTATGGATCCATGGATTTTGTCGATACTAATGCTCATCTAGACAAGCTGATAAAAAACAAAAAGGTCTCCTCCCTGGATGAGCTAGAGGGCATTATGCACTGCAGGAATTTACATCTATCGACGGTCGTCGCCAACTACGTATATCCGAATCTATGGCAGAAGGCCCAGGAGCACCAACGTCATGATATGTGCGAGCGTATCGCATATACATTCGGTATACACCCGCACTTCGTAAAAGAACAGAACCCCTTGGAGAGACTGAAGGAACTTCTGAGAGACGAGCGGTGCGTAGGGCTAGGAGAAGTCGGACTGGATTACTCCGGCAACTGCCGACAGCACCCCAACTCCCAGTGCGATTGCACTCAGAATTTCCACGACCAACAAAAGAAGTTCTTGAGGGAAGTACTTCCGTGGGCCAAGGAGCTGAATAAGACCCTGGTTATTCACTGTCGAGGGAGACAAAAAGAAGATGGCTCCGCTGCCAGTGATGTCCTTGCAATCCTGCAGGAACTAGGTCTTGCCAAGCTTCGAATTCATCGCCACTGCTTCCTCGGGACCAAAGACGAACTGAAGGAGTGGCTACGGGTCTGTCCCAACGCTATGTTTGGAGTGACAGCCAAAGAGATGGATGCAAGTGACCATCGACGGGTGGTGCAGCATATCCCCCTGGAGAAGCTGCTCATCGAGTCAGACGCTCCATACCTCGCTCCTCCACAACATCAGGTCTTGAACAACTCCCCGTAGCTGTGCAGCTACACCGTGGCAACGCTGGCACAGCTGACTGGACAAAACCCTCGCGTGCTGTTACAACAGTGTAACAGTAACGCCTGACAGCTATATGGCTGGTAGCTGTCCCCCGGAAGTGACTTTGTGTTGTCCTGTAATGTATATGTGTAATGTATAATTGTTTGTCCTGTGTGTCCATGGGCGTCTCATAAGTAACCAGAGATGCTCATCTTATGTGTTCGGATTGTGGTAAGGGACCACAAGGTCTATACACAATCCGGTTTATGTGTATTTTTTCTAAAATAGTTGGCCATTTAATTAAATTTTGGTAAGGCCCTTTGCCTTGAAAATCTACACCTTCTCCAGTAAATTACAAACCCCCTTTTCTTAGTCTTATAAAACGGGGAGGGATGTAGTAGATTGCAGACACCGTCAGGTGCTGCCATCTATTGGCGAGTTGGTTAACTAACATATCCAGTATGCGGCTGCAGACAGAGTCGTTGACTCGCAGCCCATGAACCAGATAGATAGAGAATACAGCAGGCAGACGAAGAGAAAGAACATCCATGAGCTTGGCTCCAAGCCCCCAGGCGTGTTAGACATCTCTTTATATACTGCCAAGGTAAGTATCAATTACATAAGGGTTGGTTTCAATAGCCGTAGCTGTGGAGTGTTCTCCATGCCAGTTGACAGGCCTTCACAGCGTACGTAGTGAACAGGTTAACTGACTGGAGTATGCTCTACACTACTCTGATTCTAAAATTTTTTTATCAAATAAGAAGTTTTGATCATAAATGGGTAAACATCCCATGAAGTCCATCTCTTAATTATCTTTCATAATTCCATAATTCTAAGTGGTGTCATATGATTTTTCAAGGTCGAAAAAGATACAGCACGTTCTCCTTTTTAAAATCCTCTCTAACATAAGTTTCAAAGCACACAAGGCAATCCATTGTGTTTGCTGTTTTCCGGAAGCCACTTTGGGCTTCTCAGTTTAGAGGATTCAATTAATCAAACAAGACAGTCATTAAGACACTAAGATTCAAGATGGCGGACGAGCTCGTACGTTGTGGACTATACTGCGCTTTTTAGCGATGGAATCGGTGATTTGTTGGAAAGGTTGGATGATGAAAAGGAGGGGGATATTATGGATGAACTTTTGGACGAATATGATATGCCGGCGCTCATGGACATGAGATTGAGAGTTTTTCGGTATGCGAAGTGCAAGTTGGTGAGTAATCTGGATGGGCCCGGCAATGTGGATATGGGTCCCTCGATGAGTACCCTGATCTCCCCTGAGCATTACAGTGATGCTCAGGGTATCGTGGATGAATGGATCCTATTGGCGAGACGTGGTAAACAAAAGGTAGTGAAAGACACTTTGGACCTCATGGGGTTTATGTCTGGTCGCCATACATTTTTTCCACATGCAGTGGTAAAAAGGAGCAAGGCCAAAACGAAGAAAAAGGGGGTTGCAAGATGTCTCAGTCGGGACCCAAATCAACCTAAAATATCCTTTAATGTGCTAGAGGATGAAATGGATGAGAATGAGGGGTCACAGGACGAGAGCTGTGGCGAAGTCGGCACGGAGTCAGATTCGTCCTCTGAAGATAGTGTGTAACGTGAGGATGATGCGAGCATGGCGCAGGAGGTGGAGTAAGATTCAGGGGAGAGTGACCGTAATGAACCTTATGATGGAACCTAGGTAGGGGTTGTCCCCAGTGCTGCGAGTAATGACGTGTGGGAGGGGATGCCACCAGGGTACCGGCAGATGGCATTAATGTTGGGGTATGCAACGAACCCCCTGGGACTGGTCAGTCGACGACAAGCGGCCCCCAGCAGGTGGCTAGCAGCTCTTGCAGGTCTAGTGTCCCCAGCGTTAGAAATACTCCCGATAACTGCAGTCCGTCTGCGTCGACTGATAGGGACACTAGTGATAACACTAAGAACGGCAGTAGGACTAGTCCCCTCGTAACGTCTACGAAAGAGACTAACGAATGTGACACTACCAATCCGGTTACCGCCCCGAGCTGCCAGTGTTGTCATTGTGCAGACAGTTATGGCGACGCAGACAAAGTGGGATCTCCCGGCGATACATCCACATCCTCCGTCAGGATTGGTGCTCGATCGGCTCCTGTGGATCTGCACAAAGAGCGCGAGGAGTGGAGAGCCGCATTTACAGAGAGTATGCGACATGAGTGGCAGGAGTGGAGGGCCATATTTGAGAGTGAGTACCACGCAAAAGATGAGCAAAATGCAGCCATCAATGAAGTAAAGAAACTTCAATCCGAGGTAAGCTGTCTGAAATGTCAACGAAAGAAAACGTTCCAACAAATGGTGATTTGGGCTGGGCCATCTGCTGATGGCAATGTGTAGTCCGGTGGTGGGTACTCTGAGAACGGAGATCAGGAAACAGACTCAGGAAATCAAAACCTGAGCGATGTTGGTGAGAGTGATCAGGATGGTGGGGATGGGACTGTTGCTATGATCGTTACAACGAATGGCTGGAGGCCTGCTTTAAATGGAAATGGGAACCTCAACCTGGTACTAATGTGAACGAAGTGAGTAGACGGGTGCTTGAAGGTGGTAAAAATGCACCTAACCGGGACATTTTCGTGCTCAATTTAGAGTACACAATGTGTAAAGATCAGGAGGA
Source organism: Maea johnstoni (assembly GCA_963942565.1). Lineage (NCBI taxonomy): Eukaryota > Metazoa > Annelida > Polychaeta > Spionida > Magelonidae > Maea > Maea johnstoni. The sequence goes on from OZ012701.1 coordinate 3,332,140, forward strand.
ATTGATAGATCTCGTTTAAGAGCATTGCAGATCGAAAGGTGTAGGGGTGGTACATGTAAAAGTCCTTACATATGATTATGACCCGTCCTTTGCTAACTGCAGGGTTACAGTTAAAGAATTTGACAAGTTTAGAGTGTTACAGAAGGGTTTCTGGCCCCCTCGAGCGAGCGCCCGAGCTTGGCTTTCTAACATAGAGTATCGGCAGTAGCAAAGAGGGTCTAAGGTTGTTGAGGAGGACGCTGGGAACTCTGGTTAGCACAATATTCTGCATGATGAGAATACACAAGCTCCTTATCATCTCAAGTATAATAGGTGTGTTTGGTGGATGGGTATGCATGTTGGGTGAAATATGGGGGTGTGTGTGTCGTGGTGTAAGTATGGATGACCGGTGGTGTGTGTGTGATGCCCATGGCGATGTGGGTATGAATGGAGTTGGTATGCATGATTGTTTTGGAACTAGATAAGGCTCCATTTGTAATCATTGTCTTGGAAGTAGTAATGTCGGATTAAGAGTAAGAGAATGAGACCTCTCGCGGAACTGCAGAAGTATAGTTTGCAGGAGTTACTTGTGGGTTTATCATCTCAATAGCGCAGGAAAATGGGGAGGGCACCCGACTGCAGTCGTCTGTTTGAATGGGGAGGGCACCCGACTGCAGTCGTCTGTTTGTGTGCTCACATTGTTTATGGCTTCCACTCAACACACAGGTGGCGACGCCTGGTGAGTGACAAGGTAACTATTTGCTATTATGACGCGCAACACAAGCACTTCTACAGTTTCATGCACCAGGTGTATGTTTTATATTATGCGACTCCCGAGGTCTGCTATCTGTGACTGCGCCCAATAACATATATGCGGTTCACGTGGTGCTCCTCAGTTGCAGTGTGCACACTTGGTTAATTACTAGCATATTACAGCAGAGCAGAGCGATGGGTTGTGTTTGGAATCATTTGTGGTCATATGTACACACTGGGCCGCGGGCAATGTTTCAGCAAGGTGCTGTTTACTGCCCGATTTTTTCATGAACCTGATGGAATCGACCGAGTTATCACCATCTCTTTACGACAATCGCTCTGCTCTGGAGTAAGGTTGATGCTGATGCTCTCACATTTTTTAGCTAGGTGTGGGTGTCACTAAAAGGCGAACGCACCCGAACGCGTCCGAAAGCGCCCAACTCATTGGCAAAATACGGGTGAACCCAGAGGGTGGCGCCACTAACACTCCTGCTACAGGGTTCTGCCTAGGTGCTATCCTCACTGCACCAGCTACCAGATACACTTGTCGGGGTACTGCAGCAGCCCCTGCTTCTACGTATGACTACGTGGTGCCAGTACAAAACCTAATACAGGTTTAACTCCTGGAGGGGTTTTACTCTGGACTATCCCTAGGTAAAACTATTTCTTTTACAAAACTGTTTGTGCATGCTACAGATAAGCACCCATGTGTGCCTATATATAACCCCAAATAGACCTGCTCTAGGCACTGTGGTGCAGTTCCTCAGCAAGGATTTTAATTCCACAGAATATCTAGAGAATATCCATTTATTATTCATGGTTGCTTAGATATTGCCATATTGTTGTCAAATTATGTGCTAGTATTTGGAATGAACTCATAACTTTCAGTCACTAAATGAAGAAATACATTTCATAAAATATGTGTGTGTGTGTGTCTGAGAAATAAAGGCTTAAGATGTATTATCAAGAATAACTAACCATGGGTTATTAACTGAATACATAATGTGGATCACTTGCGATATTTTAACCTATTAAAAAGGGGTTTTAAACAGTGCATGTCTGTACCTGCTTGAGATGGCTTGCTTGACTAATTTGAAGTAATTTTTCATGTGAAAGTATTTCAAAATTGTTTGATATATATTGCTCACAACTCAAATACAGTAAATAAGCAACATATGTATTGAAAAATAATAGGTTCCAAAATATCACTTGCTGAGTGGGGCAAGCTACCCCTAAAGTTTTTTGCCCTGCTGGCACTCTCACATGTCCTACCACTCTGACAAAGGTGAGGTACATTATCAGGACACAGTCCAAAACATTACTTGCCGAGTGGGGTCTTGATCTGCTTGCCCGATTTTTGTTTTTTTGAGGAATTCAGTTGCAACAGGTCGAGTGCATGCTGACCCAAGTATTGTCAAATTTGTCCAATATCCAGATATTCAATTGTAGCCTCTCAGATATCATGCATGCATTTAATAATTCTAAGCCAAAACATTGCAGAATTTGTGAAAGTCCTGAAAACCAATTGAATAAGTACTACTCATTTTATTTAGGCATAAGGAAGTTGGGGATGACATATGTTGAACATACATATATATATACATATACATATATATATATATATATATATATATATATATATATATTATATATATATATATATATATATATATATATATATATATATATATATATATATATATATATATTAGGACACCTATCAATATTTTGATGCAATACCGTACCAATAATTCAATGGGAAGTACAGGCTGCCTCCCAAGATACCTGTTTTGTTGAACATAATCCTATCAGGTTCTATATACTGTCAACACTTAAATAAAAAGCAAAATTGCGGAAGTTAACCGAAATAATTTTGTCGGTTGGCTAGGAAGTTTCCAAGTGGTGTCATATGCTTTTTCAAAGTCGAAAAAGATAGACAGCACATGTTCTTTATTTTAAAATCCCCCTTTGACATAAGTTTCAAAGCACACAAGGCAATCCATTGTGCTTCTGGTTTTCCGGAAGCCACATTGGGCTTCTGTGATGAGTTAAGAGGATTCAAGAAATCAGACAATACAGTCATTAATCATTCTTTCCATGGCCTTACAAACACAACTAGCCAATGCTGTAGGGCGGTAGTTACTTGAATATTTGAAGTCTCTTCCTGGCTTGGCAATGATGGTGGCCTCTTTCCAGGAGGGTAGAAACTCCCCAGTCTTCCAAAAATCGTTGAGGAAGATGTTTGAAAGTTGGTAGTGTATATGATCTGGTCTAGGAAGTGTGTCATGGGATATGATAACGGCTGATTGAATGGTCCTGTATTGTCGGATTGGAATCAAAGTGGGTGACTCCCTTGTCTATTTTTGATGCTTTGAAATTTAGTTGAATAATGTGCAGAAGATGACAGGTCGATTGAGATACTTGTCAACACCATTTCTTATACAGCTGGTGATGCTGTTGATCTTATATCTATAAATTGTATGACAGATAAAATGATAACCTGAGGAACTCCCATGACTTGGTTATACAAATCAGAGAGGGATGCCCCTACTCTAACTCTAACTAAATTTCCTTTCAGATAAAAAGTTTTGAATAAAAAGGGGCAAACATCACATGAAGTCCATATCATATAATTCTTTCGAAATTCCATATTTCCAAGTGGTGTCATATGCTTTTTCATGGTCGAAAAAGATAGACAGCACATGTTCTTCATTTTAAAATCCCCCTTATACATAAGTATCAAAACACACAAGGCAATCCATTGTGCTTCTTGTTTTCCGGAAGCCACTTTGGGCTTCAGTGATGAGTTAAGAGGATTCAAGAAATCAAACAAGACAGTCATTAATCATTCTTTCCATGGCCATACATACACAACTAGCCAATGCTGTAGGGAGGTAGTAACTTGAATATTTGAAGTCTCTTCCTGGCTTGGCAATATGTATGATGGTGGCCTCTTTCCAGGAGGGTAGCAACTCCCAAGTCTCCCAAATATCGCTGAAGATTTTTAAAAAAAGGAACACAAGAGAAGTTTCAGGAAGATATTTTAGAATTTGGTAGTTATTATGATCTGGTCCAGAATCTGTGTCATGGGATTTGCCACGCGCAGTCCTGAGTTCATCTTCTGAAAAGGGTTGATTTATGGGTCTGTATTGTCCGATAACAGGCAAATAGTAGTGTCAGGAAATGAATAGTAAATCCTATTGAATGACCAGCACTGGGTATGGACAATCTACCTAATAATAGTGGGAACATTATGTACAGGGAGCTTTTGAAGCTAGTTTGTAAGTTATGAGAGAAAACTGGCCTGGTGAAAATATACACCCTAACCCAAAACCAGCTTTCTAACATACCCAGTCCCGTCTTGAACCTGTGCAGTTATAAGAAAAAGAGAGCTTGAATTAGATGGGAATGGCAAAATATCACATTTTAACAATCAATTGATTAAAGGTAAAATAACATGAAATGTCAAAAAAGTAAAGCTTTTAAATATACTTTGACCACAATCTTATGATGTACTTTATTTATCAAAAAGTCATACATCTACAAAAGGTTCAATATATGTACAAGTGAAAAAGCACAAGTCCATTATAAATAATCAATCACAATATGACAAACAACAACACAAGAAAGGCAATATAACATGTACTCATTCACTCACAAGTTTTTTTGTATTTTTTTGTGATCTGATTTGAATGCTTTAATCCTACATCAGGATCACATGCTGAGGGGCGTTTTCAGTACCGCAGCATATAACCATCAACACTTTGGCTAAAATTCTGCTCATGTGTTTTTTTTGTGATCTGATTTGAATGCTTTAATCCTACATCAGGCTCACATGCAGTAGGGCGTTTTCAGTACCACAGCATATAACCATCAACACTTTGATTGGCTAAATTTCTGCTTGTGGAACTTCATATCTAATGAGTCCATTCTTTCACTTTTTGAAAGAAAATGTTTGACAGAAATGTTTCAATTTACAGTGACAAACCATGTGTCATTTTGGCCAACTATGACAGCAGAAATACATAAATCAACTTGAATAATATAGACTCAAAGTGTCATAATGACAGCCATGACAAAAGGGTAAATAAATTTTTACAGTGCCTGACTGCAAGTGTCATTTTGACGACTATGGCAACAATAAAATAAATACATGTGAATTTACAGTGTCTGGCTGCAAGCGTCTTTTTGACATCGTACGCAACAATAAAATAAATGAACTTGAATTTACAGTGCCTTGCTGCAAGTGTCATTTCGACGTCTTGGGCAACATAATAGAATAAATAAAATTTAATTTTCAGTGCCTTGCTGCAAGCGTCATTCTGACAACTAAGGCAACAAAATAGAATGAATAAACTTGAATTTTCAGTGCCTTGCTGCAAGCGTCATTTTGACAACTAAGGCAACAAAATAGAATGAATAAACTTGAATTTACGGTGCCGTGCTTCAAGCGTCATTTTGGTAACAACAGGAACAGGAAGGACAGCAGAGAAACAATTCTATGTTTAATAATCTCCGTGTGCAAAAAAATCAGGACACCATTGGAAGAATATTGCAAGTAATGAATTGGCATTCTACTAATCTATTCACATTTCTGAGCAATGGAAATCACAAACTCAGAGTATAAGCACCTTGTGATTGTGGAACCAATGATTTCAACAATATCAAAACAGTAAAATTCACTGCAGACACAAACAGCCAAATCTTCAGCTACTCTCCACTTACATTGTTCCAGTAACAGGAACATTTTTAACATTGATGTGCCATTCTTAAAAATCCATTTTACTCAGATTCTTCCCCAATTCGATTAAGTACCTACCTACCTATGTGTATGTATGTATACATATATATATATATATATATATATATATATATATATATATATATATATATATATATATATATATATATATATATATATATATATATAATCAATACCTCAAAATAAGGTTGTAAGGACAAAATATTATAACTCAAAAAAGAATTATCATTTCAAGAAGTAAAAGATTTTGCTAAAATATATATATTTAATATATCTAAAACGACCAGCAATATTAAGGCAAATAATGCAATAAGATGGACCTGTATTTCATCCCAGTATAGTATTTCATCAATTGGTATAGGAACCCTACCCTTTATCTAATGTAGGGAGCTTTAAAACGCCCCTTTCAATTTCAATTACAAATAAAATTGGCCTAGTCCAACTTCTATCGAATGATTCTTTGTTCCTTCCCCCCATTATGGGAATAGTTCTTGGGAAAAGGGGCTGCTGAGATATCCCATAATAGTCCACATTGCCAGGTGGTTAATAGCATAGACAAGAATGTAATAAATAAACCAACATACCCTCAGGCATAAAGTATCACAGATAAGGTGCTGAAGTAATAATAATAATAATATAATAATAATAATAAAAACAACCAGATTTTAACAAATAATGTAAACAAATAAATGTCTCATATAACAAAAATTTGAAAATGGACATTTACGTCCATCAGAAATAAAGCCATAAATATATATATATATATATATATATATATATATATATATATATATATGTAATTTTGTATATATATATATATATATATATATATATATATATATATATATATATATATATATATGTAATTTTGTATATATATATATATATATATATATATATATATATATATATATATATATATATATATATTATATATCAATGGTTCGGAAAGCTTGACATTGAAATAAAGGTAACATCACCTTCAGTTGGCAAATAATGCAAGTAACAAATAATTATGCGTAAAATTGACTAGATTTTCCTAAATAGCAACACAATCTTTGATTTCAGTTGAATAATTTAAACAAAAAAATTTAAAATTTAAAAGCATCTTAGATGCAGATGACACTTTCTCAGAACAGCACCAATGGAATTAGGAAAAAATCCTGCGACAAGGAACGCATCTGTTAATACAAATCAAATCAAGTCATTCATACTCACTAATATCAAATATTGCACATTCTTCTACCATAAACTTCTCTTTTAAAGATGACGCAGGATATTTCAAGTCAATTCATCTTAATCTATGATTAACTCAATCATGCCAATAGAGGTCAGAACTGCCCTATTATTTTAGTGATTTCACTTTTACAACAGCATTTTTTAGAAAATATTTTCAAGGAGAGATGACAATTAAAACTTTAACCAAACTCTTTACAAGTATTTGGCAAATTAATGTTTTATTCTTAAGTAATTTTCAAGAATATTGCAGGTCCAGAAGATACTTTTTGAGATCTCCAGGCATAATTGCATCAACCCTTCCACATCTGGCAGCCAAAAAAAGACGATAACTTATTGACGAGAAAGACTTCAGAAAAATACCTGAAGATGAAATTCTATGAAATCATAACCAATAACTCTCCTTCACAAATCATGTGAATACATATCCTATTTTTGATTTATTATCTGAAGTATCGTATATCCATACAATGATTTCAGGACGAGATCTTAGGCATGAAAGAGTTAAGGAGAATGGTTTGGTGACCAAATTCCTTGAAAATGACAGAAAATGGAACGTTTGCACATCTTTTCTTTACATGGAAAACGGAACTAATCGATTCACATGTACACATTTTACAAGAAAAAATGATTGACAATTATTTACAATGCATCATGGGAAGAGTGGGAGGCGGCTAAGAAGCAAACCAGTTCTTGGGTCTATTACGCAAACCATTTCTTGGTTCTTTCACGCAAACCAGTTCTTGGTTCATTTACAGATTCCAGTTCTTGGTTCTTTTCCTAAAAAACAGTTATTGGTTCTATTATGCAGACGTAATTTCATAAAAAGATGTATAATAGATCCAGACGACACTAGTCTGGGAGAATCTCTGGCATGAAGGGGTTCAAGGAAGGAAGGAAGGAATTGGGTTTTACGTCGCTTTCAACAGCTTAGGTCATGTCGCGACGAGATAGAAAACCGGAAAGAAATTCCCTTCTCGTCACGAATAGTTCCAAGGGGTCTTTCTGTTGCAGAAGGACCATAGGCAGTCCTCCACAACGCCGCACATTTATATAGCAACCAGGCCAACCCGCTTGGGGATCCAGCGGAGACTCGAACCTGCGTTCTCACGCTTGGGAGCCAGGCATCGTAACCACTAGGCCACGAATGGGTTCCAATACAAATAAGGACCACATGAAGGCTATGAATAACATTCATACTTTTTTCAGGGTCAGAAGTGTTCAACTTAACTAGAGTTCCAATACTTTATCATTCCACAAAAAGCTATTTGAGATAAAATGCTGGCAGTCATGATTTATATAAAGCATCATACAGGATAATAATAATAATAATAATAATAATAATAATAATAATAATAATAATAATAAAAGCACCATGAAAGACTCAGTGCAATTGTTTCCCCAATGGCAAACTAAAAACAGTAGTAATATAACACGAATTCAGTTTAAAAACATGAACCAATAAAATATGAAGAATTGTTTCTATTGTAAAAGACTATATGAAATAAACATGAAAAAACACAATAAAATTCCCTAAATGATGAGAAAAATGTTTTACTTGGAATGTGTATATCATCTTCAAGAAACCTATCATAAATAGAAGCATTGTAAAGCAAAAATAGAAACTATAAAATCTTTATAGAAACTTCAGTATTTGACATTGAGAAACAAACCTGTCTCATAGAATTAATTTATATGCACCAATGTTTGCATTACAACACAGGTTTATGAATCAGAGAGACCCCCCACAAAGCTAGCAAGATTAACCTTTTGGCTGTGAGAATATTGTGCTTGTACTTGGTTCATTTTGGTATGTCACATGACAATGGCAGACCAAATATTTTTTTCAAACATAAACAAACTGTTCCTAGAGTTTGGCCATTAATTAATTGTTTATTACAACCTGTCAATGTTTTTTTTATCAAAGACCCATGTCACAAAATGTTATAAAATACAAAGAAATGAAATAAAAAAACAATAATAAATTCAAATACAAAAAAAACACTTGAAAGTTTCAATAATCATGGTTTGGGGAAAGTTTGACATTATTGTAAGAAACATAAATCTTGAACATTTTGTTAACCAATGTTGTTTCATCCACAATTCCACAAAATTGCAGAATTCCACAAAACCAAAATATTGCACCAACGGAGTTTGCATCATATTGGAATGTTGGTAAATACTGTATGAAAAAGATCTAGAAATGTTTGCTATGATATTTTCGGTCATATTGGAATGTTGATCAGTACGTAGTGAAAATAAAACCTTTAACATTGCACTAACCAAGTATGCAGCCTCTGGAAATGGTGTTCAGAAGAAGAGATCTTGAATGTTGTGCCTTGGTCATATTGGAATGTAGATCCGTATTGTGAAAAAAATATATTTTGAAAATTGCACTAACAGAGTATGCATCATCTGGAGATTCGCGCTTAGGTAAAATTGGAATGTTGATTAGATATACTGCGAGAAAAACTATTGGTTACTGCGCTAATGGAATACTCATTGATTGTCCTGGAATGCTGTTCACTTCATCACATTTCAGTGCTGTATGAAAGATCGCTCGTAGAAATGTAAGGGGGGTCTGCAATGTACGCAGAACTCCACAAGATCTTCCCGACAGTGCACGTACTGGTTCGAAAAATTGCACTAAAATCCAATTGCACTAAAATCTTCAATCGGAATATGCGTCGATGGTCTTGGAATGCTATTCGCGTCACATTTCAGTGCTGTATGAAAGATCGCTCGTAGAAATGTAGTGGGGGTCTGCAATGTACGCAGAACTCCATGAGATCTTCTCGGTAGTGTGCGTACTGGTCGAAAGAACACAAAAGATGCAAAAGATCTTGAAATTTGTGCTTTGTAAGTACTCAGAAGGAAATAAATCTTGGATACTGGCGCTAACCGAGTATGCATCGATCGTCTTGGAATGCTGTTCATTTCAGTGCTGTATGAAAGATCGCTCGTAGAAATGTAGCGGGGGTCTGCAATGTACGCAGAATTCCACAAGATATTCACGATAGTGCGCGTACTGGTTGGAAAAATTGCACTAAAATCAAATAGCGCTAAAATCTTAAATCGGAATATGCCTCGATGGTCTTGGAATGCTATTCACGTCTCATTTCAGTGCTGTATGAAAGATCGCTCGTAGAAATGTAGCGGGGGTCTGCAATGTACGCAGAATTCCACAAGATATTCACGATAGTGCGCGTACTGGTTGGAAAAATTGCACTAAAATCAAATAGCGCTAAAATCTTAAATCGGAATATGCCTCGATGGTCTTGGAATGCTATTCACGTCACATTTCAGTGCTGTATGAAAGATCGCTCGTAGAAATGTAGTGGGGGTCTGCAATGTACGCAGAACTCCACGAGATCTTCCCGATAGTGCGCGTACTGGTCGCAGCATAGCCGCCCCTTCGCTGTCAGTCACACCCAGCCCGAGTCCACGCGGTGCTTACGGAGAGGGGGGCGGCCATGTTTGGGGGGACCTTTCCTGATGACCGGGAGGCCCGGCGGAGGGGGAGGGGGCAGAATGGCCTTGACCTTGTCCGGAACAGCCGGCACTTGTTTTATGGGTTTCTTGGGACTACAAAACTTGACGAATATAACCTAGAGTGAAAAAAACAAAAACATGTATTAGCATCAAAGGTACAAATAATTTCATGCCTGTAGCACCCAAAAGCAACATTTTAAAAATCTTTTATAAAGGTTTACCACCCCTTTATTAGGGGTGAATATCCTCATTTCCTCCCTATCTAGAACAACCCCCTAGATCTTCATTTTAATATTTGGCAAGTTGGAGGTAGCTCCTTTAAAATTCAAGTTGTGCCCCTAAAACCCCAAATGGCCAATTTTTGTCCCAGGGGACAAAAGGAATGCAAACAACAGGGTAGGCTACATTTAGCAACACAGGAGGACAAGAGTTAACCCTTCCAATGTTGAGGCTGCTTTTGTAAAAATCACAAGAACGCAAAGATTTTTGAAAATCATCTTAACCCTGTCATGTTGGTATTCATTGGATAGCTCTCACTCAGAACCAATATGAGAGGGTTTCAGTCATTTTTTTAGGAATTTTGCATCATTTTGTATTGGCCAAATTAGCCACCTGCAGCATGATGGTTAAGAGAAGGTTTTTTGTAAGGGATACTTACTACTAGTATGATGAATCTGAGTCCGGCACACAGGACGACGTACCAGTAGATGAGTACCAATATGAGAGGGTTTCAGTCATTTCTTTTAGGTGTTTTGCATCATTTTCTATTAGCCAACAGCATTGTAAAAGAATGTGTGTTTTTTTCGTAAGGGATACTTACTACGAGAATGATGAATCCGAGCCCGGCACACAGGACGACGTACCAATAGGTTGTCAGCCACTCCTTCATACTGGCGATGCCCTCAGAGGAAAATATAAACTTCTTTAATACACTGAGGGGGCCGGAGGGGTCAACCTGAGAAAAATAAACAGAAATGACTCGTATATACACCATGTTGGAAGACTATAATGCATAAATAGTGTTTTAAACGTCAAAAAACAATTTCTAGCAGCGGTGTAAGAGAGAGTAATGTCCATCATATTTTCTGTCGCTAAGGGCCCAAATGAGGCTGTAAACTTGAGGTCATGACGTCATAGTTGCCATGAAAACGGGGTAGAAGACTCCATATTTGGATGCTGACATTGACAATTAATGAAAAGCAATGTTAGTACTGCAATACAGTCCAGTGCAAAAAAGAAATAGACCAATCAGCTGCTAGTATCATGGTCAAGCTGAAGAAGGAAGGAAGGTTTGGGGTTTTACGTCGCTTTCAACAGCTTAGGTCATATCCCGACGAGATAGAAACCCGGAACTGGGAAGAAATTCCCTACTCTTCACGAATAGTTCCAAGGGGTCTTTCAGTTGCAGAATGACCATAGACAGCCCTCCACAACGCCGAACATTTATATAGCAACCAGGCCAACCCACTTGGGGATCCAGGGGAGACTCAAACCTGCGAACTCGTGCTTGGGAGCCAGGCATCGTAACCACTAGGCCACGGCGGATCCCTGGGTCAAGCTG
>OZ012701.1:3346422-3348922 GCA_963942565.1 Maea johnstoni
ATATATTCATAGGTGACTTACTTGCATGGATTTCCATCGCCAGGAACCTTACAGCAAAGTTTACAAAGATTTCGGTCCTTCCAATTCCCTGGTTTTCTCGGCTGGCACTGGCAAGACTCTAGACCGTATACTATGCAGATAGACGCTGTACATTCCTAAATAACAAATATAGCAAAATTACTAGAATAATCAAGTATTTCAATTGCATAACATTTAAAGGAATGTTGTAAACAGAATTTAAATTATCAAGGATTTAAAATTAGAAAGTATCACTCTATACTATACAATGTACAGATAGAGACTGTACATTGATAAAAAACATGTAAAGCAAAATTACTGTATTCCTAATAAGCGCACGTGCACGCAATAAGTATAACAATACATGTGCTAGAAGTGGTATTTAACCCTTCCAATTCTGTGGCTACTTTTGCCCAAAGCACAAGGATGCAAAGATTTTTTAAAACCATCAAAGCCCTGTCATGTTGGTACTCATTGGAAAGCTCTTGCTAAGCACTCTCAGATGAGTACCCATTTGCCAAGGGTTTCAATGGTTTTTCAGGATTTTTGCATAATTTTGTATTGGCCAATTTAGCCGTCAGCAGCATAAGGGTTAACAATCTTCTGAATAGCCGCACTCTATGGATGCCACAAGATTGGCCGCTTCCACGCTATGAGGCCTAAAAAATAAATTATTTGTTTCCTGTAACGGTCCGGAAAAAATAGAGTAGCTAGGTCGGTAAATTTATTATTTTTTTCATTATTTCTTTGGTCAAAAATGTATGTTTTATGCATGTTTTACGTTGATTGGGAGTTGGATGGGCAATAAAAACTTTAGGGAAGGGATTTTTTTGAATAAAAACTTGTTAGGGTAGGGTTACAGGAAACAAACAACTTTTTTTTTTAAGGCCTGAGCTTGAACACTCTCTTTAGTCTTTTTTTTTACGCCATGACTGATTGGACGCTTTAGCACTGGCATGCCAAGGACCAATAACGGTAAGTGTTCGCGCACTTGAAAATACAATCAGTAAACGGTCTGTGATGGTCCCACGTGTAAAGGTATGGTTTGCAGGAGAAGCTTCAGAAAATAATGTACACTGGCTTGACCCTTCCAAACATTCTTCAGAAAGGGGGCGGGGTGCTTATTTTGTGGTCTGTGAGATTAATTGGAGGAATGCAGTACTAAAATGATCAAGTAGTTCAAAACCAAAATATTTTAAGGAATGTCCTTAACCCTTATGCTGCTGGTGGCTAAGTTTACCAATAAAAAATTATGCAAAATCCTGAAAAACTATTGAAACTCTGGCAAATGGGTACTCATCTGAAAGTACTCGGCGAGAGCTATCCAATGAGTACCAACATGACAGTGTTTAGATGGTTTTCAAAAATCTTTGCATCCTTGTGCTTTGGATGAAAGTATATAGCCTCAGCATTGGAAGGATTAATAGAAATAGAATTATTGATCATTTTAGGAACCAAGAGTAATATCCTTGATCATATTTGTAACTGGTAGATCAAAAGCTGAACATTCTTAAATAACAAGTACAGTAAAATTATCATATTATCAAGTTTTCCGATCTCAAAATATTTGAAGTAATGTTGTAAATAGAATTAGAATTAGCGAGTAGTGTAGGAACACAAGAAGGAAAGAGCAAAGTTGTGAAAAAAGTTTGAAGGAGAAATATCATTCAACCATTAGGCCACTCCAATTCATTTACTTGTCTTACGAGCTTCGGAGGTAGGAAATGAGCCATTTTGGAATAAAAAAAAAGTTGAAAAATGTGACTTTTCTTTTTCTTTTTTTTTTTAGAGTCTGCCAACTAGGACTGGTAGTGATATGTTTCTACCAGCCTATTCTCAACTAAATAAAATCAATCAATCAATCAATCCCTGTAACCTGAAGGGTGGGAGATATACATCCTCAAGTCTGAGGCTCTACTACAGCATTGATAACTTCCTGTAGTTGATTGAATCACCCTTACAATAAATATTCTTAAAACTTGCACTTTTTTTTTTTTGGAGTCTGACAGAAAATTTCAAAACTACTTTCGTCCGTAAGACACCAAAGTTTACTTTCTTTTTTCTTTTTTTTTTGAAGTCTGACAGGATTTTTTTTTCCAAAAAATGCTCGTAAGGCAAGTAATTAAATTGGAGTGGCCTTACCAAAAAAAAATATTTAAAATATTTTGTAAAAATATTCCCAATTCCAAAGTTATTGCCAAAAGTATCATAGATAAAGACAACATTTTGAGAGGGATTCCTACGTATTAACCCTTATATTACTGGTGGGTGGCTAATATGGCCAAAACACAATGATGCAAAAACCTTGAAAAATGACTGAAACCCTGGAACATACGTTCTAATCTGAGAGTACTCAGTGAGAGCTATCCAATTGATACCAACATGACAGGGATTTAATGGATTTCGAAAATCTTTGCATTCTTGAAAAAAGTAGACCCAGCATTGGAATGGCTGAGGATTATGGATTTTTAGCGCACTCACT
>OZ012701.1:3353922-3376422 GCA_963942565.1 Maea johnstoni
TAGTAGTAGTAGTAGTAGTAGTAGTAGTAGAAGTAGTAGTAGTAGTAGTAGAAGTAGTAGTAGTAGAAGCAGTAGTAGTAGTAGTAGTAGTAGTAGTAGTAGTAGTAGTAGTAGTAGTAGTAGTAGTAGTAGTAGTAGTAGTGGTAGTGGTAGCAGCAGCAGTAGGTGTAAGAGAGGAAAAAGAATGGTAACTGTTTTCATTAATTGTAACCTTTCAATCCATTTTTCCCATATGGGAATTTTATTAAATGTAACAGACACGTGCATGCAAATGGAAATGCAAATATTTGTACTTGGTTTCACTTTGGGATTTTGATCACTTTCAACTGCCTCAATTTCATCTAGGAGAACATTCCAGGGGCATGAGTCACCAAATTAACCCTTATGCTGCCTGTGGCTAATTTGACCAATACAAAATGACGCAAAAAATATGAAAAATGGCTGGAACCCTGGCTTATGGGTACTCATTGGAGAGTACTCAGCGAGAGCTTTCTAATGAGTACCAACATGACAGTACTTGGATGGTTTTCAAAAATCTTTGCGTCCTTGCGCTTTAGGCCAAAGTACCCTCAGCATTGGAAGGGTTAACCCTTTCAGATTAGCATGTGGTATGTATATAACCCATTCATGCCTGGATCAAGGTCTTTTGACAAGGGAAGTCTGGAACGATGTCATTTTTGAGAGTAAATTACATATCAAGCATAAATTCACCAAGTATTTGAAGGAAAGTTGACCGTTTGACTCTGATCTGTATTTCTTCTTCAAATATTTTCTTTAAAATGCTTTCATCAATTATATACAACCAAAATAGAGTCTTGGCATTTCTGGGTGCTATAGACAAGAGTAGGGTAATCAGTACTAATCAATTAACCCATTGATGCCTTAAGCACCAAAGAACAGCCTGACGATTTTGAGGATAACTCACTAACATCATCAAATTTTGGTAAATATTAAAAGGAAAAATCCTCAGTAGGTCCAAACCTACAACTCTTCTTCAAATATTTTGTGAATTCAAGTTTAATTCCAAAGTTATTTACAGAAATATCATAGGTTCATACGACACTTGCCTCGGAAACTTCCGGGCATAAATGGGTAATCTCATTTCTCACTCAGCCCTGATGTAATAGTCATGTAATATCACGGTGATTAAAGCTATTAATATCATTAATCAATCATTTAGGCAGCCTGCATACCAGGCACTTAAACCCAAATTATACAGTGCTATAATTATATGGGATGAGCTGAATAATTATCCCGTGATCCAACAGCTACCGAAAGTTCTGGACTAAGACAATGCAGCCCAGAAAAATCTGTAGATTGCACCAGTCTGATAATTTTGTGGTAAGTTTCTAATAACTATTGATCTTTTCAATGATGAATTTATTATTCATCCTCTCTAGTTTCTATAAATTGGACTTAATCAAAACATTTTTTTCTTTAAAAAAATGCTTCCAAAAATGGCATTTCTTCTGAGAACTCAAAGGCAGGGTTTTATCCTGACATGTATAGCCTAGACCATTGGAATTTTAGAAAATGTCATTTTAATATCATTTTTTCAATCATGATTGACATTTCTTCCTCAAATATTTCCCAAAAGATCACAGGACAAGCACCTTAGACATTCTCTGATTTCAGAGGTATCTTATCAAGATTACATCATTTTTCAGAGCAGAGTTAAATCTTATGCCAAGCGATTAAAACTGGTTCAACTTGCCCTAAAAGGAAAGTAGGTCAAGAATGTAGGTCATAAAATTAGGTCAAGGGAATGAAGGTCAGCAGGGATGGTCACGATCATGTAGGTCAACAGGCAAGTAGGTCATGATCATGTTAGTCAGGCAACTAGGCCATGATAATGTAGGTCAGTAGGCAAGCAGGTCAATATCATGTAGGTCAGCAAAATAGGTCAAGAGAATGAAGGTCAGCAGGGTCAAGATCATGTAGGTCAACAGTCAAGTAGGTTGTGATCATATTGCCATTCATTTTGTGCCTGAAAGCGGATACCTGTTTTCAACCTTGGATTTATTATGTATACAGCTCCTACAGAGGAAGATTTAATCAACAAAGAAGAAGAATTGGTCAGCAGCCAAGTAGGTCATGATAATGTAGGGCAGCAGGAAAGTAGGTCATGCTAATGTAGGTCAGCACCTGTGTATCTCCTTACCTGTGATCCCATGTTGTGCCCGATCTCGTGCGCCATAGTAACATGAGAAACCGTCGACGGCACCAACTTCCCATAATTCAATGTGGTGACGATTCCCGAGTTGAGGCTTTTCTGGCTTCCCCGGAATTGCTATGAAGAAAATCGGATATCAAGGTCAATAGGAGATCGACTTTACAAGAAATCCAGCAGCAGCTGATTCAGTTTGAAGTGTAATAATCCTAACATTTCTAGCCGAAACCAACGTTGGTTAATTGATTTTACATATAATAAATAGTCTTAGGTTTGGATACCAATACGAACGAAAAGGTACAATATCGGTATCCATGCTAATTAAAGGGTACTGTATTTCACTGATACTGTTAACGGTGCTGCATTAGGCCAAGAAAAAAATATTGTTTGTTTCCTGTAACGGTCCGAAAAAAAAAGGGTAGGTGTGTCGGTAAGAAAAAAATTTTTGCATTATTTTTTTGGTCAAAAATGTGTGTTTTATGCATGTTTTACGTTGATTATGAGTTAGGAGGGCGGAAAAAACTTTAGGATAGGGATTTTTTTGAATAAAAACTTGTAAGGGTAGGGTTACAGGAAACAAACAACTTTTTTAAGCCTTATTACTTTATCAATTTTGTCATGAATAGTCATGTTTAGGATCCTGGACAATCCCTAATAAATGATAACTTCACAGTGGTTGGTATCATTATAAGTTCCTTCAAAGAATAAAACGGTACAATTATTGCACTTTTGGAAATGATACCAGGACCAGTACTGGTACCTCTTAACGCTGTCCAACCCTAAATAGTATATACCCTTATAAATAAAAATTTCTTTGAAAGCACCTTTTATCAAAAATAAATCCCAGCAAGAGAATGTGAGAGAGTTGCCAGCGCCCTAGGGATAGACTTTGGTTTTCATCAGGTACTCCAGTTTCCTCCAACACTTTTAATTAGTGAGTCAGGATTTAGCCTATATATGGCAGAAAAGGTGATGATAATTGAAATGACAACCTCCACATTAAAAAGATAGATATTCTCCTGCTTGAGACATTAACAATACAATCATGTAGGACTGTCATTGATAAGAAATATTTATCGATTCGATAATCAACAAAATTATTACCGATACGCTACTTCGATGCGAATCGAATTCAAAATGAATGAAAACCAGCAATGTGCTCATGAGGAATGGTCGTAGTTCACGTGTGGGGTGATTTTTTGACCGACTGATCACAACCATAACACATACACATTCATCTGTGTGAATTCAAGGATAAATAGACTGGACGCACACAGTTATGCTGTTTTTCAAGCTGTTTTCCTGAAAAATAGTTTATTTACCTAATTTGCATATGAATCGATATGGTGTGCATTCTTCAATATCAATAATCGATAAGGTTTTTTTGTCGATTCATTGATACGGGCGGTATCAATGACAGCCCTACAATCATGTATAACTAGTTAGTCAGGAGAATTGAAATCCTAAATTCCGCTTCAAAAAGATTAACAATACAATACAAAAAAAAAAAAAAAAGTACTGACATTTAATTTCTGCACCAAATGTGTGGGCAGCCCAGGCGTAACACACGACTGAACCCCTGATCGCCAATCTTTTTCCAAGGCATGGATGACATCACAAAAGAACTTCGCAAGTGAAGTGGGTCATTGATGTGCTTAGCTTATTTTTCATGGGTGTTTGTACAACCAGGCACTGACAGACGTCTGGTGAAATGATGCGGGAATTAAATGTCTGTACTGTATAAAAAACAATACTTACCCCATTTTTCTCGCAGACTCCGCCCGCGTTTTGCAGGTCTCCTGTCCACGCCAATCCTAGCGTACCCCCCTCAAAGTCTCTATGCGTAAACATGTACGCTAGGCAGAAATCGTCAAAATTGTCCTCGGAGAATATCTCCAGATATTTTTCTACGCCGTAGTTACTAGGGTACTTGTACCCGGGCACTGTGGAGTCCGAGTGCACTTTCACTCGCTTAATAATGAAATGGATTTTATCCGCTATATGATCTTTATCAAAATCTGCAAAAGAATGAGAGAGTACAGTGGAATATCCATAGCTGAGACGTAAAGTATGGGAGGTATGCCCCGATGACTGAGTCATCTAGCAATGGAGGGACGCCCCAAAGGCTGAGTTGCATAGCATGGGGGATGCTCGATAAAATACTGTAAAACCAGGGCTGTTTTTTTTTTTCATTCTAAAAAGTGTGGGGCACCAGAGGAAATTTTTAATTATAAAATGTAGGACTATATATAACCTTGTAACTGCTTGGAAAATAAATGTTTTAGTGTTCCTTTCACCTTACAATTACATTTGGAATGGTACAGTGTACGCATGCCATATTATATGCACTGCTTGTATAGGCACTATGGTTGACCTAATTAAGCACTGGTCCATATTTTATCCCTTATGCTAATTCTGCCAATACAAAAACAATGTCAAAACTCCTGAAAAATGACTGAAACCCTGGCAAATGGGTACTCATATGAGAGTACTCAGCGAGAGCTATCTAATGAATACCAACATGACAGGGTTTCATAGGTTTTCAAAGATATTTGCGTTCTTATGCTTTGGACGAAAGTAGTCTCAGCATTGGAAGGGTTATGATACAGCTAACCTAAAACAATGTGTAAGTATTGAAGACCTTAGCACAGGTCCATGGTGTATGATGTCAATTACCAGTGATAATTTTGTTTAAGTATTGTTGACCTGAGCACTGTTAGCTATTCAGATACTTCATGCATATGTAATTTTCACACTCATGAATATGTATGAGCCTGTGACATCATCACTTTCTGTGTATGCTATCATGTGACTGTTTTTCCCGCTCTTTTGTATTTGAACTATTGTTAGTCTGAAATAAACCAGGGAGAAGTAAACACAGCTAAGAGATTGTTCTGTCTACTTTATACTGACCTAAACCCAACATGGCAACAGGTTATGGGCCCAGGACGTCTAGGCCAGTGTTTCATGGCAACAGGTTATGGGCAACAGGTTATGGCAAAGAAGATGGTTATGAGTTGTGGGAAATCAAGTTTTTAGGCTACATGAGGCTGCAGAAACTTGTGAATACAATCCTGCCTGCTGACAGTGGTGGTGTGGCAGCTGAAAACCTAGATGCTGGCAAGAATGCTGAAGCCTTTGCTGAACTTACGCTGTGTTTGGATGACAAGAGCCTCACACTGATATTTCGTGATGCTAAGGATGATGGTAGGAAAGCCCTTAGTATACTTCGTGGACATTATTTGTCTTCAAGTGAGACTCGTGTTATTGGATTGTACACTGAGCTGACCTCCCTGAAGAAAGAAGATGGGGAAGATCTTACAGATTACATGCTTCGTGCTGAAACTGCTGCAGCTATGTTAAAACAAGCAGGAGAGACTGTATCAGACAATTTAGTTGTAGCAATGATACTGAAAGGACTCCCTTCTGAATATCAGCCTTTTGTTACTGTAACTGCTCAAAGACGAGAACCTCACACACTAACCAGTTTCAAGCAGGCACTAAGGACTCATGAAGAAACTATGAAGGTATGTGAGAAGGACAATAACACTGACAATGTGATGTTTATGGGCAGTCAGAAGATAAGATGTTATGGCTGTGGACAGCTTGGTCACAAGAGGAATGAGTGTAGAAATGCCAAACAATCTTCTACATCAAATGTTGGGAGTGGCCCTCAACAGTACAGATAATGGTGCGTGCATTGCAAGAGTAAGACTCATTACACATCGCAATGTCGGAGGAAGACAAATGTGGATGCAGCTAAAACCTGCGAAGATCAAGAACACACTTATTTATTTAAGGTGACCGTTGAGACCGTTGATCCCAAATATTGTGACACTGTGAACTCTTTGCTAGTCGACACTGGAGCTACAACACATATTCTGAATGATGAAAACCTGTTCTCCTCTTTTGATTCTTCATTCGAGCCAGATAAACACTTTATTGTACTTGCTGATGGTAGTTATGTAAATGGTCTGGCTCAGGGTAAAGGGAGAGCAAGAGTGCAGGTTGTGGATAGCAGTGGACATATCAATGATGCTGTACTTGAAAATGCTTTGTTTGTACCAAGTTTCAGACAGAGCATATTTTCAGTGCAAAGTGCTACTCAGCGTGGTTCAACTGTGGAATTCAGGAAAAATGACGGTTTGCTGAAATGTAAAGATGGTACTACATTTAACATTGTGAAAAAGGGTCAACTTTATTTCCTTAACAGTGTTCATATGTCAAAGTGCGCAACAAGACCACTTCAACAATGGCATGAAATCATGGGTCACTGTAATGTTAAAGATGTGTTGCAGTTAGAAAGAGCTTCTGAAGGTATGAAAATTAGTGACACTGAAATGGCCGACTGTGAAACTTGCATTAAAAGCAAAATGATAAATCAAAGGTCCCGTTTACCTGATGAAAAAGCAACACAACCTTTTGAATTTGTTCATTGTGATTTGTCAGGACCTGTGAGTCCTACTGCAAAAGAGGGGTACAAATATGCTATTTGTTTTGTGGATGACTATTCAGGTTTGACTACCATTTACTTTCTCAAAGGTAAAGATGATGCTGTCAGAGCCACAAAGAAGTATTTGGCTGACATAGCACCATATGGGGAGGTAAAGAGAATGCGGACAGACAATGGTGGTGAGTTTATATGTAAAGAATTTAGAGATCTCATGGTAGAGAAACAAATCAAACATGAAATGTCAAGCCCTGAATCCCCACATCAAAATGGTACTGTGGAGAGGCACTGGAGGTCCATTTTTGATATGGGCAGATGTATGTTACTTGAATCTGGGTTACCAAAGTATTTATGGACATATGCTGTTATGAATGCATCTTATGTGAGGAACCGTTGTTTCAACCCTCGCATTAAGATGACTCCATATGAGGCAGTAACAGGCCTTAAGCCCAACATCAGTAGCATGCATAAGTTTGGAAGTCCATGTTTTGCTTATGTCACCCAACATAAGAAATTAGATGCTCGAGCAGAGCAGTGTGTGTTTGTGGGTCATGACCGAGAGAGTCCAGCATACTTGGTATACTATCCTGATGAAAACAAAATCAGACGAGTTAGAATTGTTCGTTTTACGGACAAGCCTGTGACCAAAGTGCACAAGCCTGAGATGTATGTTGAAATTCCCTCAAAGAATGTAAATGATCAACAACAGGTGAATGTTTCTGGTTCTGATGAACATGAGAATGCATCTGGAGGCACACCACCCACAGAAGATAAGGGTGAAGTCAAACCAGTCTTACCAGGACCTAAATTGGGTGACAGTAGTATCAGTGACTCATCTCAAGATAGATACCCAAAACGGGAGAACCGGGGTATTCCTCCACAGCGGTTTGAAGATTATGTACATAAGTCTGAATGTGGGTTTACTGTGGATTATTGTTACAGAGTTGGTTTTGTACCTGAAACATATGAAGAAGCAATGCAATGTGAGAATACTGATGAATGGTCCAAAGCAATGGATGACGAAATTGGTTCTCTCATTGAAAACAAAACATTTGAGGTAATGGAATTACCTGAGAACAAGAAGGCCATTAAAGGAAAATGGGTATATGCATCTAAAATGGATGCCAATGGTGAAACTAAATGTAAAGCAAGATACGTAGCCAAAGGTTTCACTCAACAGAGTGGTATTGACTATGAGGAGACATTTTCTCCAACTGCTAACATGTCAAGTCTTAGAATGCTCATGCAAGCAAGTGTAGATCAAGATTTAATAGTACATCAACTTGACGTGAAAACAGCATATTTAAATGCACCACTCGATTTTGAGATATACATGGAGCAGCCCAAAGGTTATTCTGAAATCAATGAAGGGTCACATTTAGTTTGGCGGTTGCATAAATCTCTTTATGGTCTTAAACAAAGTGGTCGAAATTGGAATTTTGTCTTGAAGGAGCATCTGACTGAAAATGGATTTGTTCAGTCAGAAAGTGACTCATGTCTGTTTGTCTGTCACAGACCTGAAGGTGTGGTATATGTTCTGTTCTGGGTGGATGATATTATGGTCGCTGCCAGCACTGAAGATTTACTTGAGGAAACAAAGAAAAGGTTTGCCTCTAGATTCAAAATGAGAGATCTAGGTCCTCTCAAATGGTTTCTGGCTATTGAGTTTGAAAAATCAGAGAAGTGTATACGGGTGTCACAGCGGAGGTACTTTGAGAAGATATTAACAAAATTCAACATGCAAAATTGTAAGCCTCGCACTAAACCCTGTGACGACGGCTTGGACAAGGATGTTGACGAGTCTCCTTTATTGGATGATCCAGAGCAATACAGGGAGATTGTGGGCAGCCTTATTTACGCCATGTGTTGTACACGTCCTGATTTGAGTTACACTGTTACTAAACTAGCCCAGAAAATGTCTAAACCAACCAAACAAGATTTAACTGTTGCTAAAGATGTCTTAAGGTACATAAAGGGTACTATCCACTATGGACTATCCTTTGTGAAATCTGATGAAACCAGCACAGTATTAGGATTTTGTGATGCGGATTGGGCAAGTTCCTCCGATCGACACAGTATCTCTGGTTATATTTTCCAGATGAATGCAACAGGAGGATATGTGTCTTGGAAAAGTAAGAAACAAAGAACTGTAGCATTATCAACATGCGAAGCTGAGTACATGGCTTTAGCTCTGTGTGTTCAAGAAGCTATTCACTTGATTAGACTGTACAGTGATTTGTATAGTCAAAGTTGTCTCCCTGTTGAAATAGGTGTTGATAACCAGGGAACAATTCTGTTAGCCAAAAATCCTGTCATGCATCAAAGAACCAAGCATATTGATGGTTAATACTATATGATAATGCTTACCTATGAAAATGTATTTCTGAGCACTGGCCGATATTGCATGTTATTATTTCTTCCTCTGGCTCACCCAATCAGCACTCAGGATTTGTACCATGTGGCCGGTCATTAAATCCCCATAATGCCCTCCACCACAGGGCATTAAATCTCACTCCATAATGCCCTGCAAGGCTATCTAGGTCAGTCACTGACACGATTCGACCATTACTCATTTGTTGTTTATAGAAAGCGGACAATTTATATAGGTACTTTCTTCTTGCATCTCACTCTCATGCTTAGTCAGTAAATTTGTGAAACAAAAATGCTTACATTAAGCACATTAAACTCAAATGATCACAACAGTGGAATCTAAAATATGTAACACATTTTTTGAAACATTTTCAAAGGCTTATTTCAGAAGAAAAAGTTTTGGAATAAAAAATATGCGAACTTTTGTGGTGAAACTTATAATATAAATAGTTCTTGGTGTGCCCACTAGATGGCTCTTTTTCAGCTGGTTCCCTTTCTCTCACTCCACATCCTACTGTATATGTTGCAGTGTGGTAAGTGTGAGACAGAGTACCAATATTACTCATAGAGCAAGGGACTAGTCTATCATGGGAGAAGCAAAAAGCTTTATACGATTCATGGATATTTCAGATTCAAAATTATTAAATGAGGTAATGCCATTTAGCATTATCTACACAAGTTCTCATAATAAATAAATAGCAGAAATTAAAAGAAAGAAAGTAGAAGAAAACATTGCCCTTTTTAGTTCTTATTGTGGGTGTGCATACCATATATCACAAGCTACTATAAATCAGATCACAAGAAATGTCTCATTCAGGGAAGCAATAATAAAAACCTTAATAACTGTTCACGAGGGCAGTATGTGTATTAAATGTGCGCCTTCAGGCAACCTGGCCAGACCGAGGGCCGAAGGCCCGAGGTCTGGCCAGGATGCCTTCAGGCGCACATTAAATACACATACTGCCCGTGTGAACAGTCATTAAGGCTTTATTATTGTTTACCTATAACAGCGTATATATTCCATTACAGCCCTCCAAACATTTCATAAGCAAGTAGATCACCAGTTTGCAATATCAAATGAAATAAAGAATTTACCTTAAACTTACCTATGATAATGTATAAGTATTAATGACCTGAGCAATGGTCGATATTGTATGATAATGCTTACCTATAACAGCATATATTCCATTAACACCCTGCATATGTTGCGTAAGCTGGTCAATATTATTTACCTATGATAATGTATAAGTATTGGTATTGTTGACCTCAGCACATGTTGCATTAGCTATTTGATATTATTTACCTATGATAATGTATAAATATTGTTGACCTGAGCACTGGTCGATATTAAAGCCTTAATGACTGTTCAGCAGGGCAGTATGCCTGAAGGCGCACATTCAATACACATATTGCCCTGGTGAACAGTTATTAAGATTTTTATTATTGCTTCCCTGCATACAACCGTTCTTGTGGTCTAATTCATAGTATCTTATGATATATAGTGTGCAGACCAACAATAAGCTCTGGAGGGCATGATGGGGTGACTTTTAATGCCCTTCGTCACATAGCATTATGGATATTTTAATGACCGGTCACATGGTGCAAATCCTGATTGCTGATTGGAAAACAAGCAGTAATAAGGTATGATATTGCTTACCTATAACAGCGTATATTCCATTAACGCCCTGCACATGTTGCATGAGCTGTTCAATCACTAGTTCCTCATTATTATATTTATTATAAAACATATGATCCGCCTGCACATACAAAGTACAGGTCGTCTTTTTCTTGTCTATTCCACGTTTTTGAACGTTGTGATCAAGATATTTTTCCGCAACGTTTGCATGGTGGTCTCTGTATTTTGCATATTTTTTGCGCGAATGCCGTCCGTGGTCCTTCGGGTTTCGTTTGAGTCGCTGGTTTTTCAGGCGCGGCGGAGGTCGCGTGACATTTCTGTAGAGTTCGTCCGAGAGGCACGTTCCGGATCGTCGTAAGGTCACGTCGGAGTGTTTGTACATTACGGTGTGAAAGTTCTGGGGTTCTCTGAAGTGATGCGATGCCCTCTCTATGCTGTAATGTTCGTCCACGGTCAGGACCTTCCCCTCGAATAGTCCTTCCTTTGTGATGATGCCGTGGACATGACTCTTCGCGTCATCTACAAGAGACAAATGTTCAAACATGAGTTTTCTGATCATCTACGATTTATAGACATAAGTTCAAAAATGAATCTATGGATTATCTACAAGATTCAAAAGTTCAAATATGAGTCTTTGGATCATCTACAAGACACAAAACCAAGTTCAAACATGATTCTTCAAATCTACAAGTGACAAAATCAAGAGACCAAAGTTCAAACATTACACTTTGTATCATCTATAAGATACGAAAGTTCAAACATTAGTCTTTGGCTCATTTACAATTAAGAGACGAAAGTTCAAACATGAGTCTAAGGACATACAAGATACAAAATAATGTTCAAACATGAGTCATAAGGTCATCTACAATTAAGAGATGAAAGTTCAAACATGAGTCTAAGGACATACAAGATACAAAATAATGTTCAAACATGAGTCATAAGGTCATCTACAATTAAGAGACGAAAGTTCAAACATGAGTCTAAGGACATACAAGATACAAAATAATGTTCAAACATGAGTCATAAGGTCATCTACAATTAAGAGACAAAGTTCAAACATGAGTCTTTGGGTCATCTACAAGATACAGAAGTTTAAACATGAGTCTTTGTATCATCTACAAGATACGAAATTAAGTACAAACATATGATTTTTCGGGTCATCTACATGAGACAAAAGTTCATATATTACTCTTCAAATCTATAAGATACCTTACAGGGCTCGACATTAAGGCTAGCCCCGGGCTAGTTATTGAAAGTCAAGGCTAGTAAATCAAACCTGGGAGTAGCCCTGACGGGCTAGATAGGATTAGAATATCAGCGCTAAAAAAGTATGAAGCCCTCCTTTGGCTCTGCATACCTGGATGATAATATAACACAATTTACCACAATACACTGTATTCTTTTCTTGTTATCAACAAAGGTCACTATTTGAAAAGAATTGTAATTAATATCAGGGCTAGCAAAAGTATTTCAGGGCTAGTAAACGTTACGGTAACTAGCCCTGCTGGGCTTATGAAGTTTTTTCTTAAAGTTGAGCCCTGCCTAAGATGACCAAAAACAAGTAGATTTGAAACCAGCCTGTCAACCTGAACATGCTAGCCTCAACCAGTGTCAACTAATAGCCGCTAATAGGCCAAAAATAGGTGCTCTGGGCACCCACAGCTGGTGGTGGAGATAAGGTTTTTCCCTGTAATGTAATCAATGCGAGAGCCCTGATTGGTCCTTGTTCCCACGTGACCTCGCGCTGATGGCTTAATATCTGGTACTCCTGGCATGAGTCCAGCACTTAACTATAGGGCATATAGTAATTGGTCTCTCGCTACATATCCATTCTTTTCTTCATCCAAGAAGATACAAAATCAAGTTCAAACATATGACTCTCACGGGTGTCCAAGTATAAAAGTTCTAGAGCGCAGACCACCAATCCTGAAGCATCTAGCATTTATATAGCGACAAATGGTTCACAAAATGTTCATCAGCTGCCACAATAATATTAGCCTTAGATCAATAATGAAGATGTCTATTGATCAATAGAAAACCCCATTAAAATAACAGTAGACTTCACGTTTAACAATGTCTGCATAAAATGATACATTTGAGAATGTATAAAAGGCTGTAGTGTACAAGCCATGCAGTATAAATACATATGTATATATATATATATATATATATATATACAGGTGAACTTGGATATGACGGACTCAATGGGACCAGGAAAATTGGTCCGTCATATGCAAAATCCGTCGTATACATATGACGAATACTTGATATGCATCGGACTAGGACCAGGCATATCGTCCGTCATATGCAAAAATCCGTCGTACAGTGGTCCGTCATATCCAAGTTCACCTGTATATGTATATATATCAACAAAGCTATTGTCCTTTGCTGTATTGTCTGACCGACTGACCTATCACATCACCCATCTCGCTCTCGGCCCGAACTGACCCTGCCGCAGCAGCTGTTCCCACCTCCAGGCACTAGAGAGCTTCTGACCTCCTCTCTCTAGAGAGCTCCATGATCACATCCATTAACGCTGCGAGCCAAGCTCTGATATCTCAACCACTGGGCTTGATACCGTACCATTAGTGGCTGTAATGACAATCGCTAAGGACAGCTTTGGTGGTGAGGACTTTTGTGAGGAATAGGGTATTAATGCCATCACTCAGTGCAATGCCAAATACTGAATAATTTATCCCTTCCAATGCTGAGGTTACTCTGATCCAAAAGCACAAGGACGCAAAGATTTTTAACCCCTTTCATGTTGGTATTCATTGGATACCTCAACTACTGGGTTTGATACCCTACCATTAGTGGCTGTAATGACAATCGCTAAGGACAGCTTCGGCCGTGAGGACTTTTGTGAGAAAAAGGGGATGATATTACCTGTGCATTGGCCTATTTTCTAGGATGATTGACCCCAAGAGGGATATTTTCTAGTAAAGTTGACCCCTATCCCTCCCCCAGGTTGGAGGGGGGATATTTTCTAGGAAATATCCACCCTACCCTTAAAATCTCCCCTATTTTCCAAGAAAGTTTTATTCCCTCCAGGGCAAATATTTCATAGGAAATTCATCACCACGCAGGTGATACTTTACTAGGATATATAAAATACCCCTCTGGAGAAAAGATTTCAAGAAAATTCTAATCCAGCAAATTTTTTAAAGTGAGAAACAATAAGATGAAATATTCCTCATTTTGAAGAGGTTATGCCATGAACCAGAATAATTCTTATTCACTATGAAATATCCCCTGAGCAGTGTGTGTGTGTGGGGTTAATGGGTTAAACCAGGGCTCGACGCTAACAGTGGTCCTATGGCCCCAGGCCAGTAAATATTTCCCAAAATGGCTTAGGGCCAGTAAAAAAGACTTCAACTTGTCCTACCTGGCCAGTAAACATTTGGGGACATTCTTGTTAACAAGTTTCCCCTCAAGAATGTCCCAAATGTTTGAAATAAATGAAGGTGAAATAAATAAAAAATAGATGTTGTCTGTGGATTTTATGCCATGTTTTTTCTTTTTATATTAAAGGAAAATTTGTAGGACCAGTTAAAATTTTGAAGGACCAGTAGATCCTAAGTGTTACTGGTCCTATGGGGCCAGAAACAGTTAGAGTTAGCGTTGAGGCCTGTAAACAACAAGTGAATGGGAACTCTGTCTAAATAAAACCCAGCACGCTCTGCAGCTCTGGTGAATAATCATCATCATTTTAACCAATATTTCAACATGAATCAAAACAGCTATTGATCTGTATGTGAAAGCAGCTTGAATTCAGGGCTCGAAATTAAGATTTTATCCAGGGAGCCCAATTAGTTGCCTCTTCTAAAGCTACCTAGAGATGTTGTGTACAGAAACCAGTACATCTTTTGTCTCCCTGAAGAAATTTGAAGGAGCCGCAGAAGAATTCAAGGGAGCCGTTGACTCCCGGCACCCCCTAATTTATAGCCCTGTTGAATTGTTTGAGTAGATTTATTGATTTATTGACAAAGAACATATCAATAACAACCCTGACCCATGGTGCCTTGCCTTATAGCCATATACACTCACTTTAACCCATTCACACTCAGAGTTCCTATAGAAAGTGTCGTCTGCTACTTTCATACTTTTGAAAATAACTTTGGAATTAAGCGAAAGCAAATATTTTCCTGCTATTTCTTTAATTGGTGAGATATCACCAAAATAGTCAGGAGGTTTTAATTGACTGCTATTAACAGGCATCGATCTGTCAACCCATTAATGCTCACAGCTAGGAGTGTGATCAGTATCCGAGGTTTGGAATCGCAATCGGTAAAAAATAATTCCGATTCTTTCTGATTCCGATTCCGATTCCTACCAACGTATACAGGGGGAAAAATAATAGCATTTAGGTTTAAAACTGTATCAGATGCTTCACTGTTTTAACCTTCCCATGCTATAATTTCGTTTTTAGGTAGTAGATTAGATTACCTAGCGCACGGAGCTACTGACTGGCATTGTCTCGTTACTTTGTCATCTTATTGCATTGCAATACTATGACAAAGTAGAGCTGCACTCACGGAGGGAGATCAACTCATGAGCTCACCACCCGTTTGACTCGTGAGCTCATGAGCTCACGGACGTTCCAGTTTTCCAAAAGAATAATTATTTTTCACCCCAGCTATAAAGAAATAAATATTTATTGGCTGAGATTTATTAACATTACCATGTTTATTCAATTTTAAAACATGCTGACGAGGTACAAAGGTCAGAATAACACTCAACACCGCTTGAATGTATACATTTGAGATTGTACAGAAGACAGAAATGACCGCAATAAGCAGATATGTATGTTTATGTGTGTTAGGTGCTCTGTGTTACATTTGTGTTCCCAGCATAGACGAGCTCACGATTTGAACACTTCAGCTCGAGCACGGCTAGTTTGGCCCAGGGCTCGAGCCACTCGAATTCGTGAGTGGTGAGTGCAGCTCTATGACAAAGTAAGCGTCAACTAGTATCAACATTATGCCGATTCCGGAATCGGAATGATCGGTATGAGATTTTATAGCGATCTTTTTCATGGGATCGGCGATTCCATCTGATTCCTCGGTATCGATTACCCTCCTACTCACAGCAGCCAAAGCAGCCTTATGATTTTGATGAAATCTTGCGGGATGAGTCAAAGTTGGGAAAATATATTTCTTTTAAATTTACAGAATTTTTGTTTATTCCAAAAATTGGGAAAATATTTGATGGTGAAATGTTTATTCAATCATTGCCTAAATTAATCTCCTTCAAATATATATCTTGTGAATCATTCTCCATTTCCTGAGAAAATTCACCCCCCCCACCCCCCTCCCTTTCCTTCCTAAATACCCATGACCCCCTCCCTTCCTCCATTTCTGAACTTTATTTTTCATGAACCCCCTCCACCCAAATTCTAAATATCCAGAACCCCCACCCAAATTCTGTGTCTGAATTGTGATTTCCCCCCCCCCCCCTTCTACTGACTTCTGTATTGTTTTTCCAGTCCCTCCCCCCCCCCCCCCCCCTTCACCATTTGTTATAAGGAACCGCCCTTATGATTATCAAATATCCAAAAATAGCATGCACATATTCAGGGATAGATCTTTTAATTTTTGCAAGGTGCTCTTCGGGCACCTAGCAAAGAAGAATCTAGGCGCCCACAAGTAATATCAGGAGCCCGAGTCTTACAATCAGCTCTCTCGCAATCAGCTGTCCTGACTGACATCCTCCTGGAAACCATGCATAATTTCTTAATGAAGTTAATTCCAAGAGTAGGTAGTCTAGGTGCAATTTGGGCGCCGTAGGCTCACATATTCTAGGTGCAGATTTGAAAATCTAGGTGCATTTGCGCCTATTGCGCCTGTACTGCCACAGTAAAACAGGGCTCAACATTAAGAAGGGCTAGTTACCGAAACTTTTACTAGCCCTGAAATATTTTTGCTAGCCCTGATATTAATGGCAACTCTTCTCAAACAGTGACCTCTGTTGATATCATAGCCTCTGTTGATAACATGAAAAGAATACAGTGTATTGTGATGAATTGAGGTAAATTATCATCCAGGTATGCAGAGGCAAAGGTGGGCTTCATAATTTTAAAGAGCTGATATTCTAATTCTATATAGTCCCTCAGGGCTACTCACAGGTGGAATTTACTAGCCCTGACATTCAATAACTAGCCCGGGGCTACGGGGCTAGCCTCAACGTCGAGCCCTGTTAAATGTTGCTTAAATGCCAGAATAGCCATAAAAACAGCGAGAAATGTGAGAGAAATGATTAAAATTCATTTATTATTCTACTGCAGTGATTTCTCTATTCCGCATACTAATGGTTGAATCTGATTGAGCAAACCTGCATAGCTTGCAATGTGTCGCACTGTGTAGAGTATTATATAGCATGTTGCCATAGTAATACCTCAACATTATTTTACAACACAATAGGAGTTATACCTAGAACCAGGAATTGCCCTTAACATTTTCAGACATGTGCAAATTTTACTCCTAAGATTTAAGACTAAGAACCAAATAAATCACTGTGTGTCCATCCCACTGGTGATCATGAATGCGTTTTGAGATACATTTTTGGGCACTATTAATTAAAATAGAGGGGGTGGGGGTTGGAGATAAAATTCAAAAAACAAAAACAAAAAAATATGCTCAAAGTGCTCTTGTTCATAATTTGATATGTTCATTCGTTAACTTGGCTACTGTAATTTAACATCTAGTTGCAAAATCACATGCTCCAGGGGCAAATTCCCCTAAACGACCATTAAGGTCAATCCTAGCAGTGCATATGTTTTCAGTTTCCTACCCTAGTTCGTTGCCCTCACCCATTGCCATAGCAACCATATGGGAATCACTTATAAAAGATTTTTTATCTCAAAATAAAAGTCAATATTCGCAATATGTGTGTATATAAATGTATATGTAAATATATATGTATATATATATGTATATATGTGTAAATACTAAATATGTATATATATATATATATATATATATATATATATATATATATATATATATATATATATATATATATACATATATATATATATATATATATATATATATATATATATATATATATATATATATATATATATATATATATATATATTATATATATTATATATATATATATATATATATATATATATATATATATATATATATATATATATATATATATATATATATATATATATATATATATATATATATACACATATTGTTTCTGTTTTGAAATCCATTGATCCTTGACTTGGTTATTTATGCTGCCTGATTTCACAGTCTACATGCTTTCGGTACTTAAATCTAATAATCGATGATCCCTGCTTGTGGGGAAGAATGCAACAGTCAATTAACCAATCAGAATTGTTGTTTTGACCGCGATGTAGAACATCACAAATAATCGCTATTCTTTGAGTATCCAACAGAATATCAATACCCGCAACAGGACGGAAAAGCAGAAGTGTTCCAAGAGCCGTTAAAAGTGACAGCGCATTTTCGTAACTCCTCTCGGAAGATGCCAAGGTAATTACGTTGTATCGATCCCCCCTCACTGCAGTGTCACACAGTTCTTCCTGTTGCCATGGTAACCAAATTACTCACAGCCGAGCCGCAGTGATGCGTAATCGATACAAGTTTTGAATGATGCAGCCAGGGATTATGCAGAAAATTCAGTGGAGATGTTATATTTCATTGTTGTTTTTGTTGCCATTTTCGTCATCATTGTACTCTTCTTCATCAAATATATTCTCTCACATTTATTGCTTTTCGCATTCTTTTTGCAATAGAAGGAATAAAATTCTCTTGCATTATTTCTTAATTTGCATCCTCCATGTATTTTCGATTTTTGGGTCATTCTCTCTCCAATCTATGATTTCTGATCATATTTAAGAGCCAGATATCAATTCGTCCAAACAGTTGCTAAACCCTTATGCTGCTGCCGGCTAATTTGGCCAATACAAAATTATCAGGTCCATATGACACTCATCAAGGTCTTCAGGCACGAATACACTGAATCCGGTTTATTAACCAATGATTTTATTTTGCCATTATTTGATCAGACTTGATGGATGAAATAAGATTCAGAAAATTCTGAATTTACAACATTAGTGGGCAAAATGGTCTTTAACCCTTATGCTGGTGGCTAATTTTGCCAATACAAAGTGTTGCAAAAAGACTGCTTTTGGCTGCTCAAGGTTAACGGGTTAATTGAGATACAAAGGCAATGAACATCAGGTGTTAACCCATTCACACTCAGAGTTGCTCTTGAAAAAATCGTCTGTTACTCTCATACTTTTGAAAATAACTTGGAAATAAAGCAAAATTTAACAAAATATTTGAAGAAGAGTTGTTGTTTGAATTCTGCTCGACATTTCTCCTTCAAATGTTTCCCAGATAATGCTTTTCTAAGTAAACTATTTCCAAAATAGTCAGGCCTGTTTTGGCTG
Organism: Maea johnstoni; assembly: GCA_963942565.1. NCBI lineage: Eukaryota > Metazoa > Annelida > Polychaeta > Spionida > Magelonidae > Maea > Maea johnstoni. The sequence continues at coordinate 3,372,986 of OZ012701.1, forward strand.
TTTAAGTGTAAATGGGTTAAGTAGACCTTTCATGTCTGTAGGAGCCAGAAAAGGCCAAACTATTATTTTCAGCAATATCTCTCCAACAAAAACATCTTTGGGAAATTATTTGAAGGAGATATGTTCCTCACAAGTTAACCAACAACTCTCCTTGAAATAGTTTGCAAACTCAAAATCCACTCAAAAGTTATTTTCAAAAGTATCATAGATCCAGACGACAATTAGCAAGTTGAGTTCTCAGCATGAAAGGGTTAATGTTGTAGGCTCATATATTAGAGCAAGGTTTTGGCTGCTCACTGGGAGGGTACTGGTATTGCCACAATCACCTACCTTTCGTGATCAATTCCGATTATACCACAAGACTTACAAACATGTTTAGGTCAGGTGTTTGCTTTGAATTAAGATTTAAACTAAACTTAGCATGAGCAGATTGTCGCAACATTCTGGATGGTGCAACAGTCGGAACGTCATAGCACAATGGGATTTACTATTGTTTGAAGTATGTGCATGTGTGACGCACCCATTGTTGAGGGAGGAGGTTAAGGTGGTAAATTATACCACACCTTCCCATGGCTACCGCCTCAGCCCCAAAACATCATATAATCAACATTTCTCTTATCTTATTGACACAGATTCTTTGTGTAATTGTTTGGCATGGTGGTCTGGACCTTCATAAGTTTCCTATTGCTTGGTAACTTTGTTGGTTTGATTGGAACGGCTGTAAATGTTCCTTTCCATCAGGTCATGTGACCATGGTATATACGCCAAGGTGTGGTATAATGGTAAATATAAACACATTCATAAGAGAATAAATCATGATTTAGTTTTATCAACGTTGAGGCTAATCCCGCTTTATCTGCTTGTTTACCTACCAACCCAATAATGCTCACAGCTGCCAAAAGCAGTCTGGCAATTCTGGTGAAATCTTCCCTGCAAAAGCATTGCAGGTAAAATATTTGAAGAAGAAACATCAATCAGAACACTACCAACAACTCTCACTCAAATATTTTGAAAACTAATTCTTAATTCCTAAGTTATTGTCAAAAGCAAAGAATATACAGACGACAATCTCTGGAGGAACTCTTAAAAGCATTGCGGGTAAAATATTTGAAGGAGAAACGTTAATCAGATCACTACCAACAACTCTACTTCAAATACTTTGCAGAATCATTCATAATTACAGAGTTATTTTCAAAACTATCATAGATCCAGACGACAATTATCAAATTGAGTTCTCAGCATGAAAGGGTTAATGTTGGTATATATAAACACATACATAAGAGAAAATCATGGTGTAGATCGAGGCTATATAATCCAACATTATCTGCGTGTTTACCATCTAAGGCCTAAAAAAAAAAGTTGTTTGTTTCCTGTAACCCTACCCGTATAAGTTTTTACTCAGAAAAATCCCTACCCTAAGGTTTTTATCACCCTCCCAAATCCCAATCAATGTAAAACATGCATAAAACACACATTTATGACCTACCTACCCTATTTTTTTCGGGCCGTTACAGGAAACAAACAATTTATTTTTTTAGGCCTAATCAACTTATGCTCACAGTAGCCAAAAGTAGTCTGGCAACTAGATAACAGGGATTAGAGGAAAAAATTACAATTTTGATTCAAAAGGGTTAAAACATGTCCTGTTATCATCAAAAAATATCTTTTTAAAAACCTGACATTTAACCTGTTTATGATACTTAAAAAACTCAGAAGTAAAATATAGATTGGTAAAACGTTTAAGTATAATTTATACGCTTTTCTCCTTGAAATATTTTCCAATGTTTTCCTACATGTCTAAACAAGGTTAACCCTTTAATGCTTAAGAGTTCCTTTTCAAATTGTCATCTGGATCTAAGATACTTTTGATGATGAATTAGGAATTGAAAATTATTTTTAAAAATACAAGTTGAAGAAGAGTTGGATGTAGTATTCTAATGAACATTTCTCCTTCAAAAAGTTTTGAAACTATACTTTCACTTGAAAGAACTAAAGATTGTCCAGCTGTTTTGGTTGCTGTGAGTGTTAATGGGTTAACCTTTCTGATGCTGAGACTACTTACTCCAAATGCACAAGAGAGTGAGACTAATAATTTTGAAACCATCTAAACCTATGTTTGTACTCCTTGGATAGCCCTAACAGAGTACTCTCGCTCTAGATGAGAACCCATGTGTCAGGGTTTCAGTGATTTTTCAGGATTTCTGCATTATCTAGTATTAGCCACCTGAGCCACCAGCTGCATAAAGGTTATTATTATATGCCTACTGCTCATTCTCTTCTGTGATTGGTCAGATCATGGTCACATGACCACCTTACAAAATTGATATTGGGGTGCATAATTCTTTAGATTTGTTTAGTATTTTATTTGAATGAGCAGTAGGCATATAATAAAACAAATATGGCACTTTGGTTTCGTGTCAATATCAATTTTTATTGCACTCTGAAAAATGATATTGCACTCGGCGCAAGCGCCTCGTGCAATATCATTTTCTGAGTGCAATAAAAATTGATATTGCACTCACCCAAGTGCCATATTTGTATAATGTCAGATTCCTAAATATTGTAAATATTGATATTTTGATTTTCAGAATTTTTGCATTATTTTGTATTTAAGTCAACTGAGTCACCAGCAGCATAAGGGTTAATGTCAGATTCCTAAATACTGTAAATATTGATATTTTGATTAATATCGCCCTTGACATAGATATCAGTCACTGAAATCTCAACTTCCTTTTAATCGATGTGACACTTCTAGTAAGCGTCCGTCAATTTGACAAATTGACCTCTAAATAAAGAAGAGCGCCAAGAGCTCTGCGCGAGCCAAGAATTTGGCACTGCTCCAGGTTGCCATGGCAACCGTTTCTTAAGGTAAGCGCATCATGTTAAAATCAAAGCGATCGCCATCTCCGGTAACAAGGTGATGAAGATGGGTCAAGCAACAGAAGGCTTTACCCACAATGCAACAGTCTGACCTTTGACCTTATGGAAACACACTCGGTAAGATATTTGATGCTTTTGAAAATAGACTGGAAATATTATCAAAGCATATTATAGCAAAATATATGAAGCAGAGTTTCAAATATTCTAACATCATCATGTGGTGCCCTGATCGCATATGATAAAGTAAAAGAGGCAGTGAAAAGCTATAGTTATTAAACACAACATCAAGCATCCATTTATCAAAATAATATGTCTTTCTACCTGAGAACTGGGAGTAGTAGACAGGGAGTGGGCACTGTGCATGCGTCATCAAATTTCGCTGCCTCCGGCTATATGAGTCATAGATAACCTGTGTACCGCAGGATTGGCTGCCTGCTGCCTGCTGAGAAAAATCACGTGACAATTCTTCCCCAGGCAACACCGCGTAATCGAGGCGCACATCACCTAGGTACTAGCATGCTGTGCCTATGGGGTTGCGGATCAAGGGGATGTATTTC
>OZ012701.1:3381422-3393764 GCA_963942565.1 Maea johnstoni
CGCTCATTAATTCCTAGAAAAATGCTTGGAAAATCTCGCTCACTAATTCCTACAAAAATGCTTGGAAAATCTCGCTCACTAATTCCTACAAAAATGCTTGGAAAATCTCGCTCACTAATTCCTAGAAAAATGCTTGGAAAATCTCACTCACTATTTCCTAGAAAAATGCTTGGAAAATCTCGCTCACTAATTCTTACAAAAATGCTTGGAAAATCTCACTCACTATTTCCTAGAAAAATGCTTGGAAAATCTCGCTCACTAATTCCTATAAAAATGCTTGGAAAATCTCGCTCACTAATTCCTAGAAAAATGCTTGGAAAATCTCGCTCACTAATTCCTACAAAAATGCTTGGAAAATCTCACTCACTATTTCCTACAAAAATGCTAGGAAAATCTTGTTCACTAATTCCTAGAAAAATGCTTGGAAAATCTTGCTCACTAATTCCCAGAAAAATGCTTGGAAAATCTTGTTCACTAATTCCTAGAAAAATGCTTGGAAAATCTCACTCACTAATTCCTACAAAAAAGCTAGGAAAATCTTGTTCACTAATTCCTACAAAAATGCTTGGAAAATCTTGCTCACTAATTCCTAAAAAAATGCTTGGAAAATCTCGCTCACTAATTCCTAGGAAAATGCTTGGAAAATCTCTCTCAGCACTGTTAGATGTTATGCAGGGACTCTAAGAATCGTGCTGCTAGCTTTGAATGTCTGCTCGCCATAAAAACCGCGGCCGATATTTATAGCCGCCGCTCTTGTACTTTACCTGTAAGATGGTAAATAATTGATGCTCCCCACAACAAAGGGCGGTAGCATGGCAGGTGAGGAGGCAAATAAATTACGCCTCCCCCGAAGCAAGAACGCTGCACACTGCCGCGTACACCGCATGCTCGCCTAGATCAGTGTCTTAGCCAGGATTTAGAAACTGGGTGCCGAAAATTGGCAGTTGTAAAATTTTGGGGCATCCAAATGTTTAAGGGGGATCACAATATACTCCAATTTCAACCACAAACATGTATAAATTCATCAAAATAAGGCATATATAATATCATTAAACAATGTCATGGGAATTATAAGGAGATGAGAAAATTCAATTATAAGCCTGAGATTGAGATTTTTAGAAATTCCACACAAAAGAATTTGGGTGTCCTGAGGGGTTATTTTTAAAGGTTTGGGCATCCAAAAAGGCACCCAGACGCCCTGCTGGCTAAGACCATGGCCTAGATTTCTTGGACGCATATGTATTTTTCTGTTGTTTTTTCTGTAACCAAGTACCAAATATTCTAGGTGGCTATAGTGGTCAATTTAGTTTACACTTGTCTCACCAGGATTCAAGACACCTAAAATCTCTAGAGATAGGAGGATCAGGTGGTGCCATCTATCTACCATACCTGGTACTATACACCACACTGCTTGGTCAACACAGAAGGGGATGTCAATTTTTAGGGACTAGGAACTATATATAACGACTAGTCTAACAGCAACCACACAGACACTCAGCCAGGATTTATAAACGGATCGAGTCAATTTTATTTTGCAGGCGGAGTATAGGTATAACCGATCTCAAATGATACTGTACCTTTTCTCATTGACATTCAATATCAATATTTGTATTGTATGGAGTACCAGTATCATTCCCTATTCCACACTGCATGCATGGTCTTATAGCCAGGATTTAGAAACAGGGTGTCCAAAATTGGCAAATGTAATATTTTGGGCGTCTTATTTTTCAAGGTAGATCACCATATACTCATAAAACAACCATAAACATGTATTTACTCAATGAAATAAAGCATAATGTCCATACACAATGCCATGTAATGGAAATTATACTGAGCTGAAAAAAAATCAAAAATATGTTTGAAAGTGACATTTTCAAGAAATTCCTTACAAAATGTTTTGGGTGTCACGAAGGGTGATTTTTGAGGGTTTGGGTGTCCATATGATACCCAAACCCCCTGCTGTCTATAAGACTATGCTCCACAGCGAGGCTTATATTTTTGCCGATCGCCTCACGAACCCACAAGATAATTCCCCTGCACACATGCTCTACCTCCATAATGCCTTTAACGGTCTCGTAAATCCTCGTCAGTAACTCGGCTACAAATTACCCACAATGCACTGCATTTTAATAATGAACGAGATCCGGCTTCCATTGTTTAGAGGCCGTGATTGGAGGCAGTGCGGGAAACCACGACCGAATGCACAAACCACATGTGACTAACATACTGAGGTGACTGCATGCGCGTGCATTAAGCCTGATATGCTGCTGGTGGCTAACATGAAATGATGACAAAACGCTGAGAAAAGACTGTAAACCTGGCATATGGGTCATGGTCTTAGCCAATATTTGGAAACAGGGTGTCCAAAAAGAGGTTTCATAGACTTTTTCGTGTCCAAAGTGTGGTACAATTATTACATACTACTAATAAAATAAACCCTATACATTTATAGATTTTGCTTTTTTAGGCCAGATAATGCTTTGTGTGTCTTTCAAAAGTGAATCTACAGCTTCTACATCTTCTATCTTCTAAGAAAAGTCATCATCAGCAAATTCTGATGTAAACTTTTGGGTGTCCTAACTGTCAAAAAACAGTGTTCTGGGTGTCCAAATGACACGCTGGACGCATAGGCGCCTAAGCCCCTGATATAATAGTACTCAGCAAGAGCTTTCTAATGAATACCAATATGACAGGGTTAAGATGATTTTCATATATTTTTTTAACTTTGTTGTGCATTGGACAAAAGCAACCTCTGCATTAGAGGGGTTAATAACCCTTATGCTGCTGGTGGCTAATTTGGCCAATACAAAATGATGCAAAAAAAACTGAAAATGGCTGAAACCCTGGCATATGGATACTCATCTGAGAGAACGCAGCGCGAGCTATCCTATGAATACCAACATGACAGGATTTAGATAGTTTTCAAAAATCTTTGCGCTTTTGAGGAAAGTCGTCTCATTATTGGAAGGGTTGACCTATTCATGTCTGGAGATCTACTTGATTATTATCATCTGGAACTTTCACACTTTTGAAAATAACTTCAGAATGAAGCATGAATTTGCAAAATATTTGAAGGGGACTTGTAGATAGAGTTCTGATGAACAGATCTCCTTCAAATATTTTCTTAATAATGCTTTTGTAAGAGGGATATTACCAAAATTGTCAGGTGGTTTTGGCTGCTACTGGCATGAAAGTGTTAATTAACTCTGTCTCGATTGCCTGCAGCCGTCTACAAATGTCTGACTATTTTGACAACATTTTGCAGTCAAAAGCATAAATTAGGGACAATCTTAATTGAGAAATGTAGTAGGACAAAACCAACAACTCTCCTTTAACTTTTTTTTTTTTTGTAAAATCATTCCTAATTCCAAAATCATTCACTAAGACTACATGCAGGGGTGTCCAACTGTTGCAACAGCACGCGAGAGGGGCTTCAAAACGTGCGACAAGCCAAAAACTTAAAGCGCTGTTTAGGTGAGAACTTTTCACAAAACATGACAACTGAGCCTGTCAGATAATTCACTTGAATTATTTTTGATACAAAATATTACAAATCATATTCAAAAACGAGGGAGCTCCATTAAGTAATACTGTCTATTGATAAGTCTTGGTCTTAACTTTTGCAATAAGCGCTTATATTATTTTAGCTACCAGGTGACAATATTCATAGCTATTATCGTACCACTGTCACCAAAAATTGGTGTGCTTCAGGACTTATTGAATGAAATATGTCTGTAAATTGAAAGAGACTACTTTAATCATTCACATCATATTTCTGTGAAAAATTCATTGTTTGATTGAGCAGGGCAGTCATATCTTCAAAAGATGTAACATCATGTGCTCCGGTACTAAAATATTTGGCCACCTCTGCTATGCATTGCAATAGCTTCTAACCACCTAATTTAGACCTAGGCTCAGCCAGCAGGGTCCCGGTTCAGTCTCATAACCCATATCCTGTTTCAGTGAATATTTTCAAAAGGAAACCTATAATTATGCGTTATACTATATAGAGGTTCCACAATTAAGATGGCTACTAGTGATGATGCGTTGGTTTTTCGTAAAAGGAACCATTGTGTTCTCTCCCGGAACTGCTGCTCAAAGAATCATGAATCACTGGAGGGGTTTTATGACAGAGTTCGCGTCTGGAATACGGCTAGCCTCATAAAATACTCTAGTAGGTTTCTCTGGCGTTGTCGCAGCAGAGCTGGCAGCTAGGAATGGCCAGCGAGAGTTGGGTTATATGTAAATGTGTGTATATATATATATATATATATATATATATATATATATATATATATATATATATATATATATATATATATATATATATATATATATACATATATATATATATATATATATATATATATATATATATATATATATATATAATTTATATATATATATATATATATATATATATATATATATATATATATATATATATATACATATATTATATATACAGCCATGATTCTCATAACAACAGAAATAACAATATTTAACTGATAATCAATCCTGATTGATTGATAATAAAACTGATAAAATTATAATGATAATGACAATAATGATAATGATAATAATAATAATAATAATAATAATAATAATAATAATAATGATAATAATAATAATAATAATAATAATAATAATAAAATAATAATAATAATAATAAAATAATAATAACAATAAAATAATAATAATAATAGAATGATAATAATAACAATAAAATTAGTAATAATAATTAAGAAGAAGAGGAATGATAATAAGAATAACAATAATAATAGTAATAATAATAATAATAATAAAAATAATAATAATAATAATGATAATAATGATAATGATAAGCCTATGATACATTAGATTGCCCAGATGTGGGGTATGCCCTCTGAGAGACTGCTTGCTGAAGCCCTGATAGAACAAGTTAGCAGCAATGAGCGATTATCCACTTTGGTTCAATTGAGGTCTTGAATATATATCCAAGAACTATCCAGCTCTCAATGATTAATAGGCTAAGCTTATAATGAATAGGTGTGTGTGTGAAGAATGTATGTGGGTTAGCGATAATGTAGGCCTAGAATACATGTGGGGACAAGCCCTCTGACTGCAGACTGCTAGCTGACGTACGCCTTGACAGGACAAGTTAACTGTGAAGCATTATTCCATTTTGGGTCAAATGAGGTCTTGATTATATAACTATCCTCCTCTCTAATGGCTTATAATTGATCAGTGTGTGAGAAGAATGTGGGATAAGCAATGTATATAGGCTTGGAATACATGTGGGGACATATATTGCCCTCTGCTAGCTGAAGCATTAACAGGACAAGTTAGCAGTGAAGCATTAATCTGTTTTAGGTCAAGTGACTGCAGGCCGGGTAGGGGCCCGAAAAGGTCTTTGGATACATTTAGTGGTCAAAAACAGGATTTCTGTACTTTTGTATATATATTATTTCGGGGCCCTAGTCTGAAAAATCTAGGGGCTTACAGCAAATTCTAGGGGCATATGCCCCTGGGCCCCTGGGAAAGTCTAACCCTGGTGAGGTCTTAATTATATAACTATCAAATTCTCTAATAGCTTATTATGGTTGGGAATCGGTTGCAATTTCATGATCAACAGGTCGATTATCAACCATAATCCGTTCTTCACACTTTTTTCATAATTGGGTACTAGTCTATGACAATAGCTTGCTATTAGCACCCAGTTTCATAGCAAGATGGCTGACAACTTGACAGTAATTTTAAGTTCTATTTTTTGTCGCTAGGTGTCATCTTTTCGATTGCAAGTTTCGTTTGTATTTTAAGATTAAAACCATTAACATGTATTTACTCATTGAAATTAGGCATTAAGTCCTCACTCAATGTCATGGGAATTGTATTGAGGTGAAAAAAACTTCAATTTTATGCTTGAAACTGACATTTTTAGAAAATGCTCCCTAACATTTTGGGGTGTCCTGAGGACTGATTTTTGATGGTTTGGGTATCCAAAAGATGCCCAGGTACCCTGCCAGCTAAGACTATGAACAGATCGATTATTGATTATAATCGATGATCAGCCTAACACTATAGCTTATAATTAATCAGAGTGTTTGGAAAATTTGGGCAAGCAATGTCATCATACAATACATTAAACCGCCCAGATGTGGGGGGCTTACCCTCTGATAGACTGTTAGCTGACAGGACCGGTTAGCAGTGAAGCGCTTATCCACTTTAGGCGAAGTGAGGTCTTACTTATATAACTATCCATTGCTCCAATACCTTATGTTCATTGAAAAATATTTGAGAAATTTGGGCAAGCAATGTCATCATACAATACTTCAGACCATCTAGATGTGGGGGCATGCCCTCTGATAGACTACTAGCTGACAGGACCGGTTAGCAGTAGAGCATTTGCCCACTTTTGGTAGAGAGTTCTTAATTATATAACTGTCCACCTATCTAATATTTAATAATCATTAAGTAATAAGTGCATTTGACAACTTACGGTAATGTTGTCATACAATACATTAGACTGCCCAAATGTGGGGGCATGCCCTCTAACAGCCTGCTAGCAGAAGCTTTGACAGGACAAGTTAGCAGCAATAAGCGTTTATCCATTTTCGGTCAAGTGAGGTCTTAATTATATAACTATCCATCTCTCTAATAGCTTATGATTAATCAGTGTGTGTGAAGAATGTGGGTTGGCTGATGCAATACCCATAGACTATTCTTAACCCTTCCAATGCTGAGGCTAATTTCGTCCAAGGGTGCAAAGATTTTTCGAAAACCATCTAAAGCCTGTCATGTTATATGTACGTTGGTATTCATCGCATAGCTCTCGCTGGATACTCTCAGATGAGTACCCATGTGCCATGGTTTCAGTCAATTTTTAGGTTTTTGTGTCGTTTTCTATTGGGCAAATCAGCCAACAGCAGCATAAATTAAAGGTTAACCCTTCCACTATATATGCTGAGGCTACTTCCCTCCAAACACAAGAATGCAAAGATTTTTGAAAATTATCTGTAGAAACCTTGTCATGTTGGTATTCAATGGATAGCTCTCGCTGAGTACTCTCAGATGAGTACCCATGTACTAGGGTTTCAGTCATTTCTCAGGTTTTTTGCATCATTTTGTATTGTGCAAATTAGCCACCAGCAGCATAAGGGTTAACCCTTCCACTAACTGAGGCTACATTCCTCTAAACACAAGAACGCAAAGATTTTTGAAAATCATCTAAACCCCGTCATGTTGGTATTCATTGGATAGCTCTCGCTGAGTTCTCTCCGATGAGTACCCATGTGCCATGGTTTTAGTCATTTTTCAGTTTTTTTGCATCATTTTCTATTGGGCAAATTAGCTTGCCACAGCATAAGGGTTAATTATATAACTATCCATCTCTCTAATAGCTTATAATTAATAAGTGTGTGAGAGAGGAATGTGGGTTGGCTGATGCAATACCCAGTTATTATATATACACATGCACAGACTACCCTTAACCCATTCACACTCACACCCCCCCCCCCCCCCCCCCCCCAGAGTAGCAATTGTCTGCTTCACTCATACTTTTGAAAATAACTTGGGAATAAAGTAAAAGTTCTTAAGGTATTTGAAGGAGAGTTATTTGGTTGCAGATAAACATTTCTCCACCAAATGTTTCCTACAAAATGTTTTTGTAAGTAAAATACTTTGAAATCCTCTAGACCTTTTTGGCTGCTCTACGTGTAAATTGGTTAACACCAAGCTTTGCACCCATTACTAGCACATGAAAGTGCCCTTGTTAAATTGGTGATATCTCTCAAACAAAAAGGTAAATTTGGAAAATATTCAAAGGAGAAGTGTTGGTCATTTGCCTACAAACAAATCTCCTCCAATTTCTTCGCAAAATTATGCATTTTTACCATGTTTATTTTCAAAATTATCAGAGATCCTGAAGATTCTTTTATTTTTTGGAAACTGTGAGTTTAAATTGGTTAACCCTTATGCTGGTGGTGGATAATTTGGCATGTTTACATAAGAATGCAAAACAACCTGTAAAATGACCGGAACCCCCAGGCACATGGGTTCTCATCTGTCTCAGAGTACTCAGCGAGAGCTAACCAATAACAGGGTTCAGATGGTGTTCAAAAATCTTTGTGTCCTTGTACGTGCTTTGGACATAGGTAGCTTCAGCATTGGAAGGGTTAAAACAGGAAATGGATTGATGAGATGATAGCGGACATTAGGAAAGTGACCTGGCTGTGAACTCCATATTAACCCTTTAATGCTGGAGAGTTCCTCCAGATATTGTCGTCTGGATCTATGATACTTAATTCTGACCATAACTTTGAAATTGAGAATAAATTATCAAAATATTTAAATGAGAGTTGTTGGTGATGTTTTGATCAACATTTCAAGATCAAATATTTTCCTTACTTTGCTATTATCTCCCTTAACAGACTTGTGTCTTTATGAAATCGTTCAGACAAATGCACATAGTTGGAAAGATATTTCAATAAGAAATGTTAATTTGTTCACTACTACTAACAAATTAAATGAACTCATATATTTTGAATGAACTGTGAAAATGAAGTGTGAAAATTTATGGGTATCCTGTTTCTTTCAAATAAAAAGCCCAAGCGCTCGTCAATCCTATTTCTTACCAGGAACCAACACATAAAAATAAACTGGGCTGGAAAATAAGTATCTCTTTGGAAAATTGGAATGTCCGTGAGCTCATGAGCTCACGAGTCAAACGGGTGGTGAGCTCATGAGTTGATCTCCCTCTGTGAGTGCAGCTCTAATTTTTACCATGTTTATTTTCAAAATTATCAGAGATCCCGAAGATTCTTTTATTTTTTGGAAACTGTGAGTATAAATTGGTTAACCCTTATGCTGCTGGTGGATAATTTGGCATGTTTACATAATAATGCAAAACAACCTGTAAAATGACAGGAACACTGGCACATGGGTTCTCATCTGAGAGTATCAGCGAGAGCTAACCAATGACAGGGTTTAGATGGTGTTCAAAAATCTTTGTGTCCTTGTGCTTTGGACATCAGTAGCTTTGAACAGCATTGGAAGGGTTAAAACAGGAACTGGATTGATGAGATGATAGCAGACATTAGGAAAATGACCTGGCTGTGAACTCCATATTAACCCTTTAATGCTGAAGAGTTCCTCCAGATATTGTCGTCTGGATCTATGATACTTAATTCTGACCATAACTTTGAAATTGAGAATAAATTATCAAAATATTTAAATGAGAGTTGTTGGTGATGTTTTGATCAACATTTCAAGATCAAATATTTTCCTTACTTTGCTATTATCTCCCTTAACAGACTTGTGTCTTTATGAAATCGTTCAGACAAATGCACATAGTTGGAAAGATATTTCAATAAGAAATGTTAATTTGTTCACTACTACTAACAAATTAAATGAACTCATATATTTTGAATGAACTGTGAAAATGAAGTGTGAAAATTTATGGGTATCCTGTTTCTTTCAAATAAAAAGCCCAAGCGCTCGTCAATCCTATTTCTTACCAGGAACCAACACATAAAAATAATGGCTATTTGTAAGCATCCTATGAACCACAACATGAATCATTTATTTCACTTGATGGCTGTAGCTTAAAATATGCCATTAAAAATACACCCCAGTATGACTCAACAGGGACTTAGCCAGGATTTAGAAATTGGGTGCCGAAAACTGCCACGTTTAAAACGTTGGGGCGTCCGTTTTTTCAAGGTAGACCACAAAATATTCATATAACTGCCATATACAGAAAAGGCAAGAAATCCTCATGTTATGCCATAGGAATCGTATTTAGGCAAAAACTATTATTACTATTATTTGGGTGTCCTGATTAGTGATTTTTCAGGATGTGGGTGTCCAAATGACACCCAGACACTCTTCTGGCTAAGACTTTGCATGTGGCTAAGGCCTAAAAAATGTTTGTTTCCTGTAACCCTACCCTAACAAGTTTTTGTTTAAAAAAAACCCTACCCCAAAGGTTTTTTAGCCCTCCGAACTCCTAATCAAGGAAAAACATGCATTAAACACACATTTTTGACCAAAAAAATAATGCAAACATTTTTTTTTACTGACCTACCTACCCTATTTTTTTCTGGACCGTTACAGGAAACAAACAACTTATTTTTTTAGGCCTAAACATGAAAGGTATTTTCACTAACCCAGCAGGTATATTTGTCCAACATTTTACAAGCCCTAAAATAGTTTTGCTTGCACTAAAAATGGATGACCAAAATGTGTGAAATGCGCAAAAATATTTCAGTAGAGTATATGTGTCAATTAGTAATCTACCATTAGCCTGTTTTTAGGCCTAAAAAAGGAATTGGTTGTCTCCTGTAACGGTTCGAAAAAAAATAGAGTAGGTAGGTTGATAAAAAAATTTTTTTGATTATTTCTTTGGTCAAAAATGTGTATTTCATGCATGTTTTACGTTGATTGGGAGTTGGGTGGGTGAAAAAAACTTTAGGGTAGGGATTTTTTTGAATAAAAACTTGTTAGTGTAGGGTTACAGGAAACAAACAACTTTTTTTAGGCCTTATGTAGTGTGAAGGAATGTAGCGTGTAGTGTCTTAAATTCATCTGTATCTCATTCATACTTAACCCTTCCAACGCTGAGGCTACTTTCGATGAAAGCACAATGAAGCAAAGATTTTTGAAAAACATTTAAAATGTGTCATGTTGGCATTCATTGGACCGCACACGCTGAGTACTCTCAAATGAGTACCCATTAGCCAGGATTTCAAACATTTTCAGGATCTTTGCATCATTTTGTATTGGCCAAAGTAGCCACCAGAAGAATAAAGATTAAGCTTATAAATGATAAAAAAAAATCCAAATCATAATCCAAGTACTGCGGCAGCCGTTTTTGCATGGCCTGTAGTTACGCTTGACTATAATAAAGATGAATCTCTGACACCCATCACAGAGAGTGGTATAAATGTTTAATTAGTGTAGGAGCTGGTTTACTCATTAAATTAATGCTCACAGCAGCCAAAAAATGCCTGACAATTTTGGAAATATTTCTCTAACAACAGCATTTATTGGAAAATACCTGAAGGAGAAATGTTAACTAGAAGTCAAACAACAACTTGCCTTCAAATATTTAGTGAACTTACGCTTTATTCATAGGTTATTTCCAAAAGTGTTAAAGTGGCAGACGATATACCTTCCAGAGTAACTATGAGTGTGAATGAGATAAACCCTTTCATGCCTTAGAGATCTACTTGACAAGTATCGATCGTCTCGACCTGTCATACCTTTGAAAATAACTTAAGAATGAAGCATTATTTCTCAAGCTATTTGAATGAGAGTTGTAGATGAAGTTTTAATGAACAACTTTCCTTCAAATATTTTCTAAGTTGTGCCTTTTCTTGGAGAGATATCTCCAAAATAGTCAGGTGGTTTTGGCTGAGCACGACAGGCATGAATGTGTTAAACAGTTATAGGCTGGTGAAGTCTTGTGGCGTATCATTGGGTATACCCACAGAGGCCAATAGCATGCAGCCTGACAATTTGGATGAAATTTTTCAACCAATAGCATAGTTTGGAAAATATTTGAAGGAGAAATGTTAATTAGAACATTACCAACAACTCTTCTTGAAATATTTTGTGAAATAATTAAGGGCAGGCCCTCAGTGGTAAAAGATATTGCTAATGGTTTAACCCTCATGCTGCTGGTGGCAATTTGGTGGTGAGAGATAGTGAGAAGGGTTGGACCACTCAGCTTTCAGGGCAGGCCCTCAGTGGTGAAAGTCCTTGCAGAAGCCGGTTTACCCATTATATTAATGCTCACAGCAGCCTAAACAGGCCTGACCATTTTTGAAATATTTCCCTAAGAAAAACATTTCTTGGAAAATATTTGAAGGAGAAATGTTGTTCAGAAGCCAAACAACTCTTCTTCAAATATTCTATGAACTTTCACTTTATTCCCAAGACATCTCAAAAGTATGAGAGTAGCAGACGATACTATCTAGAGAAACTCTGAGTGTGATTGGTTTAACCCTTCCAATGCTAAGGCTATAATTTCGTCCAAAGTACAAAATTCTTTGAGAATCATCTAAACCCTGTCATGTTGGTATTCATTGGAAAGCTCCCACTGAGTAGTCGCGGATGAGTACCCACTTGCCAGGGTTTCAGTATTTTTTTTATGTTTTTCGCATCATTTTGTACATGCAAAATTTCCACCAGCAGCATAAGGGTTAAGCAAGGGTTGGTTGAGAAAGCTGCGTGGTGGGTCGCTGGGTGGGCAGCTGTGGTGGATTCAGAGTTGATTATTGGAGTAGCTTTAATGCTAAGCAGTGTTGGCGCCAGTGAGCGCATCGTAACACGTCCCTCGGGATGCCTGCAGGCCTCTAGTGG